>MEHQ01003659.1:635376-694360 GCA_008828725.1 Saccharina japonica
GCACCGTAGGATTTACAATATCGGATAACCGCACCGTACCGCACCGTAAGATTTCCGCTTTCTGAAAACCGCACCGAACCGGACCGTAGGATTTTCGGGAAAAAAAAACCGCACCGTGCACGGACGGTTAACCGTAAAGAACCCTGGTGAAATCGCTTGGCACGGCCAGAACCCGCTTTAATGCCGAACCGGCAATATACCGGACACGCCCGTTATAATGTTATAATGCCGGTTCCGCCATTTCGGTGCCCCTCAATATTGCCGGTTCATTATTTAGGCTGCCTTGTCTACCCCTTGTTGCTGTACATCTACATCGACACACATGCATCAGAGCAGCAGCAGTACACCTACCGGCACCACCAGCACGAGAACACCATGCCCTGCGCAGCCGGTGAACTGTGCACTTTGAAATAACTCACGCCAGTAGCCCCTGACGGCCACCCGGGTGTGGTGCGTGTGGTGGGCGACTGCACGGCATGTGTCGTGAACCCGAGCAAGAGGGCGGAAGCGCAATCCACCGCATCTGCCCTCGATGCGCTGCCGCCAAGCAATCCGCCGACGCCTCGAAGCCTTCCGCGAGCAAGCAGCCAGTGCCAGCCACGGGCCTCTTCGGTGCGGGAGTGTCGAAGCGCGCGAAAGCTGCTGGAGGGAAACAACCCCACCCCAACCCCTCGTCACATTGTACTCTTGTTCGCTTATTGCCTTCAGTGGTGCACTCTAAAACTCAGTGATTCTTTAATAGTGCCGGTAACGGCATTATTGAAGAATTCAAAATCGTGAATAATGCCGAATCGGCATTTTTCACAAATAATGCCTGTGCCCGCTATAATCCGGTATCGAGGCCTGGCACACACCGGCATTATAGAGGGACCACTACTATACCTCAATTATACTCTGTTCCAGATAATCCTCATGTACTAGGGATGGCTCCCGGCTTCAAAAATTGGAACCGGGACTAGTACCGCCTGGGGTGGGATTTTACCAGTAGTACCGTCTCGGGTGCTCGCGATACTGGGTACCCCGGGTGCCCGGGTGCCCGGGTACCCAGGGGTACGTGTACACTTTGCTCCACTCTTGTGTTTGAGGCGCGTGAACGGTGGTAGTGAGGCGTGGTGAAGCGAAAGGTGGGAGGACAATACTTCATTTCGTCTCTCTCGATGAATAAAAATGCGAAAGATAGGAGGCTGTACGTATTGTCCAGTACCACGAGTACCCGGGTACCAGGGGTTACATGTACATTTTGCTAGACATTGGTCATTGGTGTAATCACTGTGTGTATGGCGTGTTGTGTGAAGGTAGGTACGTTATGCTGTGCGCTGTGCGCTGTGCGCCAGTGGTTGAGAGGCCAGTGTCTTGTCTATCGGGGGCTCCCTGGAGCATAACTATCGGGTACCCGGGTACCCGGGTACCCGGGGTACCCAGTACCGCGGGTAATAAAAACGGAACCGGGACGGTTCCGGTTCCGACAGTTCCGGGTACCCGCCTCCGGGTACCCGGTTCTTACGAATCCAGGGGCCATCTCTATCATGTAGGAGTACATCGTTTATGTTTGTTTGTTGATGTTTTTTATTACATTTATTTTAATTCTTTATGTTTCCCTCTTCGCCTTTTCTCTTCTTTTTTTACACTTTTGTTTCTCACGTAGCTGGGTTGCTAGAAGGGTAAGTCGTGCCGCATTTGATTGCCCGCTCTGCTCAATGCATTGCAGCGTAGTATCTAGGTGTCGTAGGTTTGTGACCACATAATAACTGGTATCTCTCTAGGATGAAGAATCGGCACGAGCACTGGGTGGGTTGGATGTCGACGGGTAGAAAGGACGGTTTCATGTGAAGAACACATTCATAAACATAGTATATACGAGTACTTACCTTCTTCCCCTCGCTGCCTCGGCAAGATTTATGCTTTGGCATGGCCCATAGCGAGGGGGGGCGTCTTTCTAGCGAGCAAGGCTAGACTCACCCTCAAGCGGACCGATACCTTCTTGCTGCTGCGCGCCCGCCGCGAAGCGTGCACAGCGGGGGAGTTGGGTCGGCACTGGTGCGTCAGGCGCAAAAGTTCAGATGCACGGGCCTCTTTGGCCGTCGGTGTAGACAGCAATGTCCATCTCACTTTTGTGCGCGGAGGCAGACGCCATCAGAAAGGTGGACGGACAGTACGTACACGGCCCTAGGTGTGTTCGCTAGAGGGAGCTGTGCTGTCTCAGTAACCTGGCTTCGCCATCAATGGAGGAGGGAGCGTGTGGCGACGAGCTGAAGACTGGGCCGGTTGACCCCTTCAGCGCGACAAAATTTCGTTTCCAGACCAAGCACCCTGAGTGCAACAAGGGAGAAAGCGAGGAACCGACTGGGAAGGACAGCAACGAGAGCGTGTACGGACGGAGCGGGTCGAGTGTGGTCGTGCTAAGACTGGCCAGAGCGGCACAGGAGCGGCACGCCCGAGCAGCAAGCAGCACAGCCGCGCGCCGGAGCAGCAGCACAGCAGCGCGCCGGAGCACGGACGACATCGACCCGTGGCGTACGGATGAACATTTTTTGTTGATAAATAGTTCGTTTTTGTTTTCCCTGAATTTTGTTGTTGGGTCTGTGTGGATGACGTCACTGGTTTTGTAGAGAGACGCGGCAGAGATGGCGCGGATAACCCGGGTGCCTTAACTGTGTACCTGATCGTGGAAGACCCCTTCAATGTGGAACGATTCCTAATCAGTGTCGATGTTTATAATGCTGTGCCTAACACAGACGTTCAGGATAGATTCGGGTAATTGTCACTTGACGTGATGGCTTTGGTTGGCTGTTCTTTTTAACTGTGTGCCCGCGGACTGTCATTCTGGCAGCACTTCAGACAGCAACTGCGTGCTCCATCTTGTTCCCACGCATACCGTGTGTTTTTGTACAGACAGCACTTCAGGCAGTAGTTGTTACGCTGTAGTCGGCAAATTCATTGGTAAAGAGTGGGGGGGGGCGATGCTGCTGTAGTCGAATGGAGATTGCGGGCGTGTAGTTGAGTTTTGGACACTCATAACATGCTGTAGGGATTTCAGGTGTACCTCTTCGGACTTGTGTATCCTTTCCCTCCTAAGTGTGCGCGTTCTTTAGGATTCTCTGATGGCTCTAGCACTTTTGTGACCACGGGCCGTGATCTTGCTAGATCAGACTATAATGATTAGCAACTGAAACGAGTTCAATGTGAAGACAACAACAACAACTAGAGGTGTTACCCTACGAGTACCCGTCTTAAACGGGTACCCGCTTAAATCAGAAAATATACCAGTGTACTCGCGAGTATTTATTTCTATTTTGGGCGGGTACCCGGGTACCCGTTTAACAGCCGGGTACCCGTCTAACAACCGGGTACCCGGGTACCCTGGAATTATGTATCATGTATGTACTGCAACAACCCTGTGCCACAATGATTTTCATACAACCATACCACCAAAATATTAATTTTCTACGATGATGCGGATGGATGCAAATTCCAAGCAAAAATACGAAAACGATAGGAATCCCAGTGACAAAGCGTCAGAATGTCCACGAGTTACGTAGTAGGTTGTCGCATAATTTGTACCAGTACCAGGTACCAGGTATATATCATATTAGTATTCGATAGCCTCATACCTGGAATATTTTTACTATGCCACCCTGCTGTAACACGACAAAAACATTTAAAACAACAACGTTGAAGCTCATGCTACACATTGTCGGATGGCAAAGATCATCTATCTATACTCGTATTATTAAATGCTGTTATATAGTATGTCTGTCTGTAATCATGATCTCGCAATCCAAAGCGCTTCAGCCCAGCCTTGCCACATAGATAGGGAGGGTAGGTGCCACATCCAGTGGAATGCACGGTGTCATACCCGGCCGAGTCCTGGCCGTCGCGCGCTGAGCATCGCCAAAATCCCATCAACAGTGACAACGGACGGCAATGTAAGGGCCAATTGAAATCTACATGTATTCACCAACGGTCCTTATATTTTCGTGAAGAATGGTACAGAACATGAATACTGTCGTCGTGGTCTCGCGTTTCTCCCGACCCAGAGCGTTTCAGTCCCGCCTAGCAGCATCAGTAGAGAGAGTGCAAGACACAATAAGCAGGACACTGCGTCTCACGCCGCGCCGAGTCCTGGCCGTCGCGTGCTGAACGCTGCCGACAGTCGTGGCGGTGTCACAATCCCGAGGAAGTCCTGACAGCCATACGGCCAGCCTAGGTGCTGACGAACAATTTTGAATTACGAAATCGGCAGCTGATTGGCTGACCAAATCCATGTCAGAGGCCGCTGGATCTCCCTAGAATATTGGTGCTGAATAGAACCATCAAGATTCCACCACACCCCAGGTAAGATAGGGTACCCTCCCCAGATCGTAAACCCCTCCTTATAATTACAACTCCGACCAACCGGGAACAAAAAAGGAATCCCCCCGTGTCGACACCGCCCCGCACGGTGTGAAAACCCCACCCACTTTGGCTGATAACTGATTGGCTGAGGCTCATGGAGCCAGCGGCACACGGGGACTATAGGGTCCAACCCCCTCATCATGAATCCTTCCATGCATGTACATCTCCAATAACGCGAGGACGAAAACAGACATCCCCTGGTTCTATACCGCCACGCAGGGTGTGAAAACCCCAACCGCACTGGCTGGTTTAGAGTTACACGGGGCTCATGAAGACAGCTCGCGGCGAGGATTGTCCACTCGGACAACGCCGGGGTCCCACCGCACCAGGGGACGACAAGGCCACATCCCCTTTTCAGAATTCCTTCAATTGATCGCAAACCCCTAAAACTACTGGGAGGAAAGGGGAGTTCTGCCGGGCCGATATCGCCCCGCAGGGTGTGGAAACCCTTCCCCCATAGGCTGATTGCTGATTGGATTGGGGCTTATAGGGCCAGCGCGTGGCTGGAGTTGCTCCTCGGGACAACGGCCAGGTTCCGCCGCACTCGGGGATGATAGTGTACCATCCCCGGATCCGAAATCCTTCCATACATCTACAAAACCAACAATCTGGGGACGAAAACAGGGTTCCCCCGGGTCGATACCGCCTCGCAAAGTGTGGAAACCCCACCCACATCAGCTGATTGCTGATTGGCTGGGGTTTACGGAGCCAGCGCGTGGCCAGCGTTGCCCCTCGGGACATCACGGACGTCCCGCCGCACCCGGGGATGATATTGTTCCATGCCCGGATCAGCAATCCTTCCATACATCTACAACTCAGACAATCCGGGGATGAAAACAGGTTCCCCCTGGGTCGATACCGCCTCGCAAGATGGGGAGACCCAACCCCCATAGGCTGATTGCTGATTGGGCTGGAGCTCATGGAGCCAGCGCGTGGCGAGGGTTGCCCCTCGGGACAATACCGAGGTCGCCGCACCCGGGGATGATAATGTTCCATCCCCGCATCATAAATCCTTCCATACATCTACAACTTCAACAATCTGGGGACGAAAAAATAGTTCCCCCGGGTCGATACCGCCTCGGAAGGTGTGGAAACCCCACCCCCAACGGCTGATTGCTGATCGGGTGGGGCGTATAGAACCAGCGCCTGGCTGGAGTTGCCCCTCGGCACAAAACCGAGGTCCCGCCGCTCCCGGCAAGGATAGTGCCTCATCCCCGGATCATAATTCCTTCCATACATCTACAACTCAGACAATACGGGGACGAAAACGGAGTTCGCCTAGGTCGATACTGACTTGCAAGGTGTGGAAACTCCACCCCTCTAGGCTGATTGCTGATTGGGCTGAAGTTCATGGAGCCAGCGCGCGACGAGAGTTGCCCCTCGGGAAAATGCCGAGGTTCGGCCGCACCCGGGGATGATAGTGTTCTACGCTTGAATCAGAAATCCTTCCATGCATCTACAACTCCAACAATCCGGGGACGAAAACGGAGTCCCCCAGGGTCGATACCGCCTCGCAAGGAGGGGAACCCCACCCCCATAGGATGATTGCTGATTGGGCTGGAGCTCATGGAGCCAGCGAGCGGTGGGGGTTGCCCCTCTGGGCAATACCGAGGTCCTGCCGCACCCGGGCATGATAGTTTACTATCCCGACATCAGAGATACTTCCATACATCTACAACTTCAACAATCCGGGGACGAAAAAAGAGTTCCCAGGGGTCAGTACCGCCTCGCAAGGTGAGGAAACCCCACCCCCATCGGCTGATTGCTGATTCGCTGGGGCTTGTGGAGCCAGCGCGCGGCGATAGTTACACCTCGGGACAACGCCGAGGTTCCGCCGCACCTGGGGATGATAGTGTACCATCCCCGGATCATAAATATTTCCATACATCTACAACTTCATCAATCCGGGGACGAAAACGGATGTGCCCCGGGTCTATACCGCCTCGCAAGGTGTGGAAACCCCACCCCATCGGCTGGTTGCTGATTGACTGGGGCTATGGAGCCAGCGCGTGGCTGGAGTTGCCCCTCGGGACAACGCCGAGGTCTCGCCGCACCCGGGGACGATAGTGTCCCATCCCCCGATCAGAAATCCTTCCATTCATGGACAACTTCATCAATACGGGGACGAAAACGGATCTCCCCCGGTGTCGATACCGGTCCGCACGATGGTTCTTACATTTCCAGTCAGAGTTGTACATCACACCATACGACTACTGCTGTATGTACCAGATATGACATACTGCTATTGGAAATGCAGCGCTAGAGCCACGGGCGGAGCTGTGGCCGGACCGCTAGTAATATTAAAATCAGACACAAGAAAGCCCAGTGGTTCCACAAAAGTACGAATGCGGCTGTAACCTTCTGTCACCTAAAACATGCAAATAATAGAGAGAAATTCTGGTGGTAAGTAACAAAACAAAAGCTAAATGCGACTGCTGCTAAAATCTGCTAAAACCTGAATAATGCAAACCAACGGAGGGGAAGCCCAGTTGGAAAACTTCAGAAACAAACGAATGGAACTGTTGCTGCTGTAACCTACGATCAAATTGTGCCTAAACCACGAGAGGGAAATCCCCGAGGGAGAACCACAAAAAATTGCGACTGCTATAATCTACTATGACCAAAAAACAAACAAACCATCAGACAGAGGGAAAACCCAGTAGGAAAACCTCGGCGGCTACTTACTGCTGCTGTAACCTACGATTGCTTTAAGGGCCGCCTTCGGGCAAAACATATTAGAGCAAATAAAAAACAAATCCGTTTTTTTTTTCAGCTGCCACAGGGGCGCCCAGATAAATGAGAAAACGACACACCACAACCTCAGAGGTCGGAATAGAAAACCGTTGCAATCGTTGTGACCGCATGCTGAAGTAAGAAAATGGTGAAAAACATTATCCTTACTTTCATTTTTTTTTTTGGTTTTAGTAACCCCCCCCCCTAACGAACAAAAAATTCTGTGAGATGTCGAAAAAAACAAAATCGACCACCCTCGACTTGAGTGTTGAAAAAATCATATAATTTCGTCTTTTTTACAGCAGCAATACTATTTCTGGTATATTAACACTATTATATCAGTACACCTTACGGAACACGGCATAGCTCCAGTTTTAATGCCCAGACCTCCGCCCAACCAAGGTATAGTGCGTTCGTTATATTATCTAGGAGGTGCTGGGGCTAATGGAGCTGCAAGGAAAGGCAGGCATTGCTGTGTTTGCATCACGAAACGAAAGTGCTCCGCAGCAAGACTTAAGATCGTTTCGGAGCTCCTATTTAGTATCTGCACCCTGCTGTGGCCACGTAGGACGCTACGGACGGTCGAACTAGAGGCCCAGGTAGGTTCACCTATCAGTGTTCGGCGTCCTCGTCGATTTATCTGAGATACAACAGTATCAGCAGCCGCAGAAACTGCCTTTTTTCAAATTTGTCTTTGGGTACCAGGGGTATGCCGAGTAGTTTTTGCAATGTTTGAGGAAGAGGCACTTTTCGTGATGAAAAAGGCGTCTGATCGATACGCCCCCTGAGACCTAAACGTTGACCATGGCCTACTACGCTCGCTAACACTAGTCATCATATCACATCATATCACATCATATCACATCATATCACATCAAATGACATCGTTTGGCGGTCTGAGCATTGGAACCAGAGAAATGTCGTTTTCCGTACGAAGGAGTCATGAAAAGGTAGAAAATATACCCGAAATAGTATGGCAGCCAAGGGTGATCAACAAATTGGGTTTCGACACACCACGAATTATTGAATTATTAGTGTTCGACCCTCCCTACAGGGGGGGGAGATACCTGACACCGTCCCCACCCTCTACGCTTGAACATAACATATCTAAAACTTAACACAGGGGACGGCAGAGAGCCACCCACTCGCCCCTGCTTGTAAAACTGAATACAGGGGACCTTAGAAACCCCCCCCCCCCCCCCTCCGCTGCTTGTTGTGAAACATAACACAGGGGATGGTAGAGCCGTCCCGCCCCTGCATGATACAAGGCCCTCCAGGGTACTGGGCGGCGCTGCGACCTACAGGCCGCAGCTGCGTAGTGACAGCAACTGCAGCAGTTGTGAGCGGTAAAAAGGAGCTATGAGCTCGCTCGAAGGTGGACCAGTAGGCCCCGAAGAGAGCCGTGGGATCGACAAGAAGAATATTCGATAGACCCCGCGTATCGTCCGCAGCTAGCTGTGTATAACCTTGCAACGAGAGTCTATCGGGGAAACGAACCGCTGACCGCGCCTGGTGTCATTAATACCTTACCTTCCCACCTACTTCTGCACATGTCCTGTACGCCAGTGTCGGAGAGGTCGCGAACATTGAGTGCTCGACACTTACATATTTCATCATAGAATGCCTTGTCAAAGCCGTTAAACGATAAAACTATAAGCTGACGAACGAATTAAATTATGACAATATATTGTATGCAATGATGACCATGCAGTGTACCACCAAGCCCCGACCAAGCAGCAAAGCAGAACAACCATACCCGGTATAATATGTCGCACGAGAGATGCGTTGTCGTGTTACGTTATTCGACTCGGTGTGAGGGTTTGCGCCTCTCTGGTATTATACAAACTGTCACACAAATCACATAAAGCAGTACAGGACAATCGGAAACAAGAACTCTGGTCCAGGCTGGATTTCTTACTCGAGAGAGGGTGCTTTCTGCACCAATTCCAAGATAAAGACTCCTGAATTCCAGATTCTCCAATCTCAGCCTGTCTTAGTTATTATTATCAGACTGCTTCCTGAGGGTGGTCGAACATTCTTTTTCGACACCTTACGTCAAATTATCCAACTTCGACCATCCCGACAGGGGGGGCGGGTACCTGACATCGTCCCCTCCCTCTGCGCCTGAATAATTTATATAGAACTGAACACCCCCCCCCTGCTTGATAATATGCCTTCCATAGTACTACAATACTCTCTGACACCGTCCCCTCCCTCTACGCCTGAACAATAAATACATAAAACTGAACACAGGGGGCGGTAGAGAGCCATTCCCTGCTTGATTCAAGGCCTTTCATAGTCCTACAATTCTACTGGGCGGTGCTGCGGCCTATTAGCCGCAGCTGCGTAGTGGCAGCGACTGCAGCAGTAGTGAGCGGAACAAAGGAGCTATGTGCTCGCTCGAAGGAGGACCAGAAGGCCCCCAAGAGCCGTGGGATCGGTAGGCTTTGTTTCTGTACGCCGCTGTCAAACGCGTTCTTTGTACCCGCGTGCCTATACCATCGGTCGTCAAGGAGAAGTAGTAAAGTACACTCGTACACCAAATACCAAACACACACCAGGCTGTGTCAATACCGGTTTGTCAGAGACCCAACCACATAAACCACACACAGGAGGTAAGCCGCACCAGGTTTGTCACCGGCTGCACCCCTCACATATGTACGAGCAGTATCATTCTATCAAAGCCCGGGTCGTATCATCATTATCGCCGACTGCCTATCGGGGCAGCTCTCTCTCTCCATCCGCGAGGCATACTAAATAATACCTCGCTACATAATACGAAACCCCACAATACATGAAACCCCCAAGACCGGAAAACCTGTTGTATCAAGCTACTGCATACCACGAACAGCCCCCCTATTCGGTGCACGATACGATAGGTCCCGAATAACTTATCACCAATTGCCATAGTTCCCTTCCCCCGTATCATGTCTGCGTTAATAATCGGGGTGGAGGACTCGATTTGTTTGCCTGACCGGCGTGAACCCGGCACGGAACACCCCGGCATTATAGGGGCACCAAGATAGAATCAGGGGGCGTGTACCCCCGATTGGTGATTTTGACTTTTCCATTTTTATTTTTACCTTCACATAGCGTGTAGAGGGGAGCGGAGGGCTCCAGACTATCTGTTTTTGACTGGCTTTGATCGCTTTGCGGACCCTTCGGCTTCGACTTTTATTTCAGTATACCTTTTTTTTGGGTAAGTTAGCCTGTGACCACGGGAATCGACCGTGTCAAGTGTTGGATTAGTACGGACAGATGGAGGTACTGGATAGAGAGACCGGCACGGTTTTTAATGTGAAGACAACAACAACAACAACAACAACAACAATTGCCAGGTGAAACGGCAAGTCCCAAATTCAATAATAGATCATCGCCAAGGTAAAACGGCAACCCCAAATTCCATCCTCAAGAATTGCCAACGTAAAACGGCAACCCCAAATTCCATCCTCCATCGTTGCCAAGGACGGCAATCCCGATACCGAATCCCTTAATCTCGATTCCAGTATATACCTCCTAAAATATATCAAGACAGTAACTACGGGAAGGGGAAAATCCGACAAACGTGAGTATGCTGGTAAAACCTTCAAACAAAAATCAATAACACAGTCTTCTCATAGATACTGTACCGCCCGATAACATCGGCCCCCCTGTTGTGTACTCTGTAAGAGCACAACAATAGAACATCTCTGATATAGAACACCTCAAATAAAATCATAGCAGCCCCCCTGCTTGACACTCCCCTCGGAAGTATACAAGAAGGCAACAATCCGCATATGTGTACTCTGTAAGAGCACAACAATAGAACATCTCTGATATAGAACACCTCAAATAAAATCATAGCAGCCCCCCTGCTTGACACTCCCCTCGGAAGTATACAAGAAGGCAACAATCCGCATATGAATCCAAAAGTACTATAGGTATCAGTAGTTGGTTCCCCTGTACGTTGTGCGCAGTTAACCAATAGCCAAAGCGTACGGTACGATTCATCAAGACCATCGGCATACTCTATTGGCGTATTAACCTTATTCAACGTATGGGTACCTCCCAACACTTCATCTATTTCCTTAAGAACTCCTGAAGTTGCACGTTAATTCTTCAAGTACTTCCAAAAACATCCCATGCACATCGAAAACTCCTACTATTATCCACCAAAACCAAATGCCCCAAAACCCCCGGAAAAACAAGCAAACAAACGAACCAGTGGATGAAATCACAACAAGTTCATCACAGAGTCACGGTCAAGCGAAACGTCTCAGCATGCAACGGTTTGATGAGGAAGTCGACATGCTGCTCTGCCGACCGTACGTGTTAATCTCAAACTTTCCGTTAGACACATGCTCTAGACATCTACGTCTATAATCAAACCATACACAGACACCAGCGCGCATAACTGCTCCACCAGAGACAGACGTCCGGTCAGTAGCCTTGCGTGCATCCGCATCCACGTATGATGGAACCCCAACTGGACTCGACTATCTGCGATGGAAAGTCTTCGTCGTGTTACCGAGTACAGCTACTATCTCCCCCCTGCTCGGTAGACGACATGACATCCATCGCATGGTTGATAGTATAATGCTGCGATATCATTGTGACTCTAAAATCCCTCAACCATAAAACCAAAAACCAAATTCAAATCCAAACCCACAAACCAGGAACATCAGCGGTCAATGATAAATAAGTACCGTAGACAACGAAACAACCAGAACGTCGTTGTCGTTGTATGCGTGCACTCACGTACAAGACTGCTCGATCCAGCGTTCTAATTCAACTATCCTCTTACCAAAACAAGCATTTAGGCCCTTGATATACGAGGTAAAGCACCGCCTTTCAATCATACCCCAGGTCATGATAAATGGACTGCCATAACCGGATAGGTGACAATTTACAGCTGTTGATGCTCTTATTTGATAGCATTCTGACATCGTACTTCAGAGGTCGTAGTACGCAATCCAGAATGCCAAAGATCAGGTACCAGTATACCAGGTGCATATCACTATACTCATATATCCAATGCAAGCATTTTACAATTCAAGCGTCATAAATATTTCCGCTCGTCAATTCCTACTGAAACAAAACGATCCAAAAACATTTAATCTACTTGAGGTCATTGCTACTAAACGACCTCAGCCCACGCGCTCAACCCCCGTCTCCTGCTGCCTACCCCACGGAATCGACGCTTGTCTTCCACCGCGGCTCAACGTCACCGCGGCATGGACTACATATCATAAATCCGCAGAGTGAGGGTGCAGTTTGACTCGTTGAGCAAAGGGTGCATCGGGTGGTTACTTTCAGCGACAGGAACCAAGTCAAATCGTTAGATAACGAACCACATCATTATGCACTATGTCTATGCGTAGAATCATGCCATCAAACCCCCCCTCGTGATTCATCCCAGTACAACAGTGGTGACAAAATGCTACCGTGCATACGGCTTATCACCGGGGGTACGTTGAATACCCCCCCCCCTAAACCAGCACACCCAGTCAGTGATAATATTTATATTGTTATTGCACGGCCAAGGAACGGGTTGGCGTGCTTATTCCACAAGTGTGTGTACTCGGAACCATTAATTACTAAAATCGGCCGCCACCGCCGCTACGGCCGTTGCCACCGCTGCCGTAAGCTGTGGCTTGGAAAGACTCTGCTCGTACTCGTAGGTTGATTCGTCCGGATGAATGGTTGAAACATCTTTAGTCTTTCAGGGAGGGACGCACCCAATTATCGCGGTTGATTTTCGAATGCTTGAAAAAACAAAATCCGACATGTTAGAATGATGAATGGTTGGACATTTTCGCCAAAAGACATCCGACAAGTTAGAAGCAATGATGTCAGGTCAAGCAAGGGAAACTTGCGCTGTCAAGGGTGGAGGGCTGAGTGTTTTAACATTAAAACCTAGTAGTATGGTGTCAGTCTGGGCGCTGTCTGTCAAAAGGGGTTGAAGGTTCTGTGTCGTGACATCTTTGGTTCGATTGCGGTGGGGTGACAGGGAATGGGAGAGGAGGGAGCATAGGGGGAGGGAGGAGGAAAGGGTGGTAGCGATAGGGCGGAAGCGTGGAGGGAGGGACGGAGAGAGGGAGGGACGGATAGATGCCAAATGGAAAACAACAATCTTGACAACCGCTCAAAGTCGCACTGAACGTCTTTGAAAAATAGATCCTGAGTTTTAATAATGTGGCATTTTGCACCTCTTCGCCCATTCAAAAATTGGATTTAAGCATCTCTGCTGAAATTGGAGAGAACGTAAGACGCGAGACGCGAAACTGAGCCAACGTAGGAGTTTCTCAAGTGCTGTCGCGTACTGTACTCTCCCTTCTGTGCCCTACACCCCAACCACCGGTACCGGTGTAAACTAGTAGGTTTGTGGCCAGCCACGGAACTCGCCGCGTGCCATTGTAGCCTTATCTCCAAAACCACCAGTGCGCAATGATTTATCGGATATACTTGGTACGGTGTATTTATTGTTCGGGGCATCGGCTAGACATAGAGGTTTCATGTGATCACACCAGGGTACTACTTAGGTGTTGAGCTTTTGCGCTGGCGCAACATTTGTAAAAAATATCCGTTTTGCGCAACAGTCGCTGCGAGGCTGGTCGCGGGCAGCCCAAAACGCGTTTTTGGGCGCGCAACGTTTTCCGCCGCAGGCGAAAAGTTTGGTTGCGCATTAATTTCACGCCGAAGGTTCAAACATTTTTTGTGGGGAAAAATCTTAATAATTAGTCGTAATTGAACAAGTTTTAGGCCCCTTGTCCTATACGCCACAGTCAAAAATAAACACAAGGCGCTTTTTTTGCTATTTGCCGTAGGTATGCTCTTCTTGTTTTTGAGGTACTTAATTCTATTCGCCGTAGGAAAAATGAACAAAGGCTTTTTACTTACGTTTGAGGCGTATATTCGCGCATACCTTGGTAGGTCGCAATTGTTTCACCTCCGGCGGTCCTCCGGGGGCTCCTGTGTGGGGCTTGCGCGCCTGCGCCGCGCAACACACCTTGCGTCGCGAATTGGCGCTGCGCGCACCAGAGGCCTAACCACTAATTAATGCCCTGGGTCACACCATCTATCTGCAGTCTGGTCGAGCTCAATTATAGTAACCCTCCTTAGGCATAATACCAATTATGAATAGCACTATCGTTGACACACCCTCAATACCACACCCCCTCGTCACACCACCCCCTAGGCCCGGGGCTACCGTACATACGGCTTATCACCGGGGGTACGTTGGATACCCTCCCCCCCTAAACCAGCACACCCAGTCAGTGATAATATTTATATTGGTATTGCACGGCCAAGGAACGGGTTGGCGTGCTTACTCCACAAGTGTGTGTACTCGTAACCATTAAGTACTAAAATCGGCCGCCACCGCCGCTACGGCCGTTGCCACCGCTGCCGTAAGCTGTAGCTTGGAAAGACTCTGCTCGTACTCGTCGGTTGGTTCGCCCGGATGAATGGTTGAAACATCTTTAGTCTTTCAGGGAGGGACGCACCCAATTATCGCGGTTGATTTTCGAATGCTTGAAAATAAAAAAATCCGACATGTTAGAATGATGAATTGTTGGACAATTTCGACAAAGACATCCGACAACTTAGAAGCAATGATGTCAGGTCAAGCAAGGGAAACTTGCGCTGTCGAGGGTGGAGGGCTGAGTGTTTTAACATTAAAACCTAGTAGTATGGTGTCAGTCTGGGCGCTGTCTGTCAAAAGGGGTTGAAGGTTATGTGTCGTGACATCTTTGGTTCGATTGCGGTGGGGTGACAGGGAATGGGAGAGGAGGGAGCATAGGGGGAGGGAGGAGGAAAGGGTGGTAGCGATAGGGCGGAAGCGCGGAGGGAGGGACGTAGAGAGGGAGGGACGGATAGCGGGAGAGGGAGAGGGTGAGCGAGGGAAGGAGGGGGGGGGGAGGGAGCGAGAAAGCGAGACTGTGACGGAGGGAAAAGCTTTCGCCACCTGATAACTCCCAGCACAGATAAACGCGTAACGCTATACAAACATGAATTTCATTCATCTGATTCAACTTGAAATTAGACTTGACAAACATAATTCCCGCTGGCCTAGGGCGAGAGATTGATGCTTCTCGGCCCGCCACTCCGTTTGGGATGCTAGCAGCCAATCCTGATAACTCCACACACAGGGCACCCCGTTAGGTATGGTTTGGACCATGGCGATCGCCTCTTTGAAGGCTATGGACCTGTTGCGTAGCAGTTTCGAAAGAAATTTCACCGTGGGTGTCTTTATGTTATGAATAGAGAGATACCATTTGTTTTGTTTTGTTTTTCCATCCCATTTATCATCTTCGCACTTCTGTCTTTCTCCCTCCCTATAGTCGTAACTCGTAACTCAGATCCGGGGTAACAAAGTAGGCTCCTCTCCCTCCTCCCCCACTACGGTTATTGCCTTGATTATTATCGCGGAGGGTTCAGCCTTCCCAACGCTCGTCGATCTGCATAGGACTTTGCTAACTCACACTCTCGCGCTTTCCGCTAGTCAAGATATTTTTGCGAGAAAGAGACCCTACGAGCATGCACTCGGAGGGGCTCAACCTCACGATCCCGACGCTAACAGGCTTCGTGGTTACCTGCTAGCCCACCGGGGCGACCGGCTATGTGGTCACACAACTGCAACACAGAAATAAATATATACTACTCAGCCATGCAGAAAGAAGATCACACCATGCAATTCCATATATAGGACAGACACAACCTACCCTGCTATCAATCCAGATGCGCGAAAGAGAAAAAAAGGAGGAAAAAAGCGAAAAGGGGAAAATAAACAATAAATAATATATATATAAAACATATAAATAGATACACAAAATACGGTAACACAATATATTAAACAAAAAAGGTGTCGTGCTTCTCGCGGTGATGTGACAGAAAATATTAATAAAGAAATACAGTGAAAACAACGTGAACAGAGAAAGATTAAGGGTCGTTCTTTTCGAGCAGCTTTTTTCCATAATTTCCAATATTTTTTTCCAAAACAAAAAGGAAACCTTGGAAATATTGGAAATATTGGAAATATTGCAAATTCTTCAGAGGGCAAAATGTTTGGAAGGCTTCACGTTCCAAAAAATGGAAAAAATGGAAATCCAAAAAATTGCACGAAAAAAAAAAGGGAATTTTGGAAATTGAACGAAAGGAGAGGATAAGCAACCATACCCAGCAACGGAGAACATACACAGAACGGCTGCAGCGTGCATATATATGACATGTATATATATATATGGAACTCAGGAAGTACACCGTATATATGTGACCTCCCTTGAGTTCCACAGATGTCAGATTTTGTTTCCCTCAAAACCCGTAGTTGGCGCGATCGAAGTATCCCACTCAGCTTGCAAAGATGAGTTTCGATAAAATACTCGATCTCACCAGGGGCGTCCAGAAAAAAGATAAACCGACACACCACACCCCCAGAGGTCGGAATAGAAAACCGTTGCAACCGTTGTGGTCACATGATGAAATAAGAAAATAGAAAAAAAAAAATTATCCTTATTTTCATTTTTTTTCACTTGGTTTTAGTAACCCCCCCCCTAACGAACAAAACATTCTGTGACATGTCGAAAAAAACAAAAACGACCACCCTCGATCTTACAGCTGAGTTTGTTGTGTTAATTTTTTATATATATATGGAAGATCAAGATTGGGTTCTACATAAAGGGTATGACAGCCTAGCTTTACAGAACTTGCATAAGTTCAAGATTCGGGTATGGAAGTCCTACAGAACGCACACACGCTCCGAGGACACAGGTGCGCGGAGACTAGATCCGCGCCTGTACCCGTACCCGGGTAGTTTTTAAATGGCATAATATACAGGTTTTAATAGATCATATTGTCGTGCCAAGCGCCGACCAAATCCTAAATAAACTATAAACCAAGGATGGGGTACAAGGTCGTTACCTGTAAATTCCGATATAGGAAAAAAATTACACTTTAATACCGAGTAAGTATTATTTATACCAGGTATTGGGTGCTAGAGCTTATCGGTAGGGTTTGTCCAGGTATAAAAACATACGTAACCGTACCTTCTGTAGTACTGCTACCAAATCAAGTTGGGACAGTATACTCATGTGCCCCACCTGTAGGTGCTTCGCCAGCAGTAGCCAGTGGCTTATACCGTGTAGTGACACTGTAGATGATTGTCTTTGAGAGGGTATGGGCTGCGACGAATAAATATTCAGCACCTTGCGCAGCTGCTAACCGATATCTAACTTATACCGGTAGGTGTAAGTATCTCTGCGAAGTTGACTCGGAATATTGAACCTCTAACCGCAGCGCAACCCCTCCCGCATCTTAACGTTCGAAATTTCCACCCCGAACGTTTCCCCCGGCATTGACCAACAGTCATGAGGCTCTCAAGTGCAGCGAAGGTATCAACCTTGCTCGTGCTGGCAGCGGCATTGTTGACGGCGGAGGCGCAATCGAGGCAGAGGATATCTGTCCGAACGTACAAGACTAACTACCGGATAGACACATGGGACGACGGTCGTGATGAGCTGTACCGAGTGACCTATTGGAAACTCGGCCTGAAGTCGGTCTACACCTTCGACGCCGAGGGGCACGTGAGGACCCTCACAGCCCGGGACACGCTGTATACATTTGATCCATCGACCGCATCGAGGATGCTCATGGATTTGGATTCATCCGAGGACGCCTTAGACGATGTGGAGGTCGACCTCACCCCAGCTGTTGCGTGCTCCACCTGCTACAACACGTCGGACACATTGTGCGACGTTGGCCTGACAGACGTATGCCTCTTGGATGCCAACAATCCAGTCAACTTTGACCAGGATGCAGAATATTTGGTCAAGAGATTCTGTGGTGCAGTTGGAGCAGCGTGCGAAAATAAACCATCAGTCGTTTGCAGTGGCCAGTGCGAGCTAGGTGAGGTAACTGTTGTTATAGTGTTATATACGACGAACCCCCCTTTAGATAAGAAAGAGGTTGCATCTGAGACCCACTACGTAGATATTGCTTTCTAACAGTTTATATTGAAGGCCCCAGAAAATGCTGACCATTCCGCCCACCCGCCTTTGTTACTGTCGCCTAATCTATCGCCCGACGACCACCTTGACCCTCTTCTCGACGATCCAGCTCCTGTACCGACTCTGCCACCAACTCCTGCCGTTCCGACTCCCCAACCAACTCCAGCGCCGACCCCTGAAGAAGAAATGGGTAAGTAACATGTTTTTCACACGCGAAGAGGGCAATGTTGACCTCCTATCGCGGGTGCTTACGAGTTCCCCACCTTCACTCTTGTCAAATACGGTACCGCGCGGTACGGTACGTGTCGGGCCTTAGCCTCCGTCACCGAACAACCGTATGTTTGGAAAGGAATGTTATATGACGAACCTCCCTTTACGCAATAGGTTGCTTCTCAGAACCGACACGTAGGTGTTTATTTCAAACAAGGGATGAGTAAGTTAAATTGTAAGGTCCACGGGAACCAGTAAATCCTGACCCTTTCGCTCACCCTTGTTCGTTACTGTTGCCTTCGCACTCTCTCTCTGAACGACCACGTTGAACCTCCTCTCGAAGAGCCTTCTCCAGTAACGACTATGCCACCAATCTGTTCCGATCCGACACTTAAGCTACTGGCTACATACTAGGTGTAGGCTCGGTTAAGACAAATGCTTGAACCGCACAACCCTAACCACTGCAGCAACTCTGAGGGCTTCTGTCAAGGATAACGCTTGTAGTATGGGCGCAAACAGAAGCTTGTAGAGATGATCCATCTGAGCCCTATATAAGCTTAAGGCTGAAACGTGCATTCTGCTTGAAAGCGAAACAACCAAACAAAATTTATTGGCGCGCCACGTATCCAATTTTCCTTCTTTGCCCGCAGACGCATGCAACCCCAACCCTTGCCAGAACGGAGGGTCGTGCTCCCTCGATCCCGCCGGCGGTCGAATTTGCGCATGCGCTTCTGGCTTCGGGGGCATGGACTGCCAGACCGACACGTCATGTGAGAACAAGTTGTGTCAGATGTTCGGTAGACACATGTTTCCAGTGTAGAGTTGAAAAGGTGACGGAAGCCGTCTCCCTGTGTCTGGATACTATGTCTGTGCGCGGTTGCCTGATGAACGACCTCGACTTAAAACCGCAGACCGCTACTGCACTTTGCTCTTCTGTTGAACGCGTGTGATCATCTCTTCGCCTCGCAGCCTTGGCCCCGTTCGCAATCGAAGTCGAGTTTATTGGGACGTGGACTGATGCACGCAGGGCGGTTTTTCAAGCCGCTGCTGACAGGTAAAGGCTGTTGCCAACCTACTGCACAACCAACGACCGCCGGTTCACGCAGGGCCATGGGTCCCTTACCGTACTTGCTAGCCTGATCATTTGTTATAATCGATCGTTTCTGACTGCCCTTTGTTGACTGCGGTTAGTGTAAAACTTGATGTTGCGTCTTCAGTACGTTAGAGTACCCAATATGTCGAAGCCTTTGTTTACCCATGACTCTCCTGAGTTGCTCGCTACAGCATATTGAGTAGTAACATTTCCTTGACAGGCAGCGGCAGCATCGACATCCGTCTGGTGGAGAAAGGCTAGTCTTGCGTGAGGTTGTGTTCAGCATTGTATTCCAAAGCATTCGGGTATGTAGCGCACATTCCTTCGATCCCCTTAATTCGAGCTTCCGAACAAGGTGTTCCTTCGATCCTCTTCGTTCGAGCCCCCGACCGCCAAATTGCTTCGATTCTTATAATTCGTTCGAGCCCCCGACCGCTATAATGCTTCGATTATCATAAATTCGTTCGAGTCCCCGACCGCTACATTGCTTCGATTCTCTTAATTCGAGCACCCGAACACTCCATCGTCTGTGCACCTGATAGGTGGTCCGAGGTTATAACCCATGTCCCTTGCGGAGGATCCGCCCAAAACCCTGCTGGCGTTCTCGCGATTAGCGCCACGTTGGAGGACATCGACGGTCCTGGGGACGCAGAGGGAACCATATTCGGCTTCGCAGGTCCAACGGGTATTTGGTATGAATGCCAAACCGTCAGTTACTGGGGGGCGATGACCTTTGACCTGTTCGACATAGACGCCGTGGAGAACGATGGCGTTCTTGAGGCTCTCATTCTCCACGAGATGGGACACGTAATCGGTGTTGGGTAAGTGAAAACATGCATGTGAGCGGTTGATCTAGCGTTGGGGAGTCTCTTGAATACCTGGTTAAGTTTTTTGAGGTTATAGCTACGAATCTACATGTAGTTCGACCGCGGGGTGCCGTCGCGTCTCTACATCCGCATGAAAGTGCTTTAGAGATTGCAATGTACACATGTGCATATGCGCCGAAACCAGTGCCCATACTTGTCGTACACATGTGCATATGCGCCGGAACCAGTGCCCATCCTTGTATAATCTATGCTTGGCACTAGGAGTGGACACTCGACTTCGTTGCGCACAACAGCATATATACGAGTATCCAACGTGACAGCTCCCAGGAATATGTACGGAAGCAAACAAGTCACCACGGGCATTATCTCGAACGAACGGTCGTGTACCACACCTCCATGTGTCCGATAAAGCAATTGAAACGATTGCATCTATCATGCAAAGAGGCAGGCCTGCCTCCGTAGTCACAACACAACAGTATCCATGACGGTGAAAGAAGAAGGAACCTCTGTCCACTGTCGCACCATCTGCAAAAACACATAGGAATACGCTACGGAACAAAATTTCAACATAAGACGCAAATCCATCACCAGGCGTGGAAGGACGGTCGATGTTTCAGCGCCATCAGCGCCCGTGTGGTGTCCCGGGATGGATACTTTATGGATTTTAAATGTACCTAGTAGTGGCCATAGCAGGGAGGCCCGCAATGTTATATTTCCTACAGGCAGATGGCGTTTCATTGGTTGGCGTTGATAAAATACAGCAATATAGACAAGGTGTTCTTAGATGATTACAGTAGAACGAGACATGTTGTCTCGCCGCTGACTACCCGGCTGAGCAGATTGTAACATGGCATAATGTCTATCTCGTCCAACCATCGCATGTTTTCATCGCCTCCCCGCCCAGGACCATGTGGGGGGACGGCTTTGGCGAGTGCTCAACGTGTCGCTTTGATGACAGCCCCACCTGGACGTGTCCCGCCGTCGAGAAGAGTTATGTCGATATGGGCGGTTCTGGTGCTGATATTGTTCAGACCGAGTCGATATTTGGTAAGTGAAAGCGTTTTCCTACGAACGCAGGAAATCTGCGCCGACGTCGCAAGTCTGCAAAGATAAAATTTGAAGGGGGTGATCGGTGTCACACAGCAGGCGAATATAGGGAAGTTCAATCTGATTGCCAGCGACGTTATTGGTTGACAACGCATGCTAATTCACTCACAAACCGGGACCTAGCCGTCATGATGCCATGCTCTCATTTAGCTCTACACGTGATCGCTCCCCTTTGATAGCAATGCGCTGATTGCAGATCGCAACCACATGATCGACGCTGCACTCTGCAACGCTCTTGTTTCTCCCAGGGTCAAACTGCTTCCATCTGGACGAAACCCTTTTCGGCAATGAGTTGATGACCCCATTTATCAGCAATGTAAGTTGTTGACATGAAGAAGTAGCAAACATCTGATAGCTGTAGAGTGTAACATCATACCCGGTCCGATCTCACGGGCGTTTCGTGTGACCACTGTAGTCGCAGCGGGGGAAAAGCCACGTCCTCATCGCTGAACAGTAGTTTCACTTTTCTCGTGCGGTCCATGTCAAACATGTCTGATTGTAAATAGTTGATATGTAAGTACATAATTATCGTTTGTTTTTGTTTTTACCCACCTGGTTTGCAGATCAGTTTCCTGTCGAAGATGACCGCCGCTACTCTGGACGACCTCAAATACATCGTCGACCCAAGCGCGGTGAGGTTCGAGATCGAGTTTGATATACTTCTTTGAGAATCTTTTTAAGACGACTGGCGATGCTTGTCACTGAACAAACACTCCAGGCGGGGACTCTGAAAGATTGAACTAGGGATCGACGTCTCGCCTCTAAAACGTACTGGTGGTTTAACAGTTGCAATACATGGTCCCTACGCACACGTGTACGGATTGGACCATACGGTCAAGGACTCTACGCTGCTAAGATGTACCAGGTACACGGGTACGTATGAACCATTATGTGTGCAATTGGAGCAATATCCACTCGGCTGTGAGATGAACGTGTCTCGAAATCAAACGAACCCTGCTCTCACGGCTTCAGTCTACCCTTCCTCGCAACGTTCGGCTTTGATTGCTTCTTCTCCGTTTCGCATCAGGTTGACGCATACACCCTTCCCTTCGTGCCGGGTAAGCCAAGCCCGAGCGGGGTCGAGTCACGCCTTTCCGCCGATACACGTCGTGGAACGGATCTGAATAGCTGCGTCAAAAGAACACGTTGTTCCAGCTCATATTTCTATGGTCCTTTTCGGCAGGGCTTAGCGGCCAACTTAGCACAGTTATCGTAACACTCTCGCTTTCTGCGGAGTGATGCGTCGCATCATCGTAAGCGTGTATTGAGCGAGGTGCACGAAATAGCGCGGCGTAGTCTGTCAGCTTGTCTCACCTAACAGACGAATGACGGCTTGCCATTGACTTGCTTGTACCCATTTGGTCTCTGCAAGCCATAGAAAGTCGGGCGTAAGATCAAATGACCGGTATTATCAGCGCATATCCTCTCCGGTTTGCTTGTGTCCATGCGTTTCAGGTGCTTCCAATATCAGGGGGTCGGAACCGTCCATGAACATCAGCGACACTGCTGTGGATACCTTGATTCATGTCGCCAACGGCGATGGCAACATTGTCGAGGAACGGCCCTGTATCAAGATGCAGTTTTAAGCTACAAGCTCGCACCCGCAGCACACATCTCAAACATATTACCAAGATAAATGATCCCGGCCATGTAGTATCACCACCGTAACGAGCGTGAGGACTGTCGTTCGAGCGTTTTTAGTAAGGCCTTGTGACCATGAAGATGGCCGTGTTGAGGTTAACATCGCGATTACCGTGTGCGGTGTCGTTGATCACGAGATAAATCACCGGCGAGGAGGTATGCTGGCTTAACTGAAACTATAACGGCCCATAGGTCATTACTTGAGGCTGCAGATGAAAGTACCCAAGAGAGAGCCCGCAGCAAAGGCGAGCGAGATAGAACAGTTGTGTCCACATGGTTTCGAAATTCAACACTGAACGGCGGTAATGTTTTTGGGTCAATCGTTTTGCTTTCAGATTGTCTGTGTTTCTTGGTTTTAAGTGTATCATCAATACGTCCCAAACCTAAATCCCTGTCTACTGAATATTTGCATGTATTCATAGGTGTATGTATGATAGTTACTCGGCCATCCAGCTCGGCTGGTACTGGACTG
This sequence comes from Saccharina japonica, assembly GCA_008828725.1. Lineage (NCBI taxonomy): Eukaryota > Phaeophyceae > Laminariales > Laminariaceae > Saccharina > Saccharina japonica. The sequence continues at coordinate 658,837 of MEHQ01003659.1, forward strand.
TGAATTTATCTCAGATCCCCACGGTGAGACACTTTCCTTGAGATGGTTTATCCAACTAGTATACTCCTTGGACCAGCCTGCCCACCTGGTTCGACGCCATTGCTGAGGGTTTGGCCGACGGCCTACTCGAGGGCTCATGCAGACCATGGCCGATAAGTGTCCGAATATGCGTGCTCTTGCTGTTTTAGACAGGAGACAGTACGGGTTTATGCCGAAATGTATTTTTGTACTACGAGATGTGTGTTTGCAATGCTAAAATGTACTCTTGTAGTGTCAACTGCAGGCGATGCAGCTATTAGGTACGGGTGATAGTTATAATATCGCCAAGTTCGTGTACAATACACGTATGACTGAATCCAAGAAGAGTGCTGATGAAGGTATCGTAGCTTGGCTGCCAGTTGTCGTCAGTTGGCTCTGGGATTGGAGGATGTAGATGAAGGTTGCTTGAAGGATATGGATGGTATTTTGAGGATTTCACATGTATATATAGTATGGTTTGTTCTTGGCAGGGACTCATGTTTCACTTTACGCCTACGTGTTGTCAAATCCAGACGCCATTTGCAGGAATTGATATATAGTCCCTGGTGAGGAACGCTATCCTATATATTGGATACTCCTACGAGCTGGTTCAGGCATATCACCCAAAATTTCGTCAGTCACGAATGGCGCATGCAATAGTAACCCCAATGCCACATATTTGGTATCATACTGACCGCCATGAACAGTGGAAGAGGGTGACGTCGCCAGATTTTTGTTCAAGGACCTAAAACTGGCGCTACCGCCGAAAATGTGGCCAGACCAATCACAGGCCTTCAAAGTGGTCAACAATAGTCAGGTGTTTCCGTAGGAAAACGTGTTTTCCCCCCAATATGTTTTTCTGAACGAGCCGCTTCCAGGTGGTTCAAGGCATGTTTGTACAAAGTTTCACGCAAATTTTCGAAGATCTGACTGCGTATGATCATACTAAGTCATATTTAACGCCCAAAATCGATTATATACTGAAACTAAGTAATTTCGAGGTAACGTCTATTTTTGCACTTATACCGCACAAAAATCCGAATGTCCACGCCGTTTTTTGAAGATAGACCCTGAAATTTGGTACACGTGTTTTATGCGCCCTACCCGAGCCTTTTACGAATGGGTATTTTTGTTTTTTGTTTCGCAGGAAATTTCGGATCTCGTAAGACCCAAATTTCCCAAAAAATTACAAAACAAGAAATATCTGACAAAAAAAAAAAACATCAGTTAAAGTCTCGGGTAGGGCGCATAAAACACGTGTGCCACATTTCAGGGTCTTATCTCCGAAAAACGGCGTGGACATTCGCCACTGAATGAATTTTGGGTGATATGCCTGAACCAGCCTGTATATATTGGATACTAAAAATTCACTATAGTTGCCATGGAAGGAGGCTGTTATGTTCTGCCACCTGTATTCACGCCTTTCGGGGTTTGCGTCTGCCGTTTTGCGCGGGCCGTCCCGATGTGTGTTCGCCGTAACACGAATCACTGGGTATGAACGGATACACGGTATAATGGGCATACAACAACGTGATAAATGGTATACGAAGTATGAAAGTAAGAAAATTCAGGTACACGGTGTCTGGAAGGAAGTGCGAGATTACTACAGGTAGTAGGGTGTTGGTTCGATGGTGTTGTGTGTCAAACGTACGCAATACACGCCATAAAGGTGGAAACCCGGACTAACCGTCCTCTGTAGGGAGTGTTTGATCGTTCGAAAGGTATGCAAGTGTAGGTTGTAAGAGATGAAGCATTATGGGGGACTAGACTGCTCCCGCGTGTATCTTGGAACTTTGCGAGGTTTAGCTGCGCGCTCTCTGTGATCGAACCAAGGGATGGCTCGACGGTGAAACCCGATTCGGCTGTTGCGAGCAAGAGTCGGGACGGGACAGCGAGTGTGACATAGATTGGCGGTGACGGCAGGGAAGGGAGAGAAAGGATGTGAAAAGTAAGATTGAACTTGACAAGTACGAAACCTGATCGAAGGAAAATCTATCAGGCGTGATAATGTGTCCAATTGTGTGACAGGGATCATGTCCAGCTCACGTATTCCGATGGTGTTCCCTCAGTGGCCTACTCAACAAGTCCTCGTCATACAGGTAGGCACCGCCCGTACCTGTGCGCCCCTTTACCTGTATCGCTCAAACAGGTTCTGTTATAGTTTTGGCTTGAATGGCTTAGAAATATCAGTGATTTCCTGGGTACGGGTACTGTCATCGCCTTTTGTAGTACGCGGGAGGCGTATTAGATCGACGCCCAGAGGGGAACTCTCGGCGAGGCACCGAGCCATTACCGTTTCAGGCTCTTAACATGTTCGGAACATAACTCATATCATATCATATCCTACTATCGCCAAGCAACACACGCGAGTTACAACGATAACCTACTCAATAGGAAAATATGGCAAGGGATACTGTGTCTCGCGCTGTTCCCGTTCGCATCTGGCGTCGTGCTGGATTTTCTTTGTTTCTGCAAGTTTTTTCTTTGTAAGTTTAGGTAACTCTGTTATTGTAGTATTCTATGGAGCGGGTTGCAAGTGCAGCTGATAAATTTCTACGCTTTTCATTGTAGGTTATGACTCAGTGTTCATGCACAACCACAATTAGCTTTTCTGACATGAGTACAGCCATATTGCCACCGTCATCACACGGACTGCATATGTACAGTACTAAACGTTGTTTTTACTATGTTCCATATTGTCGCTGCATTCGCGCAGGACTGAATATGTTGTACCATTATTTACTCTTCACTCGTTCGTTTTCATTTATGAGTACCAGGTTGCTACATCGTAAGCATTACGCTAGCTACTGACTTCCATCACGGGGGCGTGTTAGCATATGAACCTTGAGATCCATACGTGCATATTGTGTGATATACAGTCACTACGCACTGATACGATCATATGAGTATCTTAGTTTATATATGCGGGTAAATACAATATGCGGATAGATTACGCGTTTGTCTTAACCGTAGTGCGCTCTATGTTATGTCCAAAGCATCTCCATCAGGAACGATGCTGAGAACGTTGCTAGAACGTTTCTAAAATGTTACAAATAACATGAAAGGGAACAGTACGGACTACGGTAGAATGTAAATGTCCGTAGCATGGGCATTGTACCCTGATGATCAGGTGCAGGTATCCCCCACCTCGATCACTCTAAACCTCTATCACCTCTACCCCTCTTCTACTTTTCCATTGATCTCTCAGATCAATCCTCTTTCCAATATGGCCACATACGCGCCTTTTCAGACCATGACTTTTCCTCTTCACCGAAACTTCGGTGCCATCTCTGCCATTTCTCTCCATAGAGACAGGGCCTCGACACACGTCATTCCTTCACTCAATACCTGTACCCAGCCAAGTTCCGGCATTCTCACGTCATTCAAGGCGATAACCTCACCATTAGCACCTGCGATCTCATGGGCAAGAGACGTACCCATACCAGTGGGAGCACCATGACCTCTATGACGATGTCTTGTCCAGGAGGCCACGTAAATGTAAGGGTATGGCAGGAATTTGGGTGGAAGGTGTTCCAATCACAAATGTGACCTGGTTCATCTGTCTAATTGTAGATTGATTATCTGGTTCTGTGGATATGACAATAAGTGGTTGCTGAATCCCGTCAGTGGTTGATGAATCCCGTCCGTCAATGTATGCATATCGTCCATTCCATGTTTTCCCTCTGTTGCCTGCCCCTCGTAGAGACCTATTGCATACCTGCCAGATTATAACCCTTGTGCATAACAGCCTCACCCGACTCTACCGTCATGTAAACGTTTGGTTCGATCACAAGGAAGCCGTAAGCGGTATATTGCATATTCCTGAGGTACACGCGGGAGCATCCATGCACCAGACACTGCGCACAGGTTTTCCTACTCTTACTCGTCCCATGACCAAAACGCCTACAGATTAATCTGGATAGTAGGTTTGTCGACCTGCTTTATGTTTGTCCCGTGCGTCAGTCATAGCACACCACGGACCCAAAGCCCCAATTGGAATCCAACACTTTCTAACACAAAACCTTTCCCCGGCCGTGATGTTCTTTTTCCTCTTCTACTCGAGATATTTGCCCACCATTGATACCTGGTATCCTCCAATAGCCAGGGAAGCGTGCTACCTCCAACACAAAGACGAACGGTACCTGCTAATGTTGAAAGGCGTGTGAATGCAGGTGACGAGAGAAATACAACCCCCTACAGGGGCGAACACTGGGATCCGCTATCCAGTATATACGGGGGCCTTCCCCGCCAGTGACATTTTGCCAACCTCCGGGCACGGCGAGATATATTCGTGAACGGGCGCTTGATTTGGAAACCAGGGCGTATATGTAACGAGCAACATGCATGCCTATCAGTAAACAAGGGACGGGTGCTACGGTAGAGGTAGCACGTTTCGGCTGATTATTTCTGAACGATCGGGCTTCTTAACCCGAATTCGTCGGACTTTCATTTTTGTGACGAATCATGTTTTAGAGTATACTTCGGTCATGAGATTGCCCATCCGGAAGCACTTTAATTTTCCTCCAAAATCATTTTTTTTGGTGAGGTATGACGCTCCTTAAGTGAGGAGCTCAGAAAAAGTATGGTGCACCTCTATCGTAGCATGCTAATATATACTTCGTGCATATGCGATCCTTAACCAATATCGCGCATGTCATCCATTCAACCTTGATCTTCATCTCCCAACCTCGATACGTACCCGACGAGCAACAACCATTGCAGTTCTCAGCATGTTCCTTGCATCCAATCCATCGTGCACACTCCATGCGCTGGGACCGCAGAGAACAGCGACCTCGCGGTGTACACCATGTACATGGTAGGATACATGATGGTATGAGACCGTATTGTTTACGTCCTACAGCAGAAGTTGCCTAGACTTTCGACAATTAGCGACCCCGGCCGCCCGCGCAAGCTCTCAAACAGGACGTCAGGCAACGCGAAAAAAACAGAGATCGATTCCCAGTCCAGCTATTATTCAGAACAATTGCTGATGGCTATTGTACATACCCTTATACACCAGATATTGTATGTGCGACGTACTCGGTACACGGAAAAGTAAAAACGTAAACCACCTGTGGAAAACAAAAGTCAAGAAATAGAACCAAGACCATTCGCTGTGAAAGTTACACAGCATGTGAGCAACCCTTCAAACTGGGTGACGTCTTAGATAAACCTAACTTGACACCGCATACGTCCACTAAATAATTCATCCCATCTTATAATTTACGAATCACCGGCGAGAAATTTAATGTTGGCCTCAACACGACCATCGTAACGCTTAGAAAACCCTAGGCCGATCGCGGGGCAGATGGACATGTGACGCAATGGCGGCCTCAGGGTTCGTTTATGTCTGTTCAAACTCCATCATATGCCCGGGCCTTTCCTCGACAATGTTGCCATCGCTGTCCGCGACGAGGATCATGGCATCCACGAGGTAGTCGCTGATGGTCATTGACGGCTCCGATTCCGCTCCAATGGAACCCCCTGAAGTGTGAATTCGAAGGCAACACACAGAGGGTGTGCGCTGATATTAGCTGCAATCTTAATATTGATCAAGATGTTTCTCACTCGATGACACCATACTGTGACAATACAACCATTGAGAGGCTCAATCCTCAAAAACATCGGAAGCGGTCACCTAGAACTGAACGCACAAAGTACGAGACGCTCGGGATGTAAATATCACCTCGCCTATCGCGCGTCATCAGAAGTCCGCGCCAGGTCGTAGACAACGATACGCCTAACCGTTTCGTGCAACTCGCGATATCCCAACCCAGTTGTCATTTTATCGCGGCAGTGTAAATATTACGGTGTTATGCCGGTCGTCACGCATTGGGGAACAAAATACAAGCTGGATGAGCTCAAACAAAGTCAACGCGTCATATTGGCGCAGCGATAGTGAAACTTTGCACCGGGGGTATCCGTGGACAATCGTGATTCGAACTTGCTGAGGCGAGACTCACTTCGCGAGGCAGGCAGAGTGTATGGATCCACCTGAGGGCAGAAATATAAGACGAAGCATTCGAGGTCGAGCGTTTGCGCGCGAAGAGTAAATTGCAGCGGCTTGAGTAGGGTTCGCTTGATATATGGATTTCGTCGTGCAGCAGAGAGTCCATTGCTCATATTGCACAGTTTTGATGCACGTACCTGATGAGTCTTAGCACGCAACACTGCCGAGCGTACGGCATAAAATGTTTTTATACGTAGCATGTAACATTGCGACAGTCGGTCGCGCCGTACGTTTTGCACGCGAGAAGTCTCACTCTAGATAAACGTTTCGGAGTGGCCGCTTAGAGTGCTGGCTGAGTCGCAGGCATCGTTGGTCCTCCTATAACGATTAGCAGCGTGATACAGCGTGCTCTACCTCGGGCCTTACCACGTTTGGGTTGACGATGTAGTTGAGGTCATCGAGAGTAGCGGCGGTCATCTTCGACAGGAGCATAACCTGCGAAATAGGCAGTCAAAACGATGAGCGCGACATGTTTTTGTTCACTATTTACACTTGACATATTGTGTAGCACGATATACACCAAGTCAAACAACTGTACGTCATTAAGGGTGTAAACATTCCCCGACGGAAATTACAGTATTACAGAGCAATCGTAGCATCCGACCGACTACAGTAGTAGTAGTATGTTACACTTCACATCTACGGCAGACAATGTTTTATGCAAACCTCACATCGTTAACAAATGGAGTCATCAACTCATCATCGAAAAGCGTTTCGTCCAGATGACCGCAGCTTGACCCTGAGAGAAAACAATGCATTTGAAGCGTGCAGAGTTAACACGGTGGTCGCGATGTCCAATCAGGTGCAAATCAACATTGTTGTGTGTATCGAAAATAAGTGGGGAGCGACTACCATTTAGGTCAATTCCACAAGGTGATATTATGATGGATATGTGCTTTTCGTGAGAAAGTGGACATGGATTATCATCACAAAAAACCTCGCGGCCACCAAACTGAACTTCCGAACATTCGTCTGCCCTGTGACAATCATTTACCCGTTAAAAACTTCCCTCCACGGAAATGCGCCCTTAGTGCATGTCTGTGTACGTAGGAAACGCTTGCACTTACCTGCCACCGTTCCAGTCTGAACAATGTCAGCACCAGAACCGCCGAGATCGGCATAGTTGCTCACGGCCGAGGGGCACGTCCAGGTGGGGCTTCCGTCCTCGTCGCACGTTGAGCACTCGCCGAAGCCTTGCCCCCACAGGGTTCTAGGTGAATATTCCATGAACAGTTCAGATGGAATGACGAGTTAGACACGAGTATGGTCCACGCACTGTTTAGCCGGTGATGGCGCAACATGTTACATGCTGCTCACCTTAGCATGCATGGCGTAAAGTGCTATAATATCAGCCCTCAGTGATGCACTTGAAAAACTATCTGCTGGTAGGAATTATTCGCAACACAAACCAGTGGCGTGTCCACCATACCCGTTATTACATACTGCGGGCCTCCCTGATGTGGGCCATTGATCCACATAAAGACGCCTACATGCTGATATCATATCCAGAGCACTACCAGGGCGCTGAAATGCCGACCGTTGCTTCCGGGATAGGCATAGATTTTCGACACATTTGGAATGTGCGTGGTGTTGCATTCTCCCAAGTATTTCCGAAAACCGCAAGAGGTGAGTTCCCCTTGCAAAGTCACGAAGGTTTTCTAGAGAAGGCAGTGAGTTCCCCTTGCAAAGTCACGGAGGTTTTCTAAAGAAGGCAGTGAGTTCCCCTTGCAAAGTCACTGGGGTTTTCTAGAGACAGGCAGAGAGTTCCCCTTGCAAAGTCACTGGGGTTTTCTAGAGAAGGCATTCTCTTTTTACGAGGTCGACATGATCGTCACTATTTTCATGCCGAACACAGAGACTGCCGCCTGCACGATATCATAGCCGCAGTTAACTATGGGTTGACCTTATACTCCTGGGAGCCATCAGGTGGGATCCCATTCATATCCGTGGTATATATATAAACAAACAGCACGATTTTACCGATGCAGGGGTGCGAGGGTACTCCCTCGTCACAGTGGACTCGTACTTTCCAGCTCAAATGTGCAATCACAATGATTTCCAGCTTTGTGACAACGCAAGACCAGTCGCACACATATATTGTTTGACTTACCCGACACCGATGACATGTGCCATTTCGTGCAAGATGAGTCCTTCGAGACCGCCCTCCTCCTCCACCCTGTTTATGTCGAATAAGTCAAATGTCATCGCCCCCCTGAAACTGACGGTTTGACATATATTCCAAACAGCGGTCGGACCTGCAAAGCCGAGGGTGTTTCCCTCGTCGGTTCCAGGACCGTCGATTGCTTCCAGCGTAGCGCTAATCGTGACAAGTCCAGCCGGGTTCTGCGTGGACCCCCCACAAGGCACATGTGTTATAAGCTCTTCCCACCTATTAGACACACGCACGGTAGCGCATTCGGGGGCTCGAATTATAGGGAGCTAAGGAACATGCACCGCATGTACGAAGGCGCTGGAAGGCAACACAACACGCCATGCCTAGCGCAAGGTATACCTTGCTTCACCACACGGATGCTGATACCATCGCATCAAAGTCGGGGATATTACTAATTATTTTGCTCCAATCATCGTAGCAAGTTCCCCAGGAAAGACATGTATAAACACAGGCATGGCCATGTTAAATACCGTAACGTACTGAAGGCGCGGCATCATTGGCTCGTAACGGCCTTTACCTGTCAGCTGCAGTTTGGAAAACAGCCCTGCGTGCATCCGTCCACGTCCCAATAAACTCAAGTGCGATGACGAATGGGGCCAAGGCTGCGACGTGGGGAGACAAAACCACACGCGTACACCAGCAAGGAAAACTGAAGTCGATGTTTTTGGCTTTCAGGCAAGGGCGTTGAGCATATGAATCCCATTGTCATGGTTATTGAAGCATAGCTATACGGTTCTCGTCACGTCCTCCACAGTTATACCCCCATAATATACGAGGTGGTTCCAGGGACCGCCAAAGCTTTGCGGCTTTGTGTTTTCGCATCTTGGGTTTCAAGAGATGGAACGTATACATTGACAGGGTTGTGCATCATGAACACATAAAACAACTCAACCTTGGCGATTTCTCAAAACGCCTTATTTCCTTGAAATACATGTTGCAATGCTCTACTCAAAACGCCTTATTTCCTTGAAATACATGTTGCAATGCTCTACGTTTTGTGGGCGGACTTAGGGTTACCCTGATGCAAGTCATACTGCTGTTGTTCGAAACTGCATGTTGCTTGATATTCCTCCATGTCATGGTAGAATTTTCGTGATGTCATGATAAACAGCGCTGCCAAATGTCGCTTTCCAACTCTCAAACGATTAAGTAAAATTATAACGCCGTGGAGAATATACTATTCCCTGCGGCTTCCAAACAACCCAGTTTATTGATCGTACAACGATCGTGCACGGATCGAGGGAAAATACGAGTGTCATGCACGACTTCCCCTTGTCGATGCGATCATGTCACAAAGTCAATATTGTGTCGAAAGTCCCGGCGTATTGACCGATGTATGATCGGAACACAACATATACAGGTTTTGCACTAGGTGCATAAAAGCCTTACAGGTATGGCATAATGCGTCCCCCCGAATCAAAAGGTTAATACCTCGCGAATAACAACTTGCACGCGCGGTCATGTGCACACCTTTGGTTTTGAACATCTCAATATGCCCCGTTTTGTATTGCCCGTTGAAGTTGGAAGTTTACGCATTTTCATCGAACCAGCTCGTATGGATATTTTTACATTTTATATTTGACCTATCAGTACAGTAGGTGGTGCTCACATGATGTGTTGGTTTGGCAGTCCATGCCCCCGAAGCGTGAGGCACATGCGCAAATTCGACCTCCTCCGGGATCGAGGGAGCACGACCCTCCGTTCTGGCAAGGGTTTGGGTTGCATGCATCTGCGCGTACACAAGGCAAGACCATTACGTGATATGAGCGGGCCAATGCAGTGGTGTAGTAAGCGACGAACGTACAAATGCAGTTGAAGAGCAAGTGATGGGCGGGAAAACCACGTTGAAGGGTGAACGTTGAGCGGGCAAACTACAATGTAGTTTTGTTGTAGGCTGGAGAAAACGGCAAGGTTCAGTTTTGTTACCTTGCGGAGCTCGCATGGGTACATTATACTGTGCTTGTGGTGCAGCACGGTCCAAGGGTTATCATTGTCTTAGCACCAGGCACACGTAGTGCCTTTTATGTTCAGACTTTATAGGGCCGATGGACCCATCAGCTTAGGGTCCGCCCTCAGTTAGTGGGGTTGTGTACCAGGCTTGGATTGCAGCGTTTCCAGACATGAGGTTGGTCCTACGTCACACCCCTACCGTAGCAGGAGTGCCGGTCGTTCAAAGAGTAGACGTAGGGCACTAACGATGGCCCGAAACAACACAACCCTATCCGCGTGTTCAATACCGTCACTTACCCGTTGCTGCTTCGGGAGTGGGGGCTGGAGTGGGCACGGGTGTCGGAGCCGGAGTGGGTTGGGGAGTCGAAATTAGAGTGGGCACGGGGGTCGGAGCCGGAGTGGGCACGGAGGTCGGAGCTGGAGTGGGTTGAGGAGTCGGGATTAGAGCGGGCACGGGGGTCGGGGCTGGAGTGGGCACGGGGGTCGGAGCTGTAATGGGCCCGGGGGTCGGAGCTGGGGTGGGCACGGGGATCGGAGCCGGAGTGGGCACGGGGGTCGGTGCTGGAGTGGGCACGAGGGTCGGAGTTGGAGTGGGCTCGGGGGTCGGAGTTGGAGTGGGCGCAGGAGCCGGAGTTGGAGTGGGCACGGGGGTCGGAGCGGGAGTGGGTTGGGGTGTCTGAGGAGATGGAGTCGGTCCATCGTCGGTGGGGTCCGGGGTCTGAACTGTAGTGGGTTCGGCGGTCGGAACTGGAATGGAGCCGGGGGTCGGCGCTGTAGTGGGCACAGGGGTCGGAGTTGGAGTGGGCACGGCGATCGGAGCTGAAGTGGGCACGGGGGTCGGAGCTGGAGTGGGAATGGGGGTCGGAGGAGCTGCAGTCGGTCCATTGTCGGTGGGGTCCGTAGTTGGAGCCTGAGTGGGTTCGTCGGTTCCAACTGGAGTCGAAGGCGGAGTGGGCCCAGGAGTAGAGTATTTACGAAGAGATTCAAGGTGATCGTTCGGCGACAGCACGCAACGGTAGCAAAGACGGGAGGGCGAAAGGGTAAAGAGTTACTGCCTTCGGGTGGAGCGTTCATCCGTGGGAGGCCTCGTCAAAAGACATTGTCGTCTGCCCAATTAATCCTCTGTAAAAAGGGGGGTGCGTCATACAGACTATGTACTCGTACGAGTATACCAGGTACCATGTATCTCACCTGGGTCGCACTGGTTGCCGCAAACGTCGGTCGCGGTCCGTTCGCATGCTGATCCAACTGCGCCACAGAATCTCCTGACGGAATCGTCCGCGTCCTGGTCGAAGTTGACTGGGTTGTTCGCATCCAAGAAGCACACCTCTGCCAGGCCAGCGTCGCACAGTGTGTTCCACGTGGTTTCACATGTGGTGCAGTCAATAGCAGGGGTGAGATCGGTCTCCACGTCCTCTAAAGCGTCATCGCCTGAGTCCATGAGCATCCTGGATGGGGCGGCCAGGTCAAATGTGTACAGCGTGTCGCGGGATGTGAGGGTCCTCACGTGGCCCCCAGCGTCGAACGTGAAGACCGACTGCAGGCCGAACTTCCAATAGGTCACCCGGTACAGCTCATCACGACCGTCGTCCCACGTGTCGATCCTGTAGTTGGTCCTGTAGGTTCGGACAGTTATCCTCCTCCTGGATTGCGCCTCCGCCGTGAAAATCACAGCTGCCAGCGTGAGCAGGGTCGCTACTCGGGTTGCCCCGGAGCACCCCATGAGTGCTGCTCATCGCCGGACGAAACGTTGAGCGTGGGTATAGTTAGCATTAAGACGCCGGGGTGTCTGCCGCGGATAGCTGTCAAATATCTGTAGGCTACTTCTTATAGTTTTAGCTAAAACCCAAAAAAGTTATCTAGTGCAACGTTTATCAACGACATAAGGTCCTGTAACGTTGCCGTTTCGTGGTGTATAGAACATCAACTACCATCTGTCGTCGTACAACGTACCTGGTTTGATTAATTTCTACCGAGATACATATCTTTAAACTTATAGATTATTGCTATTTGCCTTCCAACAATGTGCAGCGCATTATTAGGTCGGGTTCTGTAGGGTTTGTGGATTTAGGGTACGTGTTACAGAACTTACAGAAGTCCCGGGTACGGGTATGAAAGTGTTACAGAACTCACAGAAGTTCCGGGTATTGGGGCACGGGCGTACAGAACTCACAGAAGTTCCGTACGGGTATGAAAACGGTGTACCCGTACCCCGGGTATTGTGGCACTGGCGTACAGAACTTACAGAAGTTCCGGGTACGGGTATGAGTGTCGCACAGAACTCACAGAAGTTCTTTGTAGGGTAGTAATACCCGGGAAAAACCCCGGGTATGGTTCTCTACGAACCTACAGAAACAATCTTGCAAAGCTTTTATTCGGTCCACTTCATTTCCTTTCATTTCATTTGGCTTCTGTGTTATTAGATGTCGCATGTCCTCTGGGAGAAGCACGACACTTTCTTTCTTTATTTTGTCATGCTTTTGTTTGGTTGCTTGATTGTTGATTGTTGATTTGCTTCAGTATGTTTACTTTTTATTATTTTTCCTTTTCCCTTTTTTTTTCTCTTTTTCTCTTGCATGAACCTGGATTGCTAGCAGGGTAGGTCTTGCCTGTCGTATATGGCATTGCATTGTCTGCTCTGCTTACTGCACTGAGCGCAGTATCTCTGTGTCGTAGTTTTGTGACCACAGAACTGTTACCTTTTTAGGATGAAGAATCGGCACGGACACTGGTGTCGACGGGTAGAAAGGAAGGTTTAATGTGAAGAACACACACACATATAATACCAATACCGTACAGGACACCTACTAAAAAGTATAAAATCTGGTCCGGGCTGGATTTTTTATTCGAGAGATGGTGCTTTTTACACTATTTTCAACATAACGAACCCGAATTTCTTATTCTCCTTTTAAATATCAGCCTGGCTTTCTTTTTAGCCCGTTTCTCATTAGGTGTCCTGTACTGTACAGCTGTAGTACAGGACACCTTACAAAAACACAGGAAAGCTGGCCAAAGCTGCATTTCTTATTCAAGACAGGGTTCTCTCAACGCTTGAATAATTTCAATATAAACGAATGTCGAATTTGTGATTTTCTCTAAATATCAGAGTGGTTTTTTCACTGTTGAATAATACCCTGTTTCTAATTTCGTGCCCCCTAATACTACTTCCTCCTCGTAAACGCACCGGTGAACCGACAAAAAATAATAACCAAGAACAGCTACGTACAGGTAGGTATTACTGATAATATATACCCTGGTATATATAGTATATCATATCATACGCCCCTGTTACACAGCAGTCAAATATCAATATTACTAATAGAACATATCATTTTCATCTTTGGGCGGCGAAATATGCAAGAAAAACAAAAAAGAGCCATAGAGTGGTAGTACGTGAAGGCATGGTATAAACCCGGATACCTACCGGCACCCCAGGTACTGTGACAAAGGTATACCCTTACCTGGGGTATTGTGCCAAAGGTCTTACAAAACTTACAGAAGTTCCGGGTTAGGGTATAAAACCCTTACAGAACTCACAGAAGTTCCGGGTTAGGGTATAAAACCCTTACATAACTCACAGAAGTTCCGGGTATTGTGGCCCGGGCGTACAGAACTCACAGAAGTTCCGGGCAGGTACAAACACGTTGTACCGGTACCCCGGGTATTGTGAAACGGGGAGTACAGAACTTGCAGAAGTTCCGGGTACGGGTATGAAGGTCGTACAGAACTTATAAAAGTTCCCGGTACGGGTATAAAACCCTTACAGAACTGACAGAAGTTCTCTGTAGGGTATTTCCCGTGTAAATACCCCGGGTATGGTTCTGCAGGTAACCTACAGAATCTGGCCTTGCATTATGCATTCAGAAGAAAAAAACTGACACATTTCGTCGAATACCACTAATCTTCCCTGCGTAGCGCAATTAAATACGCACTGACATTAATTATACTATTTGAGGCACAACATCAGTGAGCCGTCTTGTTTAGGTTTGGCACCTTGTACATTTACTTTCATCAAAGACCCTCGTATCTCGATATCGCGACCGTTGTAGCGATTTTTTAGACACACTTAGCGCCTCCCTAAATCCACGAACGGTCTTCGGTTGGATACTTTCTCGTTTCTCCATGCTGCTACGGAGCGGGTCGATGTATTTCGGGGTTTTCGTGGGATCGTGGGCGCTGGGTCGTGAAAGTTTCACGTTAGCCAATTTTTGGTTGGGAGCTTCTTTTGTACTGTACATACGATACGAGTCAACAATATCTGAATGTGGAATATGTTGCTGTATACGTCGTATTCAATACGAGATATACCCTCAATTCGTTCGTTGCTGTACAAGCTCTCCTCCGCCATGGCAACCGATAGTGCAGCGTGCTGTCTGCCTGTCCCTTTTTACTCCTCCTGCCGGCGATTTCCCATACCGCCGCTGCCACTGCTGTGTAGATGTGTCTTCTCGTTTATATCACTACTGCTTTGTTATTTTGGATACACCTAAGGCCCTGTGGTATGTAGACGACGTGAGTACCAGAGTGATATATCTATACATACGTTTATCCTTTGCGGTTCGGGAGTTTTCCTCGGCATATCTTTGTACCTCACAGCCCCTATCAGCCTCTAATTGCCGAAGCAGAAATTACTTGCTTTCCCGAAGTTCTGGGCTTTCTTGGGTTATCTCGTATTTTGGCGTTACTTGCTTCCTGCTTCCTACTACATTCTTTGTCGTCGAGATCATGCTTCATGTTTCCCTTTATATATGTTCGGCGGCGCAAGGTAAACAATGCGATAATTGGGCCAATTCTCATGAGATTTGATCTCCCTCACACATAATGGAGAATCGGCCAAAATCAACTGGGTCTCGATTTTCTAGAGTCGACAATTCATGCGTTCACGATCTGCACCCACCTCAGCTTGAAAAATAGGCGAGACAATTAAAAGTCCTGCCTTGCTTACCCGAAGCATGGGTGCCGGCGTGAGGTCATGCGGAGCTCTTGCATATGTATGCACATACTAGTACGAATGTATATGCTGTTGGAACAATATGTATATGCATGGGTCGACTTCCCGGCCACCAGTCAGTATCGTTCGTTAATACCCATACGAAACAAGTATCGTTTCTTCTGCAGAACCTATTCATTCACGGGGCCCTTCTAAAAGTAACCAGTAGCATACCCCGGATCGGAGAAAACGTCCACAACTCTAATGACAAATGCTTTTGAAACAGTACTCTATATACACATATAGGATGATCCGTGACGTTTCTTCTCACATATTGGACAGAGCAGTCGGTTTGGAACTACGTTACAAGTTACGAGGGATCCCTTCAGGATCTTGGCCACTCGAATCCCGGGGGTGTCGCGAGATGAAAAGTCATTACACATTCTTCATTAATTCCCTTTTTGGAGCAAATATGATGTGGCATATACTGCTGTATTGTTGAAAGGAAAACGTAGTAGCGAGGGTCAATCCTAACAAAACCAGTGTCAGGCGATGATACCATATCTGAGTCACAGCAGCAGTGGGCTTCCGGTGTTAAAAAGCTTCAGTTTAGTGTCCAATCTCAACGTCTGTTTTTGTTTCCGACGTTGATCTCACTATTTGGTACCTGGTAGGATTTCAAGTCGATTCCACTGGTGAGCTGTGTTTCTTACTTAAGTTGTTTCTGTTCGTGTCAGTCTAAACTCATTTTTCTTGACACAATATTTTATAACTGTAAGCACCCACTACTACTGCTCACTACAGTACTACTGTATGTGTGTCGAATAGTACCTCCCGTTGTGCTGCTGCCGCTGCTGCTGGTACGTCAATGTTCGGTTTAATTAGAGCGGCGATGGAGTCGAGATGTCGCGTTCAAGTCCGTATATCGGATGTAGGATACGAGTACTTTCTCGGGCGAGTAGTCGAAGCTTCTCTCACTACACGAAGCTTTCGCAGAGCGTGCCGTAGAACCGCCTGCAACCCCAACGGCGCGATTTGGTAATAAGATCATCTATCTATCTATTCGCTCCGTACTCTCGGCGGTTGTTGTATTGTGTCTACAGCCGTGCATGGTGGGTGTATATGAGTGCGTTGTGTCACTCCAGAGCCAAGGACCATATGCGTAAATGTAGGGAGGGCTGCTGCTGCTGACACAAATGAAGGCGTTGTATATATAGCATAATGATGTGTGTCTGTATTGCATATATACCCGATTCCCCGGTATCGAGGCCACACCGATCATCGCCGGTATTGCAGGATATACCGGTGCCCGGGGTATATTCGGGTAGGGGTACCGAACTTACCGAAGAGTCGGGTACCGGTATTGAAAAAGTACCGGAGTTACCTTAGTGTCGAGTACCGGTTTTGGACAAGTACCGAGCTTACCTAAGTGTCGGTTACCGCTATCAAAACAAAACCGAACTTACCGGAGTGTCGGGTACCGGTATTGAATACATACAGAACTTACCGAAGGGTTCAGTAGGGTATCGACCCCAGTACCGAAACAATACCGGTACCCCCGGTATTGCGGTCGAGGGTATACCGGTATCTGGAGTATATTAGGGTGGGGGTACCGAACTTACCGAAGTGCCGGGCACCGGTATTGGAAACATTCCGAACTTACCGAAGTGTCGGGTGACGGTATTGAAAAAAATACCGAACTTAGCGATGTGTCGGGTACCGGTATCGAGGCCATACCGAACTTACCGAAGTGTCGGGTACAGGTATTTACCGAGGAAACACCCCCGTTATACTTCGGTACGTAACCTACCGAACAATCCCCTGCAATATTACTTGTGTACTGCATCTCCCTACGGTGAAGAGTAGGCGCGGACAATGGGTGCGCTGGATGTTGCGACAGGTCACGTGTGTAAACGTGAGAAATGATCTTCGCATGAACCCGTTCTTTCTATACAAATACCCGCCGACATCGAGCATAGCCGGCGTCCCCGGTGGAATGACAGGTGAAGTTCGTCCCCGTTAGAATCAAGACCGTGGGTCCGAGGCCCCTCGAGTGCATGCTCTTAGGGACTGTTTCCCGCCAAAAATACCTTGACTAGCGGAAAGCGAGAGAGCGTGAGTTAGCAAAACTCAATAAACATCGACGAGCGTTGGGATGCTTGAACCCTTTGCCCAATCAAAATCAAGGCAAGGGCCGTGGTGGGGGAGGGGAGGAACCTTCTTTGTGACCCCGGACCTGAGTCACAACTAGGGAGGGAGAGAAACAGAAGGGCTAAGATGAAATGTGGGATGAAAAAAAAACAAAAAAACGTCACCATGAGTGTCCGTGCCGAATCTTCTCATCCTAGAGCCATACCAGGCACAAGTGTTTTTGTTTGATTTTTTGTCTATCCCATTCGTTATCTTCGCCCTTCGTTTTGCTCTCCCTCTTTAGTCGTAACTCAGATCCGGGGTCTCCAAGTAGGCTCTTCTGCCCCCACCCCACTACGGTACATGCCTTGATTTTTTATCGCGAGAAGATTTCAGCACTTTCTTCACTCGTCGACTTGCGTCGGATTCTGCCTACCCACGCCACGAAGGCGCTCTCAGCAATTGGTTCCTTTTGAGTTTTTCAAATGAAGTACAAATCTCACCACGCCGGTGAGATTTTAACTCGGGTACCAATGCTTTTTTTTTTTTGCTTTTTCCATCCCATTCATTGTCTTCGCACTTCCGTCTTTCTCTCTCCCTAGTCGTAACTCAGATCCGGGGACACAAAGTAGGCTCCTCTCCCTCCTCCCCCACTACGCTTCTTGCCTCGGTTTTTATCGCGAGAAGATTTCAGCACTTTCTTTCCTCGTCAACTTTTGCTTACCCACGCTATAATATGCGCTCTCGACAGTCGTGCCATTTGAGAATAAAAACCTCCATGAGGAGAATCGAACCCTCGACATCCGGCCCTACAGGCTTCGTGGCTACCAGTTAGACCACCGGGGCGACCGGTAGTAGTCTTCGAAGCTAACCACTAGTCTACCGGGGCAACCGGCTTTGTGATCACGAAACCACCACATCGTACAAAACGGCAGGGCTTTGCAATGAAGTACTCGGAGCAGACAATGCCATGCCATATGACAGGCGCGACCTACCGTGCAAGGAGCTCACATATGATACATGGGTAATAGAGAAATAATATTGATAATAATTAACAGACGAAACAAACAAAATATCAGTCAAACGAAAAATATAGGAAATTGTCGTGCCTATATACCCCGGAGACGTGTATGTGTTCTCAAGATTAAACTCCAGTGCATTGCTCATACGAATGTATCTATATACTTCCTTTGTGTGTTCATCACATTTAACCGTGATTTCTACCCGTCGATATAAAGCACACATTTCATTCGGTTTTTTATTGGATGTCGCATCTCCTTTGGGAGAAGCAAGACACTTTCGTTCTTTTATTTTGTCATGCTTTTGTTTGGTTGCTTGATTGTTGATTTGCTTCAGTACGTTTACGTTTATTTATTTTGCATTTTCGCTTTTTTTCTTTTTTCTCTTGCATGCACCTGGATTGCTAGCAGGGTAGGTCTTGCCTGTCGTATATGGCATTGCATTGTCTGCTTTGCTTACTGCACTGAGCGTAGTATCTCTGTGTCGTAGATTTGTGACCACAGAACTGGTACCTTTTCAGGATGAAGAATCGGCACGGACACTGTGTGTGTGTTCTTCACATTACACCTTCCTTTCTACCCGTCGATATCCAGCACACCCAGTGTCCGTGCCGATTCTTTATCCTAAGAAGGTACCAGTTCTGTGGTCACAAAACTACGACACATAAATACTACGCTCAGTGCAGTAAGCACAGCAGACAATGCAATGCCATATACGACAGGCAAGACCTACCCTGCTAGCAATCCAGGTGCATGCAAGAGAAAAAAGAGAAAAAAAAGCGAAAAGGAAAAATAATAAAAAGTAAACATACTGAAGCAAATTAACAATCAAGCAACCAAACAAAAGCTGACAAATTAGAAGATAGTGTCGTGCTTCTCCCACAGTAGATTCGACAACCAATAAAAAGGAAACCAAATTAAATGAAACGAAATGAAATGGACCGAACAAACAGCGCCAACAGAGGAAAACTAAGAACGACAGGAAAGGAAAGGCAGCCGGAGCACACCAAAAGCACATCCCAACTAGCCGAAGCAGGGTTGCGCTCGTAGTACAGGCAGGTTCTACCAGCTAGTCGGTCTGGTACCTACTTTGTTTCCCGTCTCTTTCCTGCTTTCGTCCGCCGCGGTTTCCCTACGACCCCCCCCACCCTCTGCCTCCATTCCCTTGCGCGCCACTCATACAACGGATACGTGGCACTTCCTACTCAGTTCCGTTTCGTTCTCGTGCTACACACGAAATTCCAGGAAAGAGAAGGGGAAATAAAAAAAAACAAATGAATACGTACGTAGCTAAGCAACACAAGAAAGTCCTCGGAAAATACGGAGGGGCGGAGAGACAAATGCAAAAGCGATCACGGCAAAATAAATACTAATACAAAATAAAGGGTGTAGCATCGCTGTCATGCCCCCCTTGAGAACCTACAACAGGCAGTACACCCAGCGAAAGTAAAAAATAAAATAATAAAAAAATAAAAACTAACAAACAAAATGGAAAGAAAGACCACCAGAAATAACGAAGGAAAAAGAAAAAAAAACACCCTGTTAGCCATCCACCAAACCAGGTATTAATAGTACTTCCTCATCACAGTGATAATAATGAGAGTAACAATTAAACTAAAAATACGAAACGAAACGAAAAGACACAACAGGGCCGCGTTCGAAGCAGCTACAGAGGTGCGTGGCACGGGTAGTCTAAGCGGGACTTACTAGTCAGCCTGGTACCTCGCTATCCTGTCGGCTGTCTCCCTCCTGCTCTCAACAATCGCGGTTTCCGTACGACTGTTGTTCCCCCCCTTTCTATTCCCTTGTGCACCCCCCGCGACGGATACGTGGCGCTGTCTACTCAGTTCTGCCTCGACCTTGTGCCACCGGACCATGAACTGTTCAGCCGCTTCGAGGACCCCCCTGTACCACTTGCCCTCTTTAGTTGCTGCAACGGTTCACACTGCGGTCTCTACTCCAAACACCAACGGGACCTGTGCCGTGGACCCCTTGGTGGCTTGAAACACCTTGAGGTCTTCAGCAAGGCATTTCTGCCAGGACTTTGGTTGTCCGCCCGGTCTGCGTCCCGTTGTGCTGGATGTCGACGGGCAGAAAGGAAGGTTTCATGTGAAGAACACACACACAGCAGTGCAGTGTCCGTGTCGATTCATCATCCTAGAGAAATCCCAGTATAATATATACCAGGTACGAGGTACAAGTAATGTGGTCACGAAACCAGGTAACAGAGATACCACAGGGCGTTGTAATGCACTGAGCAGAGCAGACGATGCAATGCCATTTGAAACAGGCACGATCTACCCTGCACGTAATCCAGATGCGTGAAAGAGAAAGAACAGTCTAAAAAATAAGCGTTTTAGCCAAAATCAGGTACACCTGGCCACTTTGGTGCCAAAAATAGGTACGACACTAAAACTAAGTACAAATCACACGCTAGGACGCCTGTCCTTAGCCAGCCCCACATCGTACCTGATTTTGGCATAAAATGGCCGGGTACACCTGAACTTGTCTACTTTGTTTAGCTTTCAACTAAGTTTGGCGAATTTTGAGTCAATCAGAGGTAATACTTTGTTTAGCTTTCGATTACATAACGTATCATACGCACGCACGCATACAGCACAATGGACCTGCTGTAATTTGTTACGTACTGCTACTGCTGCTTGCTGACGCTGCTTGCTGACAACGGTACGGAAAGTGAGCAGTTAAGTCTCAACTTAAGTCGATGTTTTGTTCGTATGCTATCAACGTGGCTACGACTATATACATACATACCTGGTACAGGAACACGGAAATACACGTCGTAGGAGTGAGTATGATACCGAACGCAATGAAAGCATACGACATATATTGATACCCGCACTGAAAATAACATACACCATTTATCAAGAGTTTAGAGGACACGCATTCATTCGCTATTATTCTGCTGTTCAGGATCAAATTAAAAAATTAGTTGTTATTTCTCACAGTGTTTATAATGCTGTGCCTAACACAGACCGTTCAGGATAGATTCGGGTAATTGTCAATGGACATGATGGCTTTGGTTGGCTGTTCTTTTTCACTTTGTGCCCGCGGACTGTCATTCTGGCAGCACTTCAGACAGCAGCTGCGTGCTCCATCTTGTTCCCACGCCTACCGTTTGTTTTTGTACAGACAGCACTTCAGACAGTAGTTACGCTGTAGTCGGCAAATTCATTGGTAAAGAGTGGGAGGGGGGGGGGGGGGGACGATGCTGCTGTAGTCGAATGGAGATTGCGGGCGTGTAGTTCAGTTTTGGACACGCATAACATGCTGTAGGGATTTTAGGTGTACCTCTTCGGACTTGTGTATCCTTTCCCTGCTAAGTGTACGTGTTCTTTAGGATTCTCTGATGGCTCTAGCACTTTTGTGACCACGGGCCGTGATCTTGCTAGATCAGACTATAGGGATTAGCAACTGAAACGAGTTTAATGTGAAGAAAAACAACAACAACAACAACAGTCAAAAAGTCCTGAAAAACACCGTTCGTGGTGTGCGTTTTTTTCTTGGTTTTAATATATACCTGATTTTGGCTCAAATGCATCAGGTGTACCTGATTTTGGCATTTTCCCAAAACAAAAGAAACAAGAGGCACGACAAAAGCAAAGAGTCGTGCGGCGCCCGGAGATGTGTGTGTGTAACTGCCATTTGTTGTTGTTGTTGTTGTTGTTGTTGTCTTCACATTAAAAACCGTGCCGGTCTCTCTATCAAGTACCTCCATCTGTCCGTACTAATCCAACACTTGTACACGTCGAAATCCAGCACACCCAGTGTCCGTGTGACGATTCTTCACCCCAGAGATATGCCAGGTATACTTTATTTATGTGGTCACAAAACCGCGACACAAGAGATAAACACCACGTTGCAACGCAGTAAGCAGAGCAGGAAAAGTGCAATGCCATATACGACAGGGCCGACCTACCCTGCAAGAAACCCAGCTGCGTGAAAGAGAGAGAAAAAAGCGGAGTGAATAAACTAAACAAAAACGAAGTGTTGTGTGCCTCCTTGTGGCAGACACTTTACAAGGAAACTAAAAACAAACAACAACGAAACCCGAGAAACATTGAAAAAACAAGTGAAGGACCTGGAGGGACAGGCGACCGAAGCACGACGAGCACCGAGCACCCTCCAGGCAGCCGAGGCAGCTGTTTTTTTACCCGTACAAGTAGTAGTACAGACAGGTTCTACCGACTAGTCGGTTTGGCACCCTTCTCCCCTGCTGCCGTCTCCTTCGTGCTTTCGTCCAACGCGGTTTTTCTCCACGCTCGCGCTATCTACCCTCCCTCCCTCCGTCCCTCCCCATTCCCTTTACTGCCCCCCATACCACGGGTATGGAGCGCTTCCTACTAAATTCCGCCGTTTCTTCGTGCCGAACAGGCAAGACAAGAAACAAGGTGGGGGAAATACATACTATATTACGATTGACATTATATTTCTTTTCGGATGAATGCCCGTGGGAAAAGCGTGGGAAGTAACAAACCACCACCAGGCATTATTATTGCGTCAGGGTTGGGTTAGGGGTTAGGGGTTAGGCCTAAAATCATCCATTTGTTTTGGTTTATTTTTTATTTTTGCCGTGATCGCTTTTGCCTTTGTCTCTCCGCCCCCCCGAATTTTCCTAGGACTTTCTTTGGCTGCTTAGCTACGTACGTATACATTTTGGTTTTTGTTAGTTCCTCTTCTCTTTCCTGGACTCTCGTGTGAGGCACGAGGACGAAACGGAACTGAGTAGGAAGTGCCACGTATCCGTTGTATGGGTGGCGCCCAAGGGAATGGAGACAGAGGGTGGGGGGGTTCGTAGGGAAACCGCGGCGGACGAAAGCAGGAAAGAGACGGCAAACAGAGTAGGTACCAGTACCAGACCGACTAGCTGGTAGAACCTGCCTGTACTAAGGGCACAAACCTGCCTCAGCTGGCTGGAAGGTACTTTTGGTGTGCTCTGGCTGCCTGTCTTTTCCTGTCGTTCTTAGTCTTGCTTTGTTGGCACTGTTTTTTTTTTCGGTTCATTTCATTTCATTTGGTTTCTTTTAACTAGATGTCGCATCTCATCTGGGAGAAGCACGACATTTTTTTTTTTTTTTCTTTTCATTTTGTCATGCTTTTGTTTGGTTGCTTGATTGTTGATTTGCTTCAGTATGTTTACTTTCTATTATTTTTCCTTTTCGCTTTTTTCTTTCTTTTCTCTTTTTTTCTCTTGCATGCACCTAGATTGCTAGCAGGGTAGGTCTTGCCTGTCGTATATGGCATTGCATTGTCTGCTCTGCTTACTGCACTGAGTGTAGTATCTCTGTGTCGTAGTTTTGTGACCACAGAACTGGTACCTTTTTAGGATGATGAATCGGCACGGACACTGGGGTGCTGGATGTCGACGGGTAGAAAGGAAGGTTTAATGTGAAGAACACACACACACACACATACGCGCGCATACAGCACAACAATGGACCTGTTGTCATATACCTGGTGCCAGATGTTACGTACTGCTGCTTGCTGACACGGTACGGAAAGCGAGCAGTTCAGTCTCAAATTAGCTCGATGTTTTGTTCGTATGCTATCAATGTGGCTATGATACGACTATAGCTTTCTTATCCTAAAAGAAAATCGTTAGCGATACGCCGTTCTGCTCACTGGATCATCTATCGCCGTCGAATACGGTGCCACCATTAGCTCCGGTTCATCTATCGCCGTCGAATACGGTGCCATTAGCTAATCGAAATTTCGAAATTTCGCTGTCACTTCGCGACCTTTCACTACTTACTGTTGTGTCACTACTGCTTGTGATGAAATCAATGAAAGCATGCGACAGATATTGAAACCCGTACTGAAAATATCATGCAACATTTATCAAGAGTTTGGAGGACACAGTACAGGTGACCGAATAAGAAACAGGCTGATAAGAAAGCCAGGCTGAGATTTGAAGTAAAAAAAGAAATTCGGGAGTCCTTATCTTGAAATTTGTGTAGAAAGCACCCTCTCTCGAATAAGGAATCCAGCCTGGACCAGATTTCCTGTTTCTTATTAGGTATCCTGTACTGTATTCGATATCATTTTGCTGTTCAGGCGCAAATTCAAAAGTATGATTATTCATCACACCCAAAAAGTCCTGAACCACACTGTTCGTGGCGTGCGTTGTTTACTTGGTTTTAGCATATACCTGATTTTGGCCAAATGGATCAGGTATACTTGATTTTGGCAGTTGCCGTACAATTTATGTTAAAAAACAGGCTCGCCATCCACCAAGCCAGGTGATACTTCTTTTTTGTGCCGGGAACATAAATTTATAATTCCACCCAACCCGACACACAAATAAGGCGACCTACCAATTACTTGTTGGTGTATAAACTGAACAATACGCGACCAATTCGTAGTGTACGTAGTGAACGTGAAGTTACTTTATTCCTCGGCAAGATGCAAGATATTCCTTCGCGCTGCCCTGGTGATCACGATCGCGGTTGTCTTACAAACATTTGGGGAGACGGGACTTTCAACCCTTGACAGACAGCTTTGCCTTGACATGCCGTGACTGACACCAAACTACTTGGTTTTAGTCTGGAACAATTCGGCCCATAACACTTGACAGCGCATGTTTTCCCTTGCTTGACATGTCTCCTGACATCTTTGTTGTCTTACCCTGCAGTTCGAAAACATATTGGAAACATTGTCTTGCCCGGACAGCACGAAACATGAGAGCGACACCTTCATATCGTCTGATGTCCACTAATGGATGCAGCCGACGAGTTCGCACTCGCTCCTGTAAAAGTTAGTTACTTCGACGCAAGTCGTCGCGAGCTGGCCGCGGTGTCCATGCCACACAAAACATTTTGACTTTGAATCCCGCTCGACAACATTGCCTGTAATGACGCCATTTCTGGCTACTACTGGTACTACCTAGCAGTCATCGCGGGTGGGTACAACATTGTCCAGAACAATACCGAACACTGAGATGAATATGTGTGTGTTCTTCACATTAAACCTTCCTTTCTACCCGTCGACATCCAGCACACCCAGTGTTCGCGTGCTGATTCTTCATCCCAAAAAGGTACCAGTTCTGTGGTCCACAACTACGACACGGAGATGCTACACTCAGCGTAGTAAGCAGAGCAGACGATGCAATGCCATATACGACAGGCAAGACCTACCTTGCTAGCAATCCAGGTGCACGAAAGAGAAAAAAAAGAGAAAAAGCGAAAAGGAAAAAAATAATAAAAAACATTATCACAGCTTTTTTTTCTTTTTTTTTTTATCCTCCGGCGGATGGGTCAAAATAAAGCTTACGCCCTCCACACTTCCACGTCTCACTTCGTGCACTTCGTGTCGTGTGTCAATTCACTCCATGTCCCCTCGGAAGTATCAGCCCTTGCTGTCTACGACCTTCGGGAACTTGAGCATGTTGACCCGACCTGACCCCCGAAGGGGCCCGGTGCGGTGGGGATAGCCACCCGAAGAGTAAACTCTCCGGGTAGTGTGGAACTTGCCGCAGCTCATCCACTAACAAAAACCCAGGCCAAGAAGCCTTCCCGCCAGACTCTGATCATTTACGATCCACCCTACCCGTTTGGGCGTTGGTCCAGTAGTCGAGGTCCCTCTGGTATGTGACAGGCGAAAATACCCGCACTATAGCGGGCACCCGCACTATATAGATTCGGGCCTGAATAGTGCGGGTAGGCGCACTATTCCGGTTTTCAGATCCCTGAATAGTGTGGGTAGGCCCACTATTCGCGATAGAACTGGGTTTCAGCATAGGACGTAGCCTACAACGAGGGTTACTGTATGCGCGTGGCACCGTCGTAGTGCATGTAACAAGCGAGGGGTGGAAAAAGAGTAGTACAGCAGTATCTCGACGGGTAGATAACTGCGTCCGTTCGCGGGTGAGAATAGAATTGCACGTTGCAAATACCCTACACTGTTGTACAGCGGTAGAACCACATCCTATACGAGTACTGCTGTACAAAGATGACAGGGTTTTAGGTCCAGTCATGTTACGCAATTCTTTGCACAGCCCTGTTGATGTTCCTTGTGTTCCATTCTGCATTGGCGTTCCGCTTGTACAATACACAATCACAAGGCTACACAATGAAACCTGAACTTGCCAAATACGAAACACGTCCGTCCGTCCACGAAACAAAAGGAACACCTTTCAGGACGAAACAGACACCCACGTAGCAAAATAGAGGGGGAGGACATAAAAAGAGAAAATAAGTAAGGACCCCAAAACTCCTACTCCCCGCACGCTTTACCTCAGGTTTTCCAAGAAAACCCCACGCTACACAACGCCACCACCTACGTTTTTGAGTTTGGGCGGCTTGAAAGAAGAAAGAAAAAAAACACACGGCAAAGCAAAACTCGCAACCAATTGACTCCTTCAAGACACATGCAAACTCAGGCACATCCCAGATCGATCCGATACCAGCAAACTACAGCAGTAACTGGGTGAGGGAAGGCTCATTGTTCTACGCGTCAAAAACACTCCTTAACATCAACCTGTCGCGATGGCTTCGATGCATGCGCTTCGATCATCAACATCCTTGCTCTCAAAACATAAGTAGCTAGCCTCGCCCAAGCCGCACCCTGCCGCGTAGCTTTCCAAAGGAAGGAGCGAAGTGTTGGGAAAGTTCCGCGTACGGGGGTGGCTCAGCGGCCCCGCCTCCCATGCTCCCGTCCTCGTCGTCGTCCTCCGCCTCCCCCTCACCCTCGCTGTCCGAAGACTCGTCTCCCTCCAACGCCAAGCCCTTAAGGGTCGCCGTCACGTCCTCCGCCTGATCCAACCGCACCGACTCCACGACATCCTCCTGGTCCTTGATTGAAACTTGTCTGCTTGTCTGCTACGGTCTCTTGGAACACTTCTTGTCCAGGGCGGCCAGGACCTCCATCTTCTGCTCCAGAATCAACCTCGTGCGCTTCGCAGTTTTGTCCGCCCTTTTCCCGCCTCCCGCGTTCGTGTCTTTCGGCATTAAGCCCACATCTTGCGCCTTCCGCTTGCCCGCGGAAGCCGTAGAGGCTTGTTTGGAGGTGAAGCACGCGGGACAGAGGCGGTTCATTTCGTTCTCGCCTTCCTCCTCCAGCTCCACCTCGCCGCATATATATACCGTGCAGTCTGCCGCCACATCCTCGTCGGCATTGGTGGCCGTCGTGGGCTTTTGATGTGAGGTTGCTAAGTTGGCAGAGTTCGCCTGCTGCACACGGCAGCCTGTGGTATTGCTGCTGGTCGGGGTATGTGTGTGTGGCGAGAAATGTGTGGGTTTAACCGTATCAACAGGCGGGTGGTGACGTGGAGTGACGTCAAACCCGCACTATCGAGGGCCTTGAGAAGTACCAAACCCGCACTATAAAGGGGTGCCCCGAATAGTGCGGCACCCGCACTATTGAGGGGTCTAAGTTGTGCCAAGCGATTTCACCCGCACTATACCGGGCACCTGCACTATATAACCCGCACTATAGAGGGACCTCGACTGTAATGTATATGTGTACAGAGCACGGGCTGTGTATTATGTCCGTCTGCGTTTGTTTTTGTTTTCCACGTTTCGTACTGTTTCACATTCTTGAGTGGGGGCCTGTACGCAACCGAGATAGGTTA
This sequence comes from Saccharina japonica, assembly GCA_008828725.1. NCBI lineage: Eukaryota > Phaeophyceae > Laminariales > Laminariaceae > Saccharina > Saccharina japonica. Next base: position 686,653 of record MEHQ01003659.1, read on the forward strand.
GCTACAGGTCTACGGAAGCGTAGCTAACTGTTGGTGCCCATTCGTGGAACGTGTCCCATCGCAGACTGTCCCGGCTGGATCGCGGCGACGATGCTGCAGTACAGATTTCAAGTCTCGGTGCCTCGTGGTATCGCTCCATGCGTGTGTGCGTATTCTTCACATCTTGCCTGTAGTACATGGCATTGCATTGTCTGCTTTGCTTACTGCACTGAGCGTACTGTAGTATCTCTGTGTCGTAGTTTGGTGACCACAGAACTGGTACCTTTTTAGGATGAATAATCGGAACGGACACTGGGTGTGCTGGATGTCGACGGGTACAAAGGCGGGTTTAATGTGAACACACACTGACACACGCACACACACATACACACACACATAAACCCTTCCTTTCTCCCCGTCGACCGGGTCGTGTCTGCTTGCTGCAATACAGATTTGCAATGGAGTATAATTTAATAAAGAGTTTCGGGGGAAAAAACATGAAATCGCCTAGGGTACGACTCAGGTTCGGCCTTTAGTTGAATGATCAACCTTAGTGACAAACTTCGAGAAAACGAAAACAAAAATGCGGATACGTGGCCGGTCTATTCGCCACGACACGCGTGCAGTTCTATTTATTTATTTTTTCCCGTCGTCTCTCCTCAAATATCACCCCGCACCGAAGCACTGAAAAAACAATAAAAAGATAAAAAGAGTTGCAAGTCTTCCGGATCGTGTACCCAGGCACCTGTCAAGGAGCCTACTCCCCATTCGATCGATGCAATCCAGTCTTATTTACAGTTTGTTTTTTTTTTTTAATGTTTTTGCTTGGTGTAACGCCTGTTGTAGCACGACAGCGATGCTACAATCCCTCGCATCATCCTTTTGTTTAGGTTTATTTTTTATTTTTGCCGTGATCGCTTTTGCCTTTGTCTCTCCGCCCCCCCGTATTTTCCTAGGACTTTCTTTGGCTGCTTAGCTACGTACGTATACATTTTGTTTTTTGTTACTTCCTCTTCTCTTTCCTGGACTCTCGTGTGAGGCACGAGGACGAAACGGAACTGAGTAGGAAGTGCCACGTATCCGTTGTATGGGTGGCGCCCAAGGGAATGGAGACAGAGGGTGGGGGGGTTCGTAGGGAAACCGCGGCGGACGAAAGCAGGAAAGAGACGGCAAACAGAGTAGGTACCAGTACCAGACCGACTAGCTGGTAGAACCTGCCTGTACTACGGGCACAAACCTGCCTCAGCTGGCTGGAAGGTACTTTTGGTGTGCTCTGGCTGCCTGTCTTTTCCTGTCGTTCCTAGTCTTGCTTTGTTGGCACTCTGTTTTTTTCGGTTCGTTTCATTTCATTTCATTTGGTTTCTTTTAACTAGATGTCGCATCTCATCTGGGAGATTTTTTTTTTTCTTTTCATTTTGTCATGCTTTTGTTTGGTTGCTTGATTGTTGATTTGCTTCAGTATGTTTACTTTCTATTATTTTTCCTTTTCGCTTTTTTCATTATTTTCTCTTTTTTTCTCTTGCATGCACCTGGATTGCTAGCAGGGTAGGTCTTGCCTGTCGTATATGGCATTGCATTGTCTGCTCTGCTTACTGCACTGAGCGTAGTATCTCTGTGTCGTGCAGTAGTTTTGTGACCACAGAACTGGTACCTTTTTAGGATGATGAATCGGCACGGACACTGGGTGTGCTGGATGTCGACGGGTAGAAAGGAAGGTTTAATGTGAAGAACACACACACAGTACTACTGTACGTATCCTGGAAGGGGTTACCATCTGCGGCATTGGGCTACTGCTGTACTATATATGTTTTTGTTGCTTTTTTGTTCCTCATACTTGTTATATTCGCCCTTCTTTTCTCTCTCCCTTTCTAGTCGTCACTCAGATCTGGGATCGCTAAGTAGGCTCTTCTCCCCTCTCCCCACTACGGTACGTGCCTCACGTTTTTATCTAGACAAGATTTTAGCAACTTCGCTCGTCGACTTGAGTCGGATTCCGCCTACCCACGTCACGAAGGCGCTCTCGGCAATACATTTTTTATTTATGTTTTCCAATAGTCAAAATCTTACCGAACATCTCACCACGGTGGGGTTTGAACTCAGGTACCAATTCTCAACGCCCTTGAAGCTCATTACTAGTCTACCGGGGCGACCTACCTCTAAACTTCCCTCACACGGGTTGCTATATGCATGGGCTACGACCTAAAAAATAACGTATGTGGACCCACTGCCAGGAACTGCACTTCCTGGTTTCTGGGCCCACGTTTGGTCTGGGCCCTGGGCCACGTCGAAATCGAAGACCTTTGATGTTGATGGCGTTGCTTCGAGGAGCATCTGGTCGTCTAGATTTTTGTTTTTATCCCCAGAACTGCTTGACTGGCCTGCTTACGCGCCGTGTTCATATATACGTGAGGCCATATTTTATGGAACGTGTTTGAGAGTCGCAACATTGATACATTTCTCGTGTGTCAAAACCAGACGCACAGAATCGGCCGTCAACCTTATCATGACCGGATTAATTCAGAATGCTGTTGGGCTAAGTTCTCACTTACATTCCCAACAACGGGAGGAAGAGAGATGTTCGACATTTTCGGGCGTCATGTTTGAGTAAAGAGTACAAGGCACTGATGTTCGTGATGAAAAAGGCGTCGGATCCATACGGTCCCTTAGACAACTATGTTGCCCGTGACCCACGGTAACTTTGTTTTTTTTTGTTGGTGTGTGTGTTGTCTCTTCACATTAAACCCGTTCTTTCTACTCAACCACATGCACCTGGATTGCTAGCAGGGTAGGTCTTGCCTGTGGTATATGGCATTGCGTTGTCTGCTCTGCTTACTGCACTGAGCGTAGTATCTATGGCTGTGTCGTAGTTTTGTGGCCACAGAACTGGTACCGTTTTGGGATGAAGAATCGGCACGGACACTGGGTGTGCTGGATGTCGACGGGTAGAAAGGAATGCTTAATGTGAAGACCACACACACGTCAGTACACACAGTGCCTGTCCTGATTCCCAATCCTATAGAGATACAAATCCTGTGGTCACAGACTGTGAAACAGAGGAAAACCAAAACAAACTAAAACGCAAATTAATGGGTAAAACGAGTGAGATGCTTAACGTATTGGGTACGAGAACACAGCGACACCAGCCGAACCAAAAAAAAGGAACAAAAAGACAAATAAAGAAACGAATTCTTCAATGAAATATAATACAAATGAAAAATAATACAAATGTCCACCCCATTTATGATGTTCGCCCTTCCTTTCTTTCTCCTTCCTAGTCGTAACTCAGATCCGGGGTCACAAAGTAGGCTCTTCTCCCTCCTTCCCCACTACGGTTCTTGCCTTGCATGTTTATCGCGAGAATATTTCAGCACTTTCTTCCGTCGTCAACTTTCCTCAGCCGGGTCGCTCGGGGTTAGAGCTCGACCGGTCGTCGAGCAAATCAGCGTAGAAAATCGTCCGAGGGGGTGTGGTAAACAGTGTCATATACGGTACAGCTTATCGCCGTGTTTTTAACACTCTAATCACTTCCCTTCTTCCCCTCGCTGCCTCGGCAAAGTTTTTGCTTTGGCATGGCCCATAGCGAGGGGGGGGGTCTTTCTAGCGAGCAAGGCTAGGCTCACCCTCAAGCGGACCGATACCTTCTTGCTGCTGCGCACCCGCCGCGAAGCGTGTGCAGCGGTAGAGTTGGATCGGCACTGGTGCGTTAGGCGCAAAAGTTCAGATGCACGGGCCTTTTTGGCCGTCGGTGTAGACAGCAATGTCCATCTCACTTTTGTGCGCGGAGGCAGACGCCATCAGAAAGGTGGACGGACACTATGTACACGGCCCTAGGTGTGTTTGCTAGAGGGAGCTGTACTGTCTCAGTAACCTGGCTTCGCCATCAAAGGAGGAGGGAGCGTGTGGCGACGAGCTGTTGTTGGACTGGTCAATCCCTTCAGCGCGAGAATTTTTATTTTTCAGACCAAGCACCCTGAGTGCAACGAGAGAGAAAGCGAGGAGCCGACTGGGAAGGACAGCAACGAGAGCGTGTACGGACGGAGCGGGTCGAGTGTGGTCGTGCTAGGACTGGCCGAGCGGCACCGGAGCGGCGCGCCTGAGCAGCAGCACAGCAGCGCGCCGGCGCAGCAGCACAGCAGCGCACAGGAGAAGCGATCCGGAGCACGGACGACATCGACCCGTGACGGACGAACATTATTGTTTTTCTGTTTTCTGTTGACAAATTCTTCGCTTTTTCCCCCGAATGTTGTTGTTGGGTCGGTGTGGATGACGTCACTGGTTTTGTAGAGAGACGCGGCAGAGATGGCGCGGACACCCCGGGTGCCTTCATTGTGTGCCTGATCGTGGAAGACCCCTTCAATGTGGAACGATTCCTAATCAGTGTCGATGTTTATAATGCTGTGCCTAACACAGACGTTCAGGATATATTCGGGTAATTGTCAATTGACGTGATGGCTTTGGTTGGCTGTTCTTTTTCACTGTGTGCCCGCGGACTGTCATTCCGGCAGCACTTCAGACAGCAGCTGCGTGCTCCATCTTGTTCCCACGCCTACCGTGTGTTTTTGTACAGACAGCACTTCAGACAGTAGTTACGCTGTAGTCGGCAAATTCATTGGTAAAGAGTGGGAGGGGGGGGGGGGGGGCGATGCTGCTGTAGTCGAATGGAGATTGCGGGCGTGTAGTTCAGTTTTGGACACGCATAACATGCTGTAGGGATTTTAGGTGTACCTCTTCGGACTGGTGTATCCTTTCCCTGCTAAGTGTGCGTGTTCTTGAGGATTCTCTGATGGCTCTAGCACTTTTGCGACCACGGGCTGTGATCTTGCTAGATCAGACTACAGGGATTAGCAACTGAAACGAGTTTAATGTGAAGACAACAACAACAACAATTCCAAGTTCGATATACAAGCATACATATAACGCGTAACCGGAAAATGATCAGGAGCCCCACTTGGGTCCGTTCACTTGCACATATTATACGGTGGATCGGTGCACGTTCTTTCTAGCGTCTCGCATCCTCCAATCAAAACCCATTATTGGTGTGCTGGGCTACTGTTCACGACATCCCACTTTAGAAGCACCAACTGCATGCGTTGGGCACCCGTCGACGTTGTTCGCGACTCACCAAAGTTTGGTCTGGATGATGATGCTGCCGGGTTCAGGGTCAAGCGTGTAGGCCTGGTAAAAAATAAGACTGAAGGGGAACGGTGTCTATATGGATGGCTAGCAGGGTAGATCGCGCCTGTCGTATCTGGCATTGCATTGTCTGCTCGGCTTTCTGCATTGCAACGTGGTAGCTCCGTGTCGTGGTTTTGTCGCTTCATACCGTATACGTACATACGTACCTCTCTGGTAATGGGATGAGAGAAGAATCGGCACGTTTACTGGGTGTGTGCGTTCTTCACACTCAACCGTTTTTTCTACCCGACATCCAGTCAGTACATCCAGTCTCCGTGCCGATTCGCCATCATAAAGCTGGATGTCGACTGGTAGAAAGAGCGGTTTTACGCGAACAACAGACATCGTATCATACATCGTGTCGTTCGAGGGTGAAACCTAAATTATGTCTTGATTCAGTAAAAACGGCGTTGTATTTGGTGTGTGGTTTTCACCGTCCTTTTTACCCGTCGACATGTCTGTGTGTGTGTATTCTTCACATTCAACCTTCCTTTCTACCCGTCGACATCCAGCACACCCGGTGTCCGTGCCGATTCTTCATCCTCAAATATTACCAGTTATGTAGTCACAAAACTACGACACAGAGACACTACGCCCAGTGCAGTAAGCAGAGAAGACAATGCAATGCCATATATATACGACAGGCAAGACCTACCCTGCTAGCAATCCAGGTGCGTGCAAGAGAAAAAAGACAAAAAAAAGACAAAAAAAGCGAAAAAAAAAAGCGAAAAGGAAAAAACAATAAAAAGTAAACATACTGGAATCCAGCACACCCAGTGTCTGTGCCGAGTCTTCATTTTAGAAAGATACCAGTTATGACACAGATATACTTCGACGCTCAGTGAAATAAGAAGACCAGACAATGCAATGCCCATGTGTGTGTGTGTTCTTCACATGAAACCTTCCTTTCTACCCGTCGACATCCAGCACACCCAGTGTCCGTGCCGGTTCTTCATCCTAAAAAGGTACCAGTTCTGTGGTCACAAAACTACGACACAGAGATACTACACTCAGTGCAGACAAGCACGACCTACCCTGCTAGCAACCCAGCTGCGTGAAAGAGAAAATAAATAAATATGAAGCGAAACTGAAAAAATACATGATCAACATTAATATTATGACACAGATCAACAAATATACACAAAATATAACAAAAGACAAAGAGGGAACGTGTCGTGCCTCTGCCGGAGGAGATGTGACAGCCGAAACAATATAAAAATGAAATAAGATGAAAACCACGTAGGCTTTGATGAATGTGCTATACGGGGGCTGGGTGTCGCAATGCCTTGTGTCAGCTGGGAAATACAACTCTTTGAGGGTTTTACAGGTAGGTGGTAGGTGGTGCTCTTCACGTCAAACCGATAGTCGTATATATACGTACCCGCTTTCTACCAGTCTCCAATCGTGTTAAACAGGTCGAACGGCTTTGATGGGATACAGTTTTCTCTTTGTTGTCTTGTTCAAAGAATCGGGCTGTTCCCAAAGGCTGCCCGTGACCTGCTCTGCTCGCTCAGAGGAAATTCGTTGAATTCCCTGAACTGGTTCTCTGAGATGCCTTCTTCCAGTATGTCAACTCCTTCCGCGCCCGGGGAGACTACCTCCACTAGGCTCTTTTTTTTTTTCTTTTTTTTTTCCATCCCATTTATTATCTTCGCACTGCCGTCTCTCCCTCCCTAGTCGTAACTCAAATCCGGGGTCACAAAGTAGGCTCCTCTCTCTCCTCCCCCACTACCGTTCTTGCCTTCATTTTTATCGCGCAGAGGGTTCAGCCTTCCCAACGCTCGTCGACTTTCATCGAATTTTGCTAACTCACGCTCTAGCGCTTTCTGCTAGTCAAGATATTTTTAGCGAGAAAAAGTGCCTAAAAGCATGCACTCGGCGGGGCTCGAACTCGCTTTCTTGACGCTTACAGGCTTCGTGGTTACCTGCTAGCCCACCGGGTATTCTCTGTTCCAGATAATCCTTACAAGGTATATCTGTACTTCGTTTTTGTTTGTTGATGTTTTTTTTTTTTTTTTACTAGCGGTACAGCCACAGTTCCTCCCGTGGCGCTAGCTTTGCGTTGCCCATAGTAGTATACATGTTCCTGGTGTGGTACATAGTATTCGCATTGACAGTGAACTGTGATGTGGTGTCCTTACGGCTATAGATGGTTGATAGAATATCATACAGGTGAAGAGCCTAGTGACGCTAAGATTGTTCTCGTATACAGAAGTTTCCTTGGGTACATCAGATAGGCCGTAGCACAGAGGCTTTATAAGTCCATAGGAGGGTTCTAAGCACTAGAAGCTTCCTAAGGACGAGATATCTCGTAGGATTAGCGCTTAGAATAACATGGGAACCATATTACCCCTTGGATAGGATATGGTATTATCCGTTGGACAGAACAGATGTTTCTTCAGGATGGTTAAACACCACAGGAAAGTTCCAGTGGCTGCTGTAGCTATCCGATTAACGGGTTGTTGGCAAGGATGTACTGTAATCTCCCGTTAAGCCGATCGAGTAAAAGAGTCTGCTCTCAGGCAGACTCCCCCCCCCCCCCCCCCCCCCCCCC
>MEHQ01003659.1:695970-802283 GCA_008828725.1 Saccharina japonica
TCCCCCCCCCCCCCAGCCAGGTCACTTCTCTTTCAGCCCCCTCGTCTTCTCATTCTCCCCTTGGTCATCCAGGCTTTTGCCTCTCACCTAGTCTACAGTCTACAGAGGTTAATAATAACAAGAGGTCTTTCCATATCGAAGAAGAAGCTTGTTTCAAGCTCAAGCAACGAACCTCCGTCTTCCATTCCCTTCTATCATCGTCTCTACTCGGACATCCCTTCACAGAGCTGTGATGTACCACTCTGAATTGAAACTTTAGAACCATGCGGGGCGGTATCGACCCGGAGAATGCCCGTTTTTGGTGGAGGTGTACATGTGTATAAAAGGATATATGTAGGATTCGGAGATATGACCTTATCATCACCGGGTACAGCGGAACATCGACCATGAGCGCCAACCAAAAATAAATCGACCCCCGTAGGATTGTGGTTTCCACACCTTTCAGGGCAACATCGACCCGGGGGGTGTCTGTTTTCGTCCTAGGGTTGTTGGAGTTGCTCCTAAGAGCCAGCCAAGCGTAAATCAGCCCGTGACATTGGGGTTTCCACACCTTGTGGGGCGATATCGACCTGGGGGGTGTCCGCTTGCGTCCCGGGTCGTTGGAGTTGTCGATTTATGTAAGCATTTATGAACAGGGGGTAGGACCTAAGATCCCCGGGTGCGACAGGACTTCGACATTGCCCCGAGGGGCAACTCGCGCCGTACGCTGGCTCTACAAGGGCCCGGCAACCCTAAATTAGCGCGTGGGGTTGGGTTTTCCACACGTTGTGGGGCGGTAACGACCCGGGGGGTGTCCGTTTGCGCCCCCTGGTTGTTGGAGTTGCAGACGTATGAAATAATGTATGATCCCGGGATGGGACGTTATCATCCCAGGGTGCGACGGGACTTCCACGTTCCACGTTGCCCCGAGGGGCAACTCGAGCCGCACGCTGGCTCGATGAGGGCCAGGGAATGTAGGTTTCCGCAGGAAACTGACGTTTGTGTGGCGGTTTGAATTCGAAGTAACGGAATAGTATTTGGTAATAGGCCGACGAGCGAGCACGTCCCACGCGCTCAGTCTCTACTCGGCCCAGGGCCGAGAAGGCATCGAGTTTGACGGTACATTAATAGGAGTTGGGGATTGAGAGTGCTGACTCTTCAGTCGTAACTGGTATGAGTACTGACGTAGCGAAACTGTTCCTGCGTGGTGGAAGATAGCGAGACTACGCGATTGATCGACTTGATCGACTAGGTCTCGCTTTAGTTGGATCATGACCGACAACGCTGGTGCGGCCGCGGATCACATCGACGTTGGCGGCCTCTCACCCGCCTCGAGCGGGGCAGCTGTCGCACTCGCCTCCGTCGGGGCCTTGAGCGACGTCGACGCTGGGACTCTGGCCGGACACAACGCGGGCCGCGAGGATCTCGAGGCAGCCCCCCCGCACGCGGTTACGCCACCGTCATGCAGCAGCTACAGATTATCGTCGCGGGACTTGGCGAGCTCGGGGCACGCCTCTCTCACGTCGAGGAAAACCAGATTCAACAGCAATAGCAGCAGCAGCACTAGCAGCAGCAGCAACCGCAGCAGCAGCAGAATCAGCAGCAGCAGCAGCAACAGCAACAGCAACAACAGCGGTAGCAGCAGCAGCAAGTGCTACAGCCACACGCCGGCTCTCGCACCGCCCTCCCAGGACACGTGCCGGCCGGAGCGAGGCAGCTGCACCAACCACAGCAACAGCAACAGCTTCAGCTACAGCTACAGCAACAGCAGCAGCAGCAGCAACAGCAACAGCAACAGCAACAGCAGCAGCAGCAGCAGCAACATCAACAGCAGCAGCAGCAGCAGCCACAGCAGCTGCCGTCAAAACCGCAGCATCAACAGCAGTAGCTGCAACTGCCGCAACCGCAGCAGCCACACGCCGGCCTCCACCATGCTTAAGTCCCCAGCGCGTTGGAGACGTGCTGTCCGGAGGTCTGCCGTTGCTGGGAGGGTTGGGGGCAGCAGGCGCCCTGTTCCCCCTACCAAGCCAAGCGTCTCGCGAGTTGGCCGCCGTCAGTGCGGCCCTAAACACCAACGCCAAATGCGACGGCGGACCTGTGGCGGTCCTGCGAGGGCCAACGGTTCTACATGGCGTGAGGATGTTTTTACGCGCCGGAGGAAATGACCACCGGCCTCTTGATGATTATCCCGAAGAAGGTCGCCGGCGTGTCGGACGGTGTGACGCGGCAGCTCCATTTCCTCTCGGGTTTCGCGGTGCAAGACTCTCACCAACCTGCCCCAGCCGAGGTACCATTGAAGCCCACTCCTGCTGACAATAATCTCAGCACGTCAATCGCTACGTTGCTGACAGTAATCGAGCACGGCACGAGCGACGCCCCGGTTATGTGCAAGCATACCGTCAGTGAACTCCGGAAACACCTGGGTCACGTCGAATGCAAGCTGTGGGCGTACCTGCAGTTCCACCGACAGACCCTTGAACCTTTCGAACCGCAAGCCCGTGGCACGCTCATCGACGCCGGACTCGACGAAGTCATGAACCAGCTGGCAGTCGAATCGGTGGAGGTGTGGCGGCGGCACCCGCTCTTGCCCCCCCCGCCGGGCGGCGGGCCCATATTGAAGCCACCCGCTTTCGTGCAGCTCCTCATGCTCGCTTAGGAAGGCAGCACGAACAGACTCGTGATGCGCTCCAGTCTGTGGACTCGCGCGTCCGCAAACGGAACCGGCACGGGCTATGGCAAGCGCAAAGCAGCCCCCGGCACGAACACGAAGTAGGGAACAGGTGCAAACCGCGGGGCAGGCAGTGGAGAGGGGGGCTGAGCCATCAATGCACGGTTCACCTCATTAGGCAACCCCCCTCCCTCCGCATGCGGCTACACTTAGAGCGGCGAGCCCTCCCCGAGGTGAGGTTGCCGATTTACTCATGACCAGGCCTCCCCTGCGCTTCGCGCCAAAGCAACGGCCACGGCGGGGAACAACCCCCCCCCGTGACCCCCCCCCCACTCGTCCCAGCAACGACAGAAGCCCGGCACCGGGGGAAGCGGGGTGGCTGACGGGGGCGGGGGTCGCCCGTCGAGCGTCGCGCGGTACAGCAGGAGCTAAGCGGGGGAGGGGGGCGCCACACGCCCCTCCCGGGCGCCGGGGCGAGCAAGGGCGTGGATTCCAGCAACTGACAGTACAGGCTCTGGCGTCAGGCAGAGCCGAACACGGCAGCGGGGGGCGTCTGGCGGAGCGAGCGAGGTCTTGGCGGACGCCTCGAGGTCCGGGGGACTTCACCGCGCTCCCACACCCGGATCGGTTTCGCCGGCCCTGTTTCACGGTAAGTGCCGGCCTAGCACTGACTTAAATTTGGGTATACGAATGATACACCGCAGGGTGTGGATTGTGTGTTTTGGATTAGGTCGGACGTGTTGACAGCAGAACAGCCCGGTAGTACGAGCGCCGGGCTGGTTTGGGCGATCTACGCCCGGAAGACTGACTTCCGACGTCCCGAAAACTCTTTCAAACAGGCAGCGGCTAGAGTGTGCGGGGCCTGCACCCCTCTCCCCTTTGTTTCGGCGATCGTCACCTGTAACGATTGCCGGGGACAATTGTTTCACTTATTGTAATCCGCAGTATGTTTGAGCGCGAGGGCTCAGTACCCATAGTTACGCGCGTCGTACACACGGACACGCCGGACACTCACCCAGTTGCATGACCCGTTGCCGCGTGGGTGGGAGGGACCTGTACCCCTTCCTTTTTTCTGCGGGCGTCGTTTTTCGGACCGTGCGGGACGCATTCGCCGTCGCCGTTCGAGAGTCAGGGGCCTGTACCCCGCCCCGCGAGCATCGCTTGTACCGCCCCCGCGGGTCGCTCGTATCAGTGTCACTACTCGCAGTCATTTGAGCGCGAGGAGCTTGCACCCCCGTACCCGAGAGCCACCAGTACCCGGACCCGGGACGTTCATCCAAACTAACGAAAATCAAACCAAATAATATATATATACATTTAGATTTATATATCTGTGTTCGTTGCTTGCGCGCGAGGGGCTTGTACCCCCTCCCACGGGTGTCGCCTGTACCGACGCCACGGGAAGCCCTTTCAGCCGATGTACGAACGCGAAGGGGCTTGTACCCATCCCCACGAGGGTCGTCTATGCCGACCCCAGGGGAAGCTCGTCTTCTTTTTCAGTCTCACCACCTGTAGTCGCTCGAGGGTGAGGGGTCTGTACCCCCGTCCGCGAGGGTCGTCTGTACCGACCCTCGGGACGCTCCTCTGGGAGAAGAAACATAGGTTCGCTGCTTGCGCGAGAAGGGCCTGTACCCCCTCCCCCGGGTGTCGTTTGTACCTACCCCGCGGGGAAAATTTGTCAGCCGTGGTCCAGGTGCGCGGGGCCTGTACCCCCTCCAGCGAGAGACGTATGTACCGATATCGCGGAACGCTCGTCTGTTTTTTGCATTTACACCACAAGAAGTTGTCCGAGCGCGAGGCGCCTGTACCCCCTGCCGTTGAGGGTCGCCTGTGTCGACCTCGGGGGACACTCTTTTTTTTCTGTTTAATCATCTGAAGAGGCTTGCGCATGAGGGGCCTGTACCCCTACTTCGTACATTTTGGGTTGGTTACGTCTCGGGACATTGTTGTTGACGCTGCGTGAACACTCCTAGGTGACGTTGTTTATGACGCGGTGAGGGGTCTGTAACCCGCTCTTGCGACCGTGCGTCGTCAACGTCTCGGGACCCCATATAGACGCCTAGGTTTAACACTCGAATCTAAACGCCCGAAACGTACCCCAAACAAAGAGAACAATGCCAACGAAACCGCACGTGCTCTAACACATGCAGCTGGCAGGACCGAAATAGTGGCCGTCGGAGCCGGGGCGAGGTCAAACGCGCCGGCCACGAGTAGCCACGAACACGTTCGCTACGGTCGCATCGCGGATGGGTAACGGGTAAGCACGCTCGCGCCTTCCTGATGGGGAGTCGCGTCATCGATCGTTGAACAAACTCACGGTACAAATCTGGCACGCCGAAAGAGAAAACCTCGGTAAGAAAAATCTCAACTCACACGGCAAACAACCACTGCTGTACAAGTTGGCCGACATCGGCCCGACCCTGACGAGACACAACGGCGAGGCCGCGGGTGACGTAGCCAGAAGGCCGGGGGAGTCGCTGGTGGCCCCTCCGGTAGAAGCCGCACAAATACAGAGGTAGTTCGGCGACTTGAATGGTTTTGGAGCTATCGACGAACTGATCACAAGTGTACCTAAAGGGGTCCCGGTGAAGTCAGCCCCTCTCGGGTCGAGTCTCGACCGTGCCTTGCAGTACGGCAACCCTCGCAGTGCCGCCGAGCTCTTACTTCTGATCTGGGATAAGCTCAGTGGAGACGTAAGACGTCAGGAATGCCTGGTAACAACAAACGTCAGCCGCGCGCGAAATCGCGAACCTGAGGGTTTCACCCCTCGGAGCTGATGTCACACACAAGGTCCGGGTAATCAGTGACTTCTCCTTCGAGGTGCAGAATTAAAATATGAGAGGAAATCTGAATGCAGACACGGACCCAAACACTGTACCACAGTGCTCATGTGCAGAAGCGCTACCCAAACTCCTCACCGAACTGGTCAGCCTGAGAAAATAACCCCGACCAAGCGAGTATTGATGAGCAAGGTGGATGTGTCGGACGCTTTCTGGAATTTTAGAATAGACCCAGACGAGGTCCACAACTTCTGCTCTGCGGTAGGGGAGCTGATTGTCATCGACTTCCGACTGACGTTCGGGTGGTCAGGGTCACCGGGTTTCTGGGGTGTGATGTCCCCCGCAGCGGAACACGCTCACTGTAACACCACGTTAGAATCGGCCCAGATTCGGAGCGAAGGAGTCGACATGATGGCGCACGTCAAGGTGGTTGATCGGTGGGAAGAGGGAAATCCAACGACAGTACCCGCCGACGCAAAAATCAGAGCGCATCCTAGGGGGGGGGGGGGGTGGTGGACCCTTTCTTTGGCACCGTGTACGTGGATGACTACCTACATATCAGGGTGTAACATTCAGACAATGACACGACCGCGCTAACCGCCTCGGCCTCGCTAGCCTCCGATCACGTACCTTTGTTCGGACCAGGAGAGGCTGGAGTTACTCCGATCCTAGCGCCCAAACAGAGTACTGATTGGGACTCTACGATCGATACCCTGGGATATACCATTAACTCTTACACTATGAGACTGTTAAGAATCACCGGGTTACATGAAGAACTAGACCCGAGAAATCAGAACGTGGTACACTTAGGGAGACTATTCCACGCCGACCCCCTATTTTGGAAGTGGGCGATAACGTCCAAGCTCCTGCAAGCAGGGGAGGCAGTCAGCGCACCTTGTTTCACCTCGTTAAAGCGGTTGAAAAAACGGCACTACCTATCTGACACTAGCGTTGACGCGGTCGGCGGATACTGCGTCCAAAGGTAGGCCTTTTGGAGATGCGACCTCCCGACCGAACTGACGACCGAACGGAAAGATAGGGCTGAACGGCGTGAAACTTGTACCATCATGATTAACCTGCTAGAGTTATTGGGGATGGTAATTACTGCTTGGGTGTTTTTGAATTGTTAGGGGACACGCCAGCAGCGGTCGGAGTTTTACTGCGATGCGTGGCGACAACGTGGCCGCCGTCACGTGGGTAAATAAGTGCGGCGTAGCGAGGGACAAGAGGGCGCGTATGTTGATGAGAATGCCCGGCCGCCTCGAAATCAAGGGCGGATGGATCCACGTGGCCAAGCACATACCCGGCGTGAACAATGTTTTGGCGGATGGTATATTGCACTGGCCCCTAGTAGAGCTGACGGAAAAGGTCAGGGAGCTGACTAATAGTACCGAGTGGGTGGAGCAGGACATCGGCCCGCGGGGGCGTAATATCTGTGGGGTTGTCCTCAGGACAACGAACGTCCTTATACGCCACGACGCTCTGTTGTGGGACCTAATGGTGAACGGACGGGGCACTGTCTGATGTTGCACATGTCGCCCGGTCGGGCCACCCTGCCACCCCGCTCCCCCCCCACCCTCTCTGTCGTTTCTTCGTTTTGCTCCCCCCCCCCCCGCTCCTTGTTTGGTTTGCATCCCTTTTTCTGGCGGGGACGGCAGGAACCAGGCGACACAAGTCGGAGGATAAGAACGAGGTGGCGCGTCTGGTGGAGACGCTTGTACTCGGGTCAGTGGGCCAGAGTACGTGGAAGAATTGCGTGGGAAAACGAAAGGTTTGGGTCGAAAAGAAAAACGCGCAGGGGAAGGGGGCCTGGCTGGAATACAATCCCGCTGTCCCCAATCAAGCGCTGTCGGAATTGATGGAGTTCATGGATTGCCGTTGTTACGTACACAATACCCAGCTGTCGACTGTAAAGGGGTACCATACCGCGATCAAGTTTTTCCACAAGATGGCTGGGACCTACCTGCCCACGTCGCATTGCATGATCGTTACCGTCGGGAAGGGAATCAAACGGGCACACGGTTCGGCACAGAGACGCGCACCGGTTAGGCTACCGCTGACCTGGGACATCCTGGGGCTTGCTTTGTTGTATTTTCTGTTACATCGGGCGTCGGAGTTGTGGGCGTATGAGAACGGAAAGGTTCACCCCGAGTTTAATTGATGCGAAACTGCCTTACGTTTCTTCGAGGGGGAGTTCAGGTCGCGGTTGAGGACAGGTCGACTGCTGACTCGGTTCAAGTGAGATTCGTTGCATCGAAGCCCGACCAAAAGAGGGTAGGTGGTACGACTACTCGGACACGAGTCACCAACGCGGGAGCGCACGGAGGAGGTTCGGCGGGAGCCTTCGAACTGCCGTCGGACCTACTTGACGTGGACCCGTGTCTGCCGTGGGGATCAACTCGACGGCCCGGCTTACTTCTCAGGGGTGTAACTTTTCTGTCTCCTGAATCTTCGTGGGGTTTTGTTGGGCGTACATGGTAATAATTAACGGGGACCTCACCAAGGGTCCAAGTCATGTCGGCGGGGTTTGCCACATCATTGGCAGGCCGTTTCAGCAAGTCGACGAACGTGCCTTTTGCCTGCAGTAGAAAAAATACTAATGGGAGAATCTTGAGCCTTAACAAAGTGTAGGTTTGCGCAGGAAACTGGCGTTTACGTGGCGGTTTGAATTCGAAGTAACGGAATAGTATTTGGAAATAGGCCGACGAGCGAGCACGTCCCACGCGCTCAGTCTCTACTCGGCTCAGGGCAGAGAAGGCATTGAGTTTGCCGGTACATTCATAGGAGTTAGCAATTGAGAGTGCTGACTCTTCAGTCGTAACTGGTTTGGGTACTGACGTAGCGAAACATCTTCTTTGTGGTGGAATACAGCGAGACTACGCGATTGGTCGACTTTCCCACCCGCCCGCCCTGTCGTTCAAGAAAGGGGGGGAAAAAGGTTGCAACAAGTCAAAGCCGTTGAGTTTGGGGAAGTGTCGTACTCTGTAGGTAGTATACGTTGAGTAGGGTGTGATATGTTACTTGGCCCCGCAGGTGAAGGGGCGGGGGGATAAGCTGCGGGTGAGCCTGTCTCCTGAATCTTTGAGGGGTTTCGTAGGGAGTAATAATTTACGGGGACCTCACCATGGGTCCAAGTGAAGTCGGCGGGGTTTGCCACATCACTGGTTTCTGACCCAAGGATGGGGCGTTATCATCCCCGGGTGCGGCGAGACTTCGACCTTGTCCCGAGGGGAAACTCTCGATGTACGCTGGCTCTATGAGGGCCAGACAACCTTTAATGTGCCCATTGGGTTGGGGTTTCCACATCTTGTGGGGCGGTATCGACCCGGGCGATATCCGTTTGCGTCCCCAGGTTGTTAGAGTTGCAGGTATGAGGAAGGATTTTTGACGAGGTGATGGGACCATATCATCCCCGGGTGCGGCGGGACCTCGCCGTTGCCCCGAGGGGCAACCCTCGCTGCGTGCTGGCTCAAGAAGCTCCAGCGCCCCAGCTAAATCAGCAATGAGCCAGTGGCGGTGGGGTTTCCACACCTGGCGGGGCGGTATCGACCCAGGGGATTTCCGTCTTCGTTCCCGGTTTGTTTGAGTTGTAGATGTATGTAAGGATTTCTGACCCGGGGATGGGACGTTATCATCCCCGGGTGCGGCGGGACTTCGACGTTGCCCTGAGGGGAACATCTAGCCGTACGCTCTATGAAGGCCAGTCAACCGTATATTTGCTCGTTTAATTAGGGTTTCCACATGTTGTGAGGCGGTATCGACCCGGGAAATGTCCCTTTTCGTCCCCGGGTAGTTGAAAATGTAGATTGTTTCAAGAATTTCTGATCCGGGGTTGGTAATTTATCGTCCCCGGCTGCCGCTGGCTCTCTGAGCCTCAGCCAATGAGTGACCAACTGGTGGAGGGGGTGGGGTTTCCCTACCGTGCGGGGCAGTGTCGGCCCGGGAAGTCGCCGTTTTTGTCACCGGTTGGTCGGAGTTGTAAAAATATGGAGGGATTTATGATCCGAGGATGGGAGCCTATCCTCTCCGGGTTTGGCGGAACCTTATTGGCTCTTTTCAGCACCGACGTTCTAGAAAGAGCCAGTAGTCACTGACATTGCTTTGGGCAACCAATCAGCTACCAGAATAGTAATTCAAAAATCGTAAGGCAGCAGGTAGGCTGGCTAGATGACTGTCAGAACTGTGCGTCGGGATTGTGCCACGGCCACGGCTCGGCGCGGCATGGGACCCGGTGTTCTGCGGGTTGTGACACCCAGCCCCCGTACCCATGGGGTAAGGTGGTGGGGCTGAACCGCTCTGGATGGCGCTACTGAATTACAGACAGACAGGCAGACAGGCAGATAGACAGACAGGCAGACAGACAGACAGACAGACTAGCAGCTTTTATACAATAAGATTTTTTATTTTTACCGTTTCGCTTTTTCTTTTCATTTTTTTCTCTCTCACGCAGCTGGGTTGCTCGTGCCTGTTTATATGGCATTGCAGTGTCTGCTCGGCTTACTGCATTGCAGCGTAGTATCTCTGTGTCGTAGTTTTGTGACCACATAACTGTTATCGCTCTAGGATGAAGAATAGGCACAGGCATGGGTGTGCTTGATGTCGACGGGTAGAAAGGACGGTTTAATGTGAAGAACACATATAGGTACACATACGAAACCTATAGCTGGAATGTTACCTCTGCTGTGGTTGGGTTTCATATAGACAAAACCTGGATCAACAGCCGAGTTTCCTAAGTGGCAATTGTCTTTCCGATGAGAACGACTATCGATTTACGTAGTTTTGTGTGTTTTAAAAGAAACGTTTTTCGCTCGCAATCTTATTTTAACCTACAGCAGTAGAGTACACCTTGGGGGACCGGACCACCGTCGCCCCGGTGGGCTAGCAGGTAACCGCGAAGCTTGTTAAATTCAAGATCGTGAGTTCGAGCCCCCCGAGTGCATGCTCGTAGGGACGTGTTCTCGCATATCTTGACTAGCGGAAAGCGTGAGAGCGTGAGTTAGCAAAATTCGATGAAAATCGACGAGCGTTGGGAAGATTGAACCCTCTGCGCGATAAACAAATCAAGGCAAGAACCGTAGTGGGGGACGAGGAATAGGAGCGTACTTTTGCGACCCCGGATCTGAGTGACAACTATTAATAGGGAGGGAGAAAGACAGAAGTGCGAAGATGTTAAATGGGATGGGGAAAAGAAAGGAAATAGGACCTACGGTAGCTAGAATAACCTTTTAATACCAGGTATATGTTTACCTTTGTTTACGAACAATATTTGGTCCTATTTACTAGTGTTCACTATGGCCCCCCGTAACACGGAGTGGAAATTTGTGAAATGCAAACGCGGACCATCCCACCCACCCAACGTCAATATTCTATATTCAACCATGTGTATTCCCAGACATAGCAGTTATTTATGCCATTGGCATCCAGGCTGTTACCCTCAATCGGCCATCTAACACGATGCTCGCAGGAGGGTTATAATCAGGGGGTGAAAGTCTCCAGCAACGGCTGGAGGCCTCATTCCAACGAGGAAAACAACACACGCACAGGCGGCGCCAGACGAGCTGATGACTGGCGTGGCTGGTCGATACGATGACTGACAGCGTACGGTTTGGTGGCTGCGTCGGGACATGTTTCTCGGCCATCGTTTGGATGAAAAGCGTCACATCCGAAGTTTTTGAGTGCAACCAGGCCAGCTACAGGCTTTCGAATATCTGCGTGGGAAGCCCTTGAAGTTAAACCACCTACGGGACTACAATCTCCATACCTGTACCCAGGAAATTGCCGGCGTTCTCAGGTCATTCAAGGCAATACCCTCAACATAAACACCTGCACTCTCATTGACAAGGGACGTACCCCAACCAGTGGGAGCACCGTTACCTGTGTGACGACGGCTTGTCGAGAATACTACATGAGGGTGAAATATCGCCGACATTTGGCGAGAACGTGTTCCAATTAAAAATGTAAGCAGGTTCACCTGCCTTCAATCAAAAATGTGAGCAGGTTCACCTGCCTTATTGTAGTATACATTATCTGCTTCCGTGAATTAGTCAAGAAGCTGAATCCCGTCCATTATTTATTATTGTAATATTCGTGTCCATTCCAGCTTTACGCGCATCTAAATGTTCCCTCCCCCGTCAATGCTTATTGCAGTCACCGTCTAAAGATGACCCTTGTGCATAACAGCCTCACTCGCCTCTACCGCTATGTTAACGCTTGGTCCGATCACAAGAGAGCTCTAAGCGATATATTGAATACTCCTGAGGTACACGCGGGGGCGCAGTCGAACACCAGACACTGAATACAAGCTTTCCTACTCTTACTCGTCCCATGACCAAACGCCTACCTTATAACTAATGAGGTTTGTACGTCCACCTGCTTTCAATTTGTCCCGTGCGTCAGTCATAGGACACCACCGACCGAAAACCCCAATTGGAATCCAGCACTTTATTTCATAAAACTTTCCCCGGCCGTAATGTCCATAAGCGCGCTACTTCCAACTCAATTGCGAACTGCACCCGCTAATGTTGAAAGGCTTGTGAAATCAGGCGACGAAAAAATACAACCCCCTACAGGGGCGAACCCAGGGATCCGCTATCCTGTATATACGGGGGCCTTCCCTCCCCAGGGACTACTTGCCAACTTCCGCAAACGGCGAGATGTATTCGTGAACGGCCACTGGATTTGGAATCCAGGGCGTATATGTAACGAGTAACATGCATGACTTCCAGTAAACAAGGCTGATACATACTTCGTATATATTCTACTTCGTATATATGCGGTTGTTACATATGTCCTCCATTCAACCTTGATCTTCATCTCCCCAACTTCGATACCTACCCAACGAGCAACACCCATTGCAGTTCTCAGCATGTTCCTTGCGTCCAATCCATCATGCACACTCCATGCCCTTGGACCGCCCGAAAGCAGAGAACAGCGACCTCGCGGTGTATACATAATAGTATACACGATGGCATCAACCCGTATTGTCTACATCCTACAGCAGCCGTTACTTGAACTTTCGACAATTGGCGACTCCGAGCCGCCCGCGCAAGCCCTCAAGCAGGATGCCAGGCAACGCGAAAACATAAGAGCTCGACTCCCAGTCCAGCAATCATTCAGACCGATTGCTGATGGCCATCGTACATACCCTCATTCACCAGGTAGTGTATATGTGACGTACTCGATACACGGAAAAATACAAACGTAAACCACTTGTGGATAACAAAGTCAAGATATAGAACCGAGACCATTTGGTGCGGAAGTTACACAGCATGCGAGCAACACTTCCAACCGTGTGACGTCTTAGATAAATGTAACTTGACACCGCATACATCCACTAACTAATGTTATCCCATCTAATAATTCACGAAATCACCGGCGTGAATTGTGATGTTGGCCTCAGCACGACCATCGTAATGCTAAGGAACCCAACGCCTATCGCAAGGAAGATGGTCCTCGTATACAATTTTTTTTTTTTTTTTGTTTTTTGTCCATCCCATTTATTATCTTTGCCCTTCCTTTCTCTCTCCTCCCTAGTCGTAACTCAGATCCGGGGTCACAAAGTAGGCTCCTCTCCCCCCTCCCCCACTACGGTTCTTGCCTTGCATTTTTATCGCGAGAAGACTTCAGCCTTTCCTTCCCTCGTCGACTCGCATCGAATTGTGCCTACCCACGCTACTATTAATTGGCGCTCTCAGCAGTTGATTCCGTTTTTTATTTATTTTTGCAAATAAACTCAAAAGTCCGACCCACGTGAGATTCGAACTCCAGACATCAACGTTCAGAAGCGTTCGAGGTTACCTCTAGACCATCGGGGCGACCGACTGCTGCGGTGGGAATACTACATCGCCGGGGTCATATCGTTTGAAGCACAGCTGTAGACATGTCACGCAATGGCGGCCTTGGGGTTCGTGTTTGTCCGTTAATAAAACACCATCATATGCCCGGGCCTTTCCTCGATAATGTTGCCATCGCTGTCCGCGACGAGAACGATGGAATCCACAAGGGTGTCGCTCCTGGTCTTCGACGTCTGCGACTCTGCTTCAATCGAACCACCTGAAATGCGAATTTGAAAGAAGACACAGAGGATGTGCGCTGATATTGGCTGCTATCTTAATAATGACCAATATGTTTTTCACTCCACAACACCAAACTGTGACAATACAACAATTGAGAGGCTCAATCCGCAATACCGTCGCAAGCAGCCAACTATAATAGAACGCACAAAGTACGAGACGCTCGGGTAGGATACACATACCACGTTGCCTACCGTGCGTCATAACAAGTCTGCGCCAGGTACATAGACTAAGACACACCGAACCGTTTCGTGTAACTCGCTGAATACACGCCTACGATGTCCCAGTGAAATAGCCATTTGAACGCGGGAGTGTAAATAATACGGTGAGAGCTTGGTCGTCACGCTTCGTGGAACAAAACACAAACGGGATGAGCTAAAACAAAGTAAACGCGTCATATAGGCGCAGCTATAGCGAAACTTTGCACCGGGGGTATCCGCGGACTATCGTGACTCGAACTTTCTGGGGCGAGACTCACCGCGCGAGGCAGGCAGAGTGTATGGTTCCACCTGAGGGCAGAAATATAAGACGAAGCATTCAGGGTCGAGTGGTTGCGTGCTAAGTGTAAACTGCAGCCGCGAGAGTAGGGTTCGCTTGATATGGAGGCACGTTCGTCGCGCCGCAGCCGCAGAGTGACTATTTCTCATATTGCACAGTTTTTATTTGCACATATCTGGTGAGTATTAGCACGTAACATTGCGACAGTTAGTCACGCCGTACGTTTTGAGGGCGATAAGTCGAGCTCTAGATAAATGTTTCGAAGTCGCCGCCTCGAGTGCTGGCTAAGTTACATGCATCGTTGGTCCTCCTATAACGATTGGCAGTGTGACACAGCGTGCTCTATCTCGGGCCTTACCACGGTTGGGTCGACGACGTAGTTGATGTCGTCGAGAGTAGCGGCGGTCATCTTCGACAGGAACTCAATCTGCGAAATATGTAGTCAAAACGACGAGCGCGACGTTATTATGTCGACTATCTACAATACATATAATGTGTAGCACGATATACACGAAGTCAAACAACTGTACGTCAATAAGGATGACAAGTATGCCCGAACGGTCGTAGCATCCGACCGACTACAATAGTGTGTTACACGCCACGTGTCGCCACATGTATATGGCCACCGACGCATGCCACGGTGAAGGTACAGTATGTATTTTCTAAGGCTGCTTACTTGGGCAGCTCGAAACTTCACCCGGAACGGAATTTGGAAGGGAATAAAAGCGCGACCCGATGAACGGTCCGACGGCCTAAGTATACGATGAAAACTACTGCAACACAATTATGAAATTCCGACGAATTTTGGTCAAGGGGCCCCGTCATTGAAACAACGTTTGAGATAAACAACGGTATGCCTCTACCGTAGCACAAGTCCACCACATTATCATGCAAACCTCTTACATCGTCAGTAAATGGAGTCATTAACTCATCCCCGAAAATCGTTTCGTCCAGATGACCGCAGGCTGACCCTGCGAGAGACCAATGAAATTTGAAGCGTGCAGAGTTTACAAGGTGGTCACGATGTCTTATCAGTGTACTTCAACTTGATGGTGTGTATTGCAAGTTAGTGGGAGCGACTACCACCTAGACCAATGCCACGAGGTGGTACCCGGATGAATGGGTGCTTATCGTGAGAAAGCGCGGACATGGGTTCTTGACACACACAACCTGGCGGGAAACCAGACTGAACTTCCACATATTCGCCTGCCCTGTGACAACCCTTCACCCGTTGAAACCTTCCCTCTACGGAACTGCGACCTTGACGCATGTCTGTGTGCGTAGGAAACGCGTCCACTTACCTTCACCCGACCCAGTCTCAATAATGTCAGCACCAGAACCGCCGAGATCGGCATAGTTGCTCACAGCCGAGGGGCACGTCCAGGTGGGGCTTCCGTCGTCGTCGCATGTTGAGCACTCCCCAAAGCCTGCCCCCCACAAGGTTCTAGGTGAAAATACGATGACCAGATGAGATGGAATAACAAGTTAGACACGAAGAACAAGTTCAACATTATATCATGGTCCAATCACTCTGTTTAGCTGGCGGCGGCACAAGATGGTATATGGTGTTCACCTCAGAATACATGGCGTAGAGTCATATCATATTTGCCCTTAGCGAAGCATTTGAAACGCCGTCTGCTGGTAGGAATTATTCGCACCACGAATAGGTTGAGTGCACCATACCCATTGTTTTAAACCCCATTCTTTCAAACTGCAGGCCTCTCTGATGTGGCCCATTGATCTACATAAAGACGCTTGCATTCTAAGGCGCTGAAATGCCGATCTTTGCTTGCGAGATAGCAAATAATATTCGTCACATTTGCACTTTGCGTGTAGATATGTCGTATTAATAGTTTCTGTATCCGAACCCCACAGAGAGAGTGGAATAGGGTGCGTTTCCCTTCCAACGTCATGGACGTTTCCGAAGAAGATATTATCTCTTGACGAGGTCGACATAATCGTCGCCATTGTCGTACCGAACACAGGGAGGTGCCATGACACTGCCGCCTGCACGAGACCATAGCCATAGTGCCTTCGTTGTTGCGTATATACTTGTCGGAGCTGCCAGGTTGAATCGAATTCATATCCCTGATATATAAACTAACAACAGTTCGATCTTGCCGATGTAGGGATGCGAGGGCACTCCCTTGTCATAGTGGACTCGTACTTCCCAGCTCAAATGTGCAATCACAAGGATTTCCAGACTTCTAACAACGCGAGACCAATCGCGCACGTATATTGTTTGACTTACCCGACACCGATGGCATGTCCCATTTCGTGCACGACGAGTGTATCGAGACGACCCGACTCCTGAACCATGTCTATGTCGACTATGTCGAACAGCATATCCCCCATGTAACTGACGGTTGGGCAGTCATTCCAAATACGCGTCGGAGCTGCATTGCCGAGGGTGTTTCCCTCATCATCCCCGGA
Source organism: Saccharina japonica (assembly GCA_008828725.1). Lineage (NCBI taxonomy): Eukaryota > Phaeophyceae > Laminariales > Laminariaceae > Saccharina > Saccharina japonica. The sequence continues at coordinate 712,401 of MEHQ01003659.1, forward strand.
ACCGTCGATGGTTCCAATCGTAGCGCTTATGGTGAGAAGCCCAGGCGGGCTCTGCGGGGACCCCCCGCAGGGCACATGGGTTATAAGCTCTTGCCACCTATCAGACACACGCACGATGGCGCATTCGGGGACTCGAATGGAGGGAAGCTAAGGGATATGCACTGCATGTACGAAGGCGGTGGAAGGCAACACAACGCGTCATGCCTAGCGCAAGATATGCCTTACTCCACCACACGGATGCTGATACCGTCGCGTGAATGTCGGGGAGAATACTAATTTATATGCTCCAATGATCGTAGCAAGTGCCACAGGAAAGAAATAGATAAACACAGGCAAGGACATGTTTGATATCGTAACTTACTGAAGCCGCGACATTATTGGTTTGCAACGGCCTTTACCTGTCAGCTGCAGCTTGGAAAACGGCCCTGCGTGCATCCGTAAACGCCCCCATAAATTCAAGCTCGATGACGAATGGAGCCAATGCTGCGAGGTGGGGAGACAAAATCACACGCGTACACCATCAAGGAAAAATGACGTCGTTGTTTTCGGCGTTCAGGTAAGAGCGTTGAGCATATGAATCCAATTGACATGGTTATTGAAGCATAGGTATACGGTTCTCGTCACCTTGCGACAAATATAGCCTTACACCATTAGAGTTGGTTCCAGGGACAGCCAGGATTTTGAGGCTTTTTAGTGTTTGTTTTTCAGAGTTGAAAAACAAAAATTGGCAGGGTTGTGCATAATTGGCATTTGCAGCGATTCAACCTTGGCGTTTTCTCAAAATGACACCCTTCCTGGACATATGTGACCATTTTCCCGTATTGTGGGGACATTTAACACGTAAGGAATACCGTTTTTGTCCAAAACGGCCTGCTGCTTGTTTATAAATGTCCTCGTGAAAGTTTGGTAATGGCAAGATGGCAAGATCAACAGCGCTGCTGAGTGTGGTGTTCCAACTCTCAAAAATCTCAAAACAAGAGAGAAAAAAGGATTCCGGTAAGGAGTATATTGTTCCCTGCGGCTTCCAAACAACCCAGCACATTGATCTTACAACGACCTTGCACGGATCGCGGGAAAATACAAGTGTCATGCACGTCTTGTCTTGTCAATGCGATCGTGTCAACAAATCAGTATAGTGTCGAATGTCCCGGCGTATTGACCTATGTATGACCGGAACAAAGCGCATACCACAGTAGGTACATAACATCCCTAATTCGTAATGCCTCTCCAAGACTAGGCATACTGATTTATATCATTGTGTTCAGTTTGGTATTGCCCAAAGGTGGAATTTAAAGCGTTTTATCGAACTACAGTAGCTCGTATCATATGAGTAGGTGTACATTATACATTTCACCTAATAATATAGTTGGTGGTGCTCACATGATGTGTCAGTTTGGCAGTTCATGCCCCCGAAGCCAGAAGCGCACGCGCAAATTCGACCGCCGGCGGGATCGAGGGAGCACGACCCTCCGTTCTGGCACGGGTTCGGGTTACACGCGTCTGCGTGTACACAAAGCAAGCCCATTACGTGGCATAAGGCGTACAAACAACGTTGAAAAGTAAGGGAGGAGCGTACAAATGCAGTTGTATGATGTATGTTTGGTTTAGGCTGGAAAAAATGCAAGGTTCAGGTTATCCGAGTATACCTTACGGAGCTCATATGGATACACCTTAAACGGTGCTTTCTGGCGCAGCACGGTTCAAGCGTTATCATCGCAGTAGTGTCCGGCTCTCGTTGTGCGTTTAGGTTTAGACAACCCTAACTGTGTAGCTACTCATTCGCTTGAAACCCGCTCTGTAATCATTTGGTCAATTTCGATTGGATATTTGCAACATGGGGTTGTGTACCCGGCCGGGATTGCAACTCTCACGTTAGAACGGTATAGGGCCGACGGGCCCATCAGCTTAGAGTCCGCCCTAAATTAGTGCCTTAACTTTATTTTGATGCATACAACATGGGGGCGTGTACCAGGCCTGGATTTCAACGTTTCCAAATATGAGGCTGTTGGGCGAGGACACTCCAGCTCACACCCGTACCGTAGCACGAGTGCCGGTCGTTCCAAGAGTAAAACTAGGGAACGACAGTAAGTAGCCCCCGAAATAGGGTAGCCTTCTAAGCGTGTCGAGGACAGCCACTTACCCATCGCTGGTTCGGGGGTCGGAGCCGGAACTGGAACGGGTGCGGGGGTCGGAGCCGGAACTGGAACGGGTGCGGGGGTCGGAGCCGGAACTGGAACGGGTGCGGGGGTCGGAGCCGGAACTGGAACGGGTGCGGGGGTCGGAGCCGGAATGGGCACGGTGGTCGGAGCTGGAGTCGGCTGGGGAGTCGGAGGGGCTGGAGTGGGTCCATCGTCGGTGGGGTCCGGAGTCGGAACCGGAGCGGGTTCGGTGGTCGGAACTGGAGGCGACGGCGGAGTAGGCCCGGGAGTAAGTCATTTCATGCGATGTTCAAGGTGATCGTTCAGCGACAGCAGGCAACAGTAACAAAGACGGGAGGCCAAAAAGGGTCAAGGTTTACTGGAATCGGGGGGAGCGTCCCGTCGCGGGAGGCCTCGTTGAAATACATTGCCTATTAACTGGCAGATGGATCCTCTGTTAAAAGGGGGGGGCGTCACATATATACCATGTAACTCACGTGTGAAGCACTGGTTGCCACAAACGTCGGACGCGGTCCTTTCGCACGCTGATCCAACTGCACCGCAGAACCTCCTGACCGAATTGGCCGCATCCTGGTCGAAGTCGACTGGATTGTTCGCATTCAGGAGGCATACGTCCGTGAGACCAGCGGCGCACAGTGTGTTCCACGTGGTTTCACAGGTGGTGCAGTCAATAGCTGGGGTGAGATCGGTCTCCACGTCCTCTAAGGTGTCATCTCCTGAGTCCATGAGCATTCTGGATGGGCCGGCGGGACCAAATGTGTACAGCGTGTCGCGGGATGTGAGGGTCCTCACGTGGCCCCCAGCGTCGAACGTGAAGATCGATCGCAGGCCGAATTTCCAATAGGTCACTCGGTACAGCTCATCGCGACCGTCGTCCCACGTGTCGATCCTGTAGTTAGTCCTGTAGGTTCGGACAGTTATCCTCCTCCGGGATTGCGCTTCCGCTGTGAAGAGTACGGCTGCCAGCGTGAGCAGGGTCGCTACTCGGGTTGCACTTGAGCGCCCCATCAGTGCTGCTCATGGCCGGACGAAACGTTGAGCGTGGTCATAGTTAGCGTTGAAACGCAAGGGTGTGTGCCGCGGTCAGCGGTTAATTCCCCTAGGCTACTTCTTATAGCCTCTCTTAAACCTAAAAAAGTTATCTAGTGCAACGTTCATCAGCGACATGAGGTCCTGAAATGCTTCTTCTTCGCGGTCCAATAATTTTCACGATCACCTTACTGCCGCTCTTACTGCTGTGGATATGTTACTTCTCGTTTATATCACTACTGCCTTGTTACTTTTAGACACACCTGTGGTATGGAGACGACGTGAGTCCCAGAGTGAAATACATATATACACTAAAATATATACATGGCGGGCGGCGCAAGGTCAACAATGCGCTACTTATATCATGATATTTGATCTCCCTTATACAGGGGAGAATCGGCCGAACCAACAGGCGATCGATTTTCCAGAATCGACAATTCATTGAAAATCATTTGCAACCGCCCCACCCAGCTTTCAAAACAGGTCATCAACCTTGGCATTACTCGCTATAACTCGTTCGTACTTTTCATCGAATGTAAGCTGTTTGATGTCGGGATATATGTAAGTACCAGATACGTACTTATGTATGATCATTTATATTCTACGTATATAGCATTATCATGCTTAAACCTTTCACCATTAGCATGAAAGTGCCTTACCAAATGACATCGACGGCGGGGCTTGGGTAGTGGTCGTGAGTTTGAATCTCGATCGTTCTCATGTCGAGAAACTGATAATACACTCTTCCTTGAGGCCGCAAACAATGCTAAGGGGGCCCTTCGCTTCTAAAAAAAGCGTGCTTGAGTGTTCAAACAAAACATGTTTCGTCTTTTTTACAACAGCAATACTATTTCCGTACCCCTTAATCCGTACTACTTAAGGAACATTGCATAGCTCCAGTTCTAATGCTCAGATCTCCGACCGACCACCGCATAGCTAGTTCGTTATAGACTCTAGGAGGTGTTGGGGCTCTTGGATCTGAAAGGGGGCGTAGATATTGCTGTGTCTGTATCACGAAACGAAAGTGCTCCGCCGCAAGACTTTTGATCGTTTCGGAGCTCCTGTTTGGGTTTTCACAGACCTTTTAAGTAGAACAAAACACCAAAACAACGAAGAAAAGAGCCAGAAAGCCCCCCTCATAACGTATGGTTTACTTTAAAGCAGCACGGGAACAGACTTGCACCCAATAAGAAACAACAATATACGCGACTTTCGACCTTTTTTTCTATCTGTGTGTGTGTGTTCTTCACATTAAACCTTCTTTTCTACCCGTCGACATCCAGCACACCCAGTGTCCGTGCCGATTCATCATCCTAAAAAGGTACCAGTTCTTCTGTGGTCACAAAACTACGACACAGAGATACTACGCTCAGTGCAGCAAGCAGAGCAGACAATGCAATGCCATATACGACAGTCTGCTCTGCTTTACTGCACTGAGCGCAGCCGCCGTAAAACCGCCCGCTCAGGCGACCTGCCCGCAAAAAAAAACTCGTGATTCCCAGTGGAAACCCCACACAATTTGACACACAGCGAATTCGCACACACACGACCAGCAACACACAAGCAACTACGCTGCTAATACTGCTGCTGTACACACGACACCCAGCAGCAGTGACATAGAGCGGGCACGCAGACACACCGCTGGCGCTCATAACATCACACTTATCAGTTAGTTGGCAGTTGGAGTGTTTTTGTGTTTGCTGGGCTCTAGAAATATCCCTCTTGTACTACGAGTACTCGTACTTGTATTTGACCAACGGTTTTTATTATCTGCATTTATGTACACGTTTGAAAGGCACAGCAGTAGTACAGTAGTACGAGTTTAACCTGCTGGCATTTACTTAGAGTGCGTGCTTTTAACACTAAATTCACAAGTATACAAGTATGACACCGAAACTGCCCGTTTTTGTTTCCCCTGTCCTGGTCTGCTTTTTTTCTTTTTTCACTGCGGGTACTTACAGTACGGACATATATTTGCAGCAGCAGGGCTACACAGCTCCTGAGCACGACTAGCTAACTTGCGCTGTACCAGCTGCTAATAATGCTACGTACTTGTACTGCTGTGCTGCTGGCTGCTGGTTCACGAGTGTCTCGTTGGTTCCGCCAGAGTTCGTCTTCAAACATCGCCCAACTGCCAACTAACTGCTTCATATGATGTAAAGAGCGCCAGCGATACGAGTAAATAAATGCAGATAATAAAAACCGTTGGTCAAATACAAGTACGAGTAGAACAAGAGGAAAAATTCTAGAGCCCAGCAAACACAAAAACAACCAAACTGCCAACTAACTGATAAGTGTGATTTTATGAGCGCCAGCGGTGTGTCTGCGTGCCCGCTCTATGTCAATGCTGCTGGGTGTCGTATGTACAGCAGCAGTAGTAGCAGCGTAGTTGCTTGTGTGTTGCTGGTTGCTTGTGTGTGCAAATTCGCTGTGTCAAATTGTGTGGGGTTTCCACTGGGAATCATGAGTTTTTTTTGCGGGCAGGTTCTTAAAGTTCGCCTGAGCGGGCGGTTTTACGGCGGCTGCAGGCAAGGCCTACCCTGGTAGCAATCCAGGTGCATGCAAGAGAAAAAAAGAGAAAAGAAAGAAAAAAGCGAAAAGGAAAAATAGTAGAAAGTAAGGATACTGAAGCCAATCAACAACAGACAATCAAGCAACCAAACAAAAGCATGACAAAATGAAAAGAAAAAAAAAATGTGGTGCTTCTCCCAGATGAGATGCGACATCTATTAATAGTTAAAAGAAACCAAATGAAATGAAACGAAACGAAATGAAATGAAATGAACCGAAAAAAAACATCTAGTGTTCATTGAAAAATAAGCGACCAATTTCTGCACGAGTAGTGAATATGAGCTAATGTTGGAGCTCGACAAGACACAAGATGTTTAACAGCCGATTGTCCGAAATTGAGAAGTGCCTTTTGCCTTTTCGATGAGAAGGAAAATCGAAAATATTGGGTTTTGAATTGTAAGAGATGTACTTCCCTCACAGTCAAGATTAGCACTGTAAACTATTTTCAGTTATGACAGCCGTCAATGGCAAAAAAAAACGAAATCGGCATCGGCAGTCCCAAGATGTCGAATATCAAAACCGGGATTTCTGGGGGAGGTACCTCGTACTCCCTTATATCCTCTGTTTTACGAGCCTGTCAAGGTTGATTTGGATTTTTTTCGTGGATCGATACCTGCCATCGAGAAAAAATATTATTAACCCTTGCGTCGCATGTTGAGCTGCGTTCAACAGAGGCCGATCCACTAATTAATGCCCTGGTGTGCTAAAGCTGTCGACGGGTAGAAAGGAAGGTATGATGTGAAGAATACACACGTATACGACCGGCACGACATATCCTGCTAGCAATCCAGCTGCGTGAGAAGGAAAAAGGAAAGGAAAGAAAAAACGAAAATATTATAATCAATAAATATACTCGTATAAATATATACGTATATTTTGGGGGATTTTACAAAAAGGGGTACACCCCCCCTATATCGTGACAAAAAGGGGGATATCGGTTTTCTCCGCCGGGTACGCCTATGTACTCTGTCAAATCGACTCGAAATTAAAACGTGATGCGTTTGCCACACTCACATGTCACCTCCTTACCATCCACATTTGTTTTTTTTTTGCATATGTTTAGCGGGTGAACGAGAGCGATCAAAAGGGGGGTGTGAGCATATCCCCCTTTTTGTTATGCCTATGCGAGGGTATCTCCCTTTCCATCTACTTAGTTTGGGAAAGTCCCCCTTTTTACGTAACGTCCCCCTTTTTGTCACGCTGCGGAGATATATCCCCCTTTCTGTGTCAAAAAGACCACGGGTAAGTGACCACTGCATGTTCTGGTTGTTGTGGCACGCCCAACAGACGACGTCTAACGTCGAAAAGACCAACGGCCCATGCCTAGGCAAACGTGGTAAGCAGATCAGCATGCGTGATGTACGTATTATACATATCACAAATGATTCCGTGAGTACTGCCTGCACACCATATTCGAGAGAAGGCCCTGTAACAAGCACATCTGGTTCAGAATCAATCTTGTTTTTCAGGTGTGGCCCTGCAAATCAATGCATTACAATAAAATTGGTTGGCGCCCTGAGCCCTGTGGGTCTCAAAACTCACCAACATACATACGAGTATACGTAAATATGTACGTACAAAAGGATAGTAGTACTCCTCTGGTACTACTGCTCGCTGCTGTACCTATATGCAGTAGTGCCAGTACCGCCGTATACGTATACGCGTATATCAGGTACGTACCATAGCGTAAAGGAGAGGAGAGTCTTATTGTACCAGGAAGTGAGCTGTTGAGCTGTTCGGTCAGAGTGCGTGGTTAATATATGAATATGAGTATACCGTTATTGCGCTGGGCCGTTTAATTGATGTTGACGACCGCCTCTTTAACGAGAACCTCGCCGCCGGTGCTTGGTAGCGTCCCCCCTTTTGTTACGATATATAGGGGGTGTCCCCCTTTTTGTCAAATGCCCAAATTAATACGTAGCGAAAGACAAGGAAATAAAGTGTCGTGTTTCCCCTGGAGATGTGACAGACAAGACATCGTAACGCAAAATGAAAATAAAATAAAATGGACGTAAACAGACATAGGGAAACTGGGAACAAAAGGAACGGATAGGCAACCGAAGCACAAAGTCTCCAGGCAACCGAGGCGGATTTTATGCCGGTATTGCAGTCAGGTTCTGCCAACTCGTCTGTCTGGTGCCTTGCTACCTCGAGGTCTGCCGTCTTAGTGCTGATTTCTTCAGCCGCGGATTCCCTACGATGATTGCCCCCCCCCCCCCGGCCGCCCAAACGACGAATGTGTGGCGCTTCCTACATACTCAATTCCGCTTATTCTTCCTAGTAAAAAAATAAAGACAATACGTACGTAGAAGTCCTGTGGATGAAATAACAGGAACAAAGATGGATATATATGACACGAAGCCAAACAAACGATGAAATCCTACTATTAATATTAATATTATAAAATAGGAAATCTGGCAAGGACAGACAAACAGAAAAACAAAGAAAAAAAGCGAGCACGTCTTACCCTGCAATTAATTGGTACTTCGAACCCCGCTAGCCTAGCACGTGCATACGTGCCAATCATACGGCTGGTGCTTGACGGGTATTGTCTGCCTACTGCATTACAATATTACAATGTAGTAGTACCAGGTACAGAGTTGCAGAAACAAAAACACGAAATCGCACAGGTTAACACTCAGGTTCGGACTTCGGCTAAATGATCAACCTTTAAACAAATCGAGAAAACGAAAACGAAAATGCCGATACGTGGCTAGACTATTCGCCACGACACGCGTGCGGAGGCTACCCTTTTTTTTCGTTTATTTTTTCCCATCGCAGTTCAGCTCAAAGCAAGTTCGCAAAATGAAGCTCTACAGATGTCGCCCGTTCTCAAATATCATGCGGCAAATTCGAGAAAACGAAAACAGAGACGCAGATACTATTCGCCACGATTCGCGTGCGGGGTCGAGCTGATTTAGTTCAACATTTGTTCCCGTCGCACTTCAGCTCGAAAGCAAGTTCGAGGAATGAAGCTCTCCAGCTGTCGCGTCTTCTCAAGTATCATCCGGCACCGCAGCACCACAGAGTTGCATCGAGCCTATTCATAGCTGTACACAGGCACTTGTAGAGGAGCCTACTCCCCAATCGATCGATCTAACCCCGTCCTACCTACTGTACGCATCCTAGAAAGCATCATCACCTGTAGCGTTGGACTGCTGCTGCTGCTGTACCTACCAGGGCATTAATTAGTGGGTCGGGGTCTGTTGCGCGCAGCGCAACAGGCGACTCAAGGAGTGTTGCGCGCACCGCAACACGCCTGAGGCGCGTGTTGCGCGCCGCAGGCGCCGCAAGCCCCGACCACCCAGGCCCCCCCCCCCCCCCCCCCCCGCCGCCACCGCCGCCGCCGGAGGCGAAAAAAGCGAAAAAATGGCGATCTTTGGGCGAATGTACGCCTAAAAAGCCTAAAAGATGTCCAATTACGACTATTTATCAAGAAAAAAAGACCCCCAAATTTTTTTCTCGACCGCGGCGAGAAAAAAAAGCGCAACAATTTTTTTAGTCTGCGGCGAAAATGTTGCGCGCCCAAAAACGCGTGTTGCGCTGCGCGCAACTAGCCTCGCGGCGACTGTTGCGCAAAACCGTTATTTTGGCCAAATATTGCGCCAGCGCAACAGCGCAACACCTAATTAATGCCCTGGTACCTACAACCACATGCTCTAAAACGGGTTTTATATATAAGGGCTACAGCCTACAGCCTAAAATAGGGAACCGCTGTTAGCTGCTAGGCACTGCTGTTCCTGGATTCTGGGCTTACGTTAGGTCCACGCCCTGGGCCACGTCGAACTGACGACCTTCTAATCATAGCGTTGCGGCGAGGAGAATCTGGTTGGCCTATTCACGCGCCGTCCTCATATATTCAAAAAAAATAAAAAAACAACAACAGCTGTGAGCTCGAGGATTTCGTCGAAGCTCATCTTTGCTAGCTTGAGTGTAATACTTCGATCGCGCGTACTTACGGATTTTATATGTCCTCATGTAGCATGTACATCCCGTATCAGGGGGACACAATCTGAGGCTGTAGAATTCAGGAAGTAGTGTGTGTCTATTTGTGGGGGGAGAAATAATTCAAAAATAAATTAAAATTAAAATTAAACAGTCAAAAATAAACGTACCAGGTATACTATAGTGTTCCGACAAGTTGACGTCATAGAGTGGGTCTACTTACTTGTAGCTATGTATGGTATATAAGAAGAGGTGTGCGAGGACAGGTTATGGAGTAAAACTTAAAAGCACCTGGATGAATTTAATTAATTAGTGATTTGGGTTTTTAATAGTGTGCCATACCTTCCCTTTTTCCCCTCGCTGCCTCGGCAAGGTCTTTGCTTTGGCATGGCCCATAGCGAGGGGGGGGGTCTTTCTAGCGAGCAAGGCTAGACTCACCCTCAAGCGGACCGATACCTTCTTGCTGCTGCGCACCCGCCGCGAAGCGTGTGCAGCGGTAGAGTTGGATCGGCACTGGTGCGTCAGGCGCAAAAGTCCAGATGCACGGGCCTTTTTGGCCGTCGGTGTAGACAGCAATGTCCATCTCACTTTTGTGCGCGGAGGCAGACGCCATCAGAAAGGTGGACGGACACTACGTACACAGCCCTAGGTATGTTTGCTAGAAGGAGCTGTACTGTCTCAGTAACCTGGCTTCGCCATCAAAGGAGGAGGGAGCGTGTGGCGACGAGCTGTTGTTGGACTGGTCAATCCCTTCAGCGCGAGAATTTTTATTTTCCAGACCAAGCACCCTGAGTGCAACGAGGGAGAAAGCGAGGAGCCGACTGGGAAGGACAACAACGAGAGCGAGTACGGACGGAGCAGGTCGAGTGTGGTCGTGCTAGGACTGGCCAAGTGGCACCGGAGCGGCGCGCCGGATCACAGCAGCACGCCGCAGCAGCAGCACAGCAGCGCGGAGCAGCCATCCGGAGCACGGACGACATCGACCCGTGACGAACGGACAATCATTTTTGTTTTTTTCGTTTTTTCCCCTGAATTTCGTTGTTGGGTCTGTGTGGATGACGTCACTGGTTTTGTAGAGAGACGCGGCAGAGATGGCGCGGACACCCCGGGTGCCTTCATTGTGTGCCTGATCGTGGAAGACCCCTTCAATGTGGAACGATTCCTAATCAGTGTCGATGTTTATAATGCTGTGCCTAACACAGACCGTTCAGGATAGATTCGGGCAATTGTCAATTGACGTGATGGCTTTGGTTGGCTGTTCTTTTTCACTGTGTGCCCGCGGACTGTCATTCTGGCAGCACTTCAGACAGCAGCTGCGTGCTCCATCTTGTTCCCACGCCTACCGTTTGTTTTTGTACAGACAGCACTTCAGACAGTAGTTACGCTGTAGTCGGCAAATTCGTTGGTAAAGAGTGGGAGAGGGTGGGGGGGGACGATGCTGCTGTAGTCGAATGGAGATTGCGGGCGTGTAGTTCAGTTTTGGACACGCATAACATGCTGTAGGGATTTTAGGTGTACCTCTTCGGACTTGTGTATCCTTTCCCTGCTGAGTGTACGTGTTCTTTAGGATTCTCTGATGGCTCTAGCACTTTTGTGACCACGGGCCGTGATCTTGCTAGATCAGACTATAGGGATTAGCAACTGAAACGAGTTTAATGTGATGAAAAACAACAAACAACAAACAACAATTCTTTATTTGTACCTATAAGGTATCTTTAGTGGCAATTTGTAGGTAGTGTTTTTCCTCAACCGTTTTATCCTTTATACCTGTTAGGGGCGGGGGGGGGGGCACAGAGACAGGGGGGTGAACCAACCAGCCATGTTGACAGGAGGTATGTTAAAATCTAGTATGAATTTTCAGGGGTTATATTATGTATACCATGAAACCTGTCTTACTACTCCTGTTTACCGCATCGCCTTTGGCCCTTTTTTTCTAGTTGTTTGTTACTGGTATATTTTGTTTTTCCAATAATGTTCTTTCTTTTCGCTTTTTCTTATTTGATTCTCTCGTTTTTCTATTTCAACGCATCTTCTGGTTTGCTAGCATGGTGGTGGGTATGTCGTGCCTGTCGTATGTCTTTGCACTGCTGTCTGTTCTGCTTGGAGCATTGCACAGCAGTATCCTTTGTCGTCGTTTTGTGACTACCACAAACAACACCTTTCATTATTAATAGGATAAAGCATCGTCACGGACAGCAGTAGCTATTAAAGTGATAATCGTTTTGTTTTCTTCCATCCCATTTATTTTCTTCGCACTTCTGTCTTTATATCGGTGATAGATCATAAATTGGTTATGTTGCATGTTGTTTTTTGTTTTCCGGTCCATTTCAATTCGTTTCATTTCATTTGATTTCTTTTGATTGGATGTCGCACCTCCTCTGGGAGTAGCACGACGCTTTCTTTATTTTACTTTGTCATGCTTTTGTTTGGTTGCTTGATTGATTGTTGATTTGCTTCAGTATGATTACTTTTTCATATTTTTCCTTTTCGCTTTTTTTCTTTTTTTTTTCTCTTTTTCTCTTGCATGCACCTGGATTGCTAGCAGGGTAGGTCTTGCCTGTCGTATGTGGCATTGCATTGCCTGCTCTGCTTACTGCACTAAGCGCAGTATTTCTGTGTCGTAGTTTTGTGACCACAGAACTGGTACCTTGTTAGGATGAAGAATCGGCACGGACACTGGGTGTGCTGGATGTCGACGGGTAGAAAGGAAGGTTTAATGTGAAGAACACACACACATGTCGAGCCGTAGAAACAACGGTTTAGTGACAACAAAGCACACACATATCATCGCTCGGTGTCTTAGATTCTTCAGCTCGAAACTCCACCACCCACAAAAATGTATCTAATATCGGGCGAAAGCGCTTTTCGTCTTCCAACACAGAATCACTGGTTCCGGACGCTTGCCGCTCCAGCAAGGGCGGCAACGATGTGCTTCGACTCGTGTACTATAGCTGTGCTGTGCCGTGGACCAAGCGCTACGACGCAGGGGATCCTGAGCTTTGTCCTAAAAACATAAAATGTGTGTGTTGAACAGTGATCTACAGAACAGGACACCTAATAAGAAACAGGAAATATGATCTAGACTGGATTGCTTTCTACACTAAATTCAAGATAACGACTCCCAAATCTACAAGTATTTAACCTGATCATGATTTTGTACCAATTAGTTGATTATTGATAAACAAGATTAGTTTTTCCTTTTATTTTACAAAAATATTAAATATGTGTTTGGTGACGCAATCGTAAACAAACATGCCTGCGGTGCAACCAAAATATATCATGGCTGCTTCCTACGCGACCTTGTTACAAAGACAAGCACTCGTCTGCGGGCGGGGAAAAGGTAGGAGAGGCCCGAATAATTTTACTTCCTGGATGAATGAAGCAAGATCTATCTACAGAACGTGTGTTACAGTCGGATTCTGGACTACCGCAAACACCGATGAGTTCGCCCAGGCAGGCGTGTATCATTCTTCAGCACTTGTTTACCGGCCACGGCATGGGTGTCGAACAGTATAGTTTCGAAAGGCTCTCGACCAGATCTACGAGTGATCTTTCCAAAAAATGACTTGTTCGGGAATGGAAATGTTCCCATCCAGAATCGCCTCCTTGTGTGAACTCAACTCTCTTCACAGAACGAGTAGCACCGATTCATAATTGATCGTTCGTGTCTTGTAAAGGTGTATACGTTTCTACTGCCTTGTTAAGGATGTCGAGAGCCCTATCATGCACGGAATCACTAGTACCGTTATGTAACACGCGAATGGTGGCAACCTACCGAGGTACATACCATCACGGGAAGCATACTAACCACGGCTTAATACAAATAAATATTTCCTGTCGTTCGTAGTCTTCCTCTGTTGGCGCTGTTTTCGGTCCATTTCATTTCGTTTCATTTCATTTGGTTTTTTATTGGATGTCGCATCTCCTCTGGGAGAAGCACGACACTTTATTTCTTATATTTTGTCATGCTTTTGTGTGTGTGTGTGTGTGTGTGTGTGTGTGTGTGTGTTCTTCACATTAAACCTTCCTTTCTACCCGTCGACATCCAGCACACCCAGTGTCCGTGCCGATTCTTCATCCTAAAAAGGTACCAGTTCTGTGGTCACAAAACTACGACACAGAGATACTACACTCAGTGCAGTAAGCAGAGCAGACAATGCAACGCCATATACGACAGGCAAGACCTACCCTGCTAGCAATCCAGGTGCATGCAAGAGAAAAAAGAGAAAAAAGAAAAAAGCGAAAAGAAAAAATAATAAAAAGTAAATATACTGAAGCAAATCAATAATCAAGCAACCAAATAAAAAGCATGACAAAAAAAAGAAAGAAAGTGTCGTGCTTCTCCCAGAGGAGATGCGACCTCCAATAAAAACCAAATGAAATGAAAGAAAGAAAAGAAAATAAAATGGACCGAAACAGCGCCAACAGAGCAAGACTGAGAACGACAGGATTTTGTATGGTTGCTTGATTGTTGATTTGCTTCAGTATGTTTACTATTTTTCTTTTTTCTTTTTCGCTTTTTTTTTTTCTTTTTTTCTCTTGCAGCACCTGGATTGCTAGCAGGGTAGGTCTTGCCTGTCGTATATGGCATTGCATTGCTGCTCTGCTTACTGCACTGAGCGTAGTATCTCTGGTCGTAGTTTTGTGACCACAAACTGGTACCTTTTTAGGATGAAGAATCGGCAGGACACTGGGTGTGCTGGATGTCGACGGGTAGAAAAGCAAGGAAGGTTTAATGTGAAAAACACACACACAACACCGTACACATACTGCGACACCAATGTTGTCTTGATGCCGATATTTCTATTCCTAAAGATAGTAGGGTCTCCCGTAATAAGCAGGGCACTAACGACGCATACTGCAAGTACTTCCAACGCTTCGCTGTTGTAGGAGGACTCTGCTATTTCACATCCATACTACCTTCGAAACGTAAGGCGTATCACCCTTGAGAAGGCGTCGGTTCGGACTGTTTTTCTTCTCAGTATCGCCTACCACTTTCTGATATTTTTCTGGGGCGGTTTTGGGGGTAGTTTTAGCGTAATTCGTCCCGCCGACCCCCCCCCGCTCAATGCCGGGGCGGGTCTGGATAATCGAGCCACTAACTTGGGGCTCAGGACGCGCTTTCTGAATGTTTTGGGCCGGGTTTCGGGGAAGTTTTTAAGTGTCTAGTTTTCCAGTGTTATCAGTTCTACCGAGCCCCGCTCTCGAGCCGGGAGGGCAGTTCATGTACAATGACTGCAGGATTTCGGTTCCAACGTTTCTTCTTTTTTGACGTTCCTTGCTCGGCTTCGTAGCCTTGCCGTTCAGAGGTGTGGGAGTGGGTTTTGAGGAGCCGCATCTTCGACTCATGTTTTAGTTCGTGGAATCGGGGTTTCCACGAATTTCTCATATTTCTGCATATACGGCTCATCAGGGTGGGCTAGTGTTATGGTACTGCTGGCATGATGTGGAAACGTTTGGTAAATACCTGGTATCAGGTATAATAATCGTATTGGTAGTACTTGGAAGGCGGTATCTTAGGTGGGAACCAGGGATGGTTCCCGATGGCTTTTAGCCATCCCACCTGCCTTTCAGTCGTTCATCACGCGAAAACGGAATAAACCTGCTCTTCTTCTATCTCTACGCAAACAACACACGTGAGTACCAACGAGTACCCGTTCCATAGGCTGACCTGGCTAGGGATACCCTGTCCTTCTATACCTAGCATCCTTACAAGGTGCTGCGTGCCTGAGCGTAACAAGGCCCCCATGTGCAGCTGGCGCCGGAATCCGTCAACAAACTCTTGGAAACCAACAATAATCATGATTATCAATCACGTCATCGGTTAAACAAAGTACCTGTACCGGCCTTAGTTTTAAAAGGAACCCGAGCGTTGCAAACATGAGCCCCAGAAAGCAGTTGTCAAAACTCTCAGTATCTCCTATGTCGTGGTTTTACCACAACAAGGTTGCTAACCCTCTAGGATGAA
This sequence comes from Saccharina japonica, assembly GCA_008828725.1. Lineage (NCBI taxonomy): Eukaryota > Phaeophyceae > Laminariales > Laminariaceae > Saccharina > Saccharina japonica. The sequence goes on from MEHQ01003659.1 coordinate 728,073, forward strand.
GAATCGGCACGGACACTGGGCGAGCCCGATGTCGATAGATACGAGTGCACAGCACACAGACGTACACACACGCCATGCGTTTCTTGCTCGCATATTACCCAAGGCAAGCGCCGCACGAAACTGAATGAACGTTGCTTCACTGCAACTATATTTTGCAATCTAACGTGATTATGTCATTCGAAATTAGTCTAGACAAATATTGTGGGGCGTGGGTTATTTGCGTTGAGTTGAGGCTACTCACCGCAGCTGGTGGAACGATGGCGTGTGTCTTCGGCCGCGCAGGGCTCTATATTAATAATATAACAATCGACGGATGTTCGCAAAAAAGAGAAAACGACACACCAACCCCCAGAGGTCGGAATAGAAAACCGTTGCAACCGTTGTGATCACATGACATGATAAAATAAGAAAATGGAAAAAAACAATATCCTTATTTTCATTTTTTCACTTGGTTTTAGTAACCCCTAACGAACAAAAAAATATGTGAGATGTCGATAAATATTTATTCGACCACCCTGATCGACACAACCTTTGTTTGCGCTTGACGTTTTACAGCAGACTGCGTGAATGGTTATTTGTGATATGATAAATTGTGGAGTGTTCGATTTTGGAAGTTTCGTGTACTGTAGTGCCGATCCCACAACACGTGATACAAACATGAGACATGATACACAACATGTATGTGGCGTAGCGGGGAAGGCGTGGGGAGGTCCTCACTTTGAGGCCCCGGATGTCGGCTCTTGAAGCAGAATCTATTACAGTACAGCACCACTCTCCTCATTAGTAACTGGATGCCCCCTTTAAAGTATGCGATGACAGCAGTTAGGATTCTCCCTTTTTCATGCAAAACGTTCACGGATTGTTGCGGTGTCAATCTTGTCAATCGATGGACATCGTCCACAGCACAATGTTTTGCGCGGCGCTTTTTGCCGCCATTGTCGACCCTGCATAGGGGCTTGAAATATACGTGGTCTATCATACCATGACGAAGATTAAAGCATTCCTCGCTGGGCCGGTTGAATATCAGCTGCCCCTTCAGTCAAAACAAAAGAAGAGTGCGTAAATGAGTCGTTTTAAAAATACACGTTTCGACATTGTACAGGAAAGCTATTTCTGATACAATACCACCGTCCGTAGTACCTTTTTTTTTTTTTTTTTTGTCCATCCCATTTATTATCTTCGCCCTTCCTTTCTCTCTCCTCCCTAGTCGTAACTCAGATCCGGGGTCACAAAGTAGGCTCCTCTCCCTCCCCCCCCACTACGGTTCTTGCCTTGCATTTTTATCGCGAGAAGACTTCAGCCTTTCCTTCCCTCGTCGACTCGCATCGAATTCCATTCCTCCTATGCGAACCTTGAATAGCACCAGTCTTAAATGTCCAGACACGCTCCCGACCAACGTACAGCTTGTTTGCTAGGGCTTGTAGGGAGGACAGGCATTGCTGTGTTTGCATCAAGAATCGAAAGCTCTCAGGGGCCATGAGTATTGTCGGTTTGTAGCTATTTTTTTGTATCTTGGCTCTGCTGTGGCTGCATAGGATGCTACGGACAGTCGAACTAGAGACTGAGTTACTAGTGTATGGGCGTCATGTTTGAGAAAGAGGCACTGACCGTAACGAAACAGCCGTCGGATCGACGTGGTTTCTAAGACAAATATGTTGCCTGTGACCCACGCTCCGTACAACTGCTCACAGACAGGGAGTAGGTACGGGCATTCGAACTCGATAAATGACGTTTTCGGCAGGGAGTCGTGAAAAGTCGAAAGTATACCACAAAAAGTACTGCAACTGAAAACAATACGGGATTTTTCGATAAATGACGTTTTCGGCAGGGAGTCGTGAAAAGTCGAAAGTATACCACAAATAGTACTGCAACTGAAAACAATACGGGATTTTGTGTCGTTGTAGTGCTCTTATTACCAGGTATATCAGGGTATATTGTTCGCCGGGAGGGATCCCTTGAAAAGTCCAACTTCTCGCCGTGTTGTTAAAACTCAACTCCAACTTCGGTTCACAAGTATACAGACAACGCGTTGCCGTAAAGTGTTCAGAAGACCCGCGTGGCCTCCGTTCACTTGGCTTGCACATGCGCTGGATCGGCGTACGTTCTTCCTAGCGCCTCGCGTCCTCCGATCAAAATACGATGATTGGTGTGTTGGCCTACTGTCTACGATACCCCACTATATTAGCACCAACCGCGTGCGTTCGGCACCCGTCGAGGTTTTTCGCGACTCACCGATGTTTGGTCTGGATTGTGATGCAGCTGGGTTTAGGGTCGAGCGTGTGTGTGGGCTTTGTAGAAACTGAGACTGGACGGAGGGGGGCGGTGTCTATGTCGATCGCTAGCAGGGTAGGTCGTGCCTGACGTACATGGCAATATCTTTTCTGCTCTGCTTTGTGCATTGCAACGTAGCAGGAACGCCCGATTTTCCGAATTGATAATTTCCTTTCCGATGAGGATTAAAATCGAACATATTGGGTTGTGTATAGTAAGAGATGTACTTTCCTCACAGCCAAAATTTACACTGTAAACTATTACTATTATTGTAATTTGTGACAGCCGTCGACATGAAACAAATACGATCGGCATCGGCAGTCTGAAGATATGTCATTATCATATTATATGCAAGATCCCAAAATAACGGGGTTTATGGCCGATGTACTTCGCCCCGAAACACGGATTCCCTTAAATCCCCTCTCTGTTGTATGATCCTGTCAAGGATGATTTCGATTTGGTTTTTGCAGATACTGTAGATACCTACCATCGATGAACATATATATTAGGTTAAAATATGATCGTGAGCGAAATACAACTCTAAAAAACATCAACTACAAAATCGACTATAATTCTCATCGGAATAGCAGGTATCAATTAGAAAAACAGGCTGCTTAGGTTAGTGTCGTGGTTTGGTGGGGCCACGTAACTTATATTTCTCAATTAATAGGATGAAGAATGGGGACGGACACTGGGTGTGTGTGCTGTTCACATTCAATCGGTCTTTCTATACTATCTGTTTTTGATTGACTTTGATCGCTTTGCGGACCCTTCGGGTTCCACTTTTATTTCAGTATACCTTTGTTTAGGTAAGTTAGCCTGTGACCACGGGAATCGACCGCGTCAAGTGTTTGGTTAGTGCGTTTAGATGGAGGTACTGGATAGAGAGACCGGCACGGTTTTTAATGTCAAGAGAACAACAACAACCGGTCGACAACCAGTACACCCGACTTTTGTGACCACGGGCCGTGATCTTGCTAGATCAGACTATAGGGATTAGCAACTGAAACGAGTTTAATGTGAAGAAAAACAACAACAACAACAACACCCAGTAGTGTCTGTGCCGATTTGTCATCGTACATCTGGATGTCGACGGGTAGAAAGATCGGTTTTATGGGAACAGCACAGATATTACAGGTGCTCTTCACGTCAAACCTGTAGTTCTACCCGTTTTCTACCTGCGAAAAACTGGTTGAACGACTATGATTGGATACCATCTGCGACGTTTCGGTTTATTGACCTCCGTTTCTGTGGACTAGAGTTTACTCAGGGCAAATTTGTAGTAATTTGGTTTTTGTTATTTCTCATTCAAACAACCAGATCGCCAGCAGGGTAGGTCGTGCCTGTCGTATATAAATATACTCGAAGTATATACTACAGTATATATATATATATATTGTTTGTTCCTCCCATTAATTATATCCGCCCTACTTTTCTCTCTCCTCCCTATTACTCGAAGTAAATATTATATATATATATTGTGTGTCTCTCCCTTTTATCATCTTCGCCCTTCTTTTCTCTCTCGTCCCTAGTCGTAACTCAGACCCGGGGTCACAAAGTAGGTTCCTCTCCTACAGTAGCTCCACCCCCACTACGTACGCTTCTTGCCTTGCATTTTTATAGCGAGATCACATCATCAGCCCTTTCTTCCCTCATCGACTCACATCGAAGTGTGCCTACCCACGCTACTACTAGTAGTAGGCGCGTAGACGCTCTCAGCAGTCGGTTCCCATTTTTTGTTTTTTGTACAAATAAACTAAAACGTTCGACCCACGTGAGGTTCGAACCCCGTAAACAAAATCTTAGAAGAATTTGAGCGTACCACTATTATTAATAGACGATCGAGGCGACAGACATATAATATGGCATTGCAGTGTCTGCTCTATACACCGCCTTGCAGCGTAGTATATCGGTGCCGTAGTATTGATACCACATACCGGTATCTGTTGTCTCTCTAGTAGGATCGAGAATCGGCACGGACACTGGGTGTGCTGGACGTCGACGGGTAGAAAGGTGTGTGTTAAACCGTCCCTGTCCTTTCTACCCGTCGACATCCAGCACACTGAATCATGCTTTCTGTCTGTCGACATCCTGTATGGTGTGTGTTGAACCGTCCTTTCTACCCGTCGACATCCAGCGCACTGAACCAGTTATTCTCCCCTTTCGACATCCAGCAGTCTGTGCCCATCATTCACGCTACGTGTAGAGAGAGACACAAGCTCTGTGTGGTAACATAACTACGACCATGCAATGCTATAAGCAGCAGACAATACAACGCCATACCCGGTATACGACAAGTACGACCTACCCTGCTAGAAATCCAGCTGCATGAAAGACAAGTACTCGTACACGAGCAGAAAAGCGAAGAGAAAACAATCGAATAAACAAAAAAGAAAAATCAACAAGCATAGATAGATAGAAACCAAAACGATAACAAGAGGCACAAAAAAACAAAATGTCGTCCTTTTACCGGAGGAGATGTGACAGACAGTAGTATAAAAAACAATGCAATGGGATGAAAGCAGCGTAAACAGAGGAACCCTAAGAACTAAAATAAATGGTAGACAACCGTAGCACACCAAAAGACCCATCCAGGCAGCCGAGGCAGTTTATGTACCGGTAGTACAGACAGGATCTACCAACCAGTCGGTCTGGTACCTTGTTGCTCTGCCTGCCGTCTCCTTCCTGCCTTCGCCAGCCGTGGTGTTCCCACACCCTCCCCCCGCCCCCCGTCTCCATTCCCTTGGGCGCCACCCGTACAACGGATGCGTGGCGCTTCCTACTCATTCCGTTTCGTTTTCGTGCCAAACACGGAAAGACAGGAGAAGAAAGGAGGAAATACCAAAAAACAAAATGAATACGTAAGTATCAAAACAATCAAAGAAAACCTAACAAAATCCGAGAGGACAGAAAAACAAAGGCAAACGCGGCCACGCCAAACAAACAAAACGAGTGCGAGGGGTTGAAGCATCGCTGTCGTGCCACCCTGGAAGGCAACACACCGAGCAAATGAAACGACAAAATAACACCAAAAGTAACCAAGGACAAGTACCGAGCTCGCCCTCCACCAAGCCAGTAGCAGCTGTACTTCTTCCTTATCACAGATATAAGAACGAGATAAAACAATAACGAAAACGAAACCAAAACACAATAGGGCCGCGTTTGTATCTACATGTGTGTAATCCGTAGCTGGGATGTTATCTCTGTTTTTCCCGTTTGTTTTTGTTTGTCTCACACGCCTGCAGACCAGAGCTGGGTATCCATATCCCGTGCGAGGATATATCTACCCAATATGGATATGATATGGCCATATTTATATCCAGATTTTTTCCCTCAATCTAGATATAAAGTGCCTAATTATATTTTGTCTCATATCCCGACGGTATTATGGAATATTGGGTATAAATGCGAGATACGATATATCATGGTATATATCCGTCGATATCATGGGATATATCCGATATATCACGTGATATATCGCCGACATATCGGGATATTTCACACTTCGAGCTCTGATTTGTGGTGTCAGTGGATCTGCTGAACTGCGGATGAATGCGACCAATAGATGGACCGCGTATAATGTAGAATGCCGTACGAGTAGTAGTGTAACGACTTTTTTTATCGAGAGACTTGGTCAAGATTAGAAACACGCATTCGCTCGAAATAAATTAAACAAACACTAATTTCGACAAGTATATTGTTCGACGAAAGGTCACTGGATGTACCGCATTATTAATGTATAACGATGACGATGACACGAGAGCATGGATGGGTCAGTTAAGACGCCACAGCAGCTACTGGACTCGCACATTGCTATTGACCAAATGGATACAGCAGAACTCAAAAACTGCTGCCTCATTGGTCAAAATAAATACCTACGAGTAGCTGTATTACGTATCATAGTACCTACTCGTAGCTCTACCAGGTATACCGGTACTATACAGGTACGTACGTAGTATTTGTACCTGATTGTATGTAGGTGTGCGTTGTTTGGCGGTTTCATGTTTTGAGCTGCTGGGTGAAAGACTGCCCGTTCGCCTTCAGCGAACGACTGGAGCACACCGATCGTCTCACTCCCACTTCGTCTACATACAGTAGCTTCAGCGCATCGTCAACTTGGATCATCGTGGACTTGGTCCATACCCGGAGCTGAATCGTCGTTCAAGCGCAAGGCCTTGCACGCCGCAACGGATTCAGGATCAGCTATCATCTGCCCATCGAGAAATCGACAGCTCGGTCGCCTGTTTTCCGTGGCGGGGAACACAATCACTGAGAAGCGCTCGAGTCTGACAGACAAGAATGCCGAGAACATCAAATTCCTGCACTCCAACCAGTCGATGTGGTGAATTGCAGATGACTCCATCACCGTCAGGTCGTTCGTGCAGTAGGCAATATTGTTGTGGGTTGGCTTGTTCTTCGATTAACCGCGGTAAGTTCTTGTGGTTTGTCGTATTAATAATTTATCGTGGCTCGGCAGTGCTGCAGGTTTATTTCTTTGTTGGGATATTGTACTACTGCTCGGCAGGGGTTTCGATGTGTTTGTGGGGAATTGACACGAAATTACAACCCTGGTGGAGGGATCGCCACCATCGATGTGCGCCGAAAGTGTTAATTACTTCAACCCAGCCAATGTAGGCAGCGGGTTCTTGTTCAATGCTTCTATAGAAGTGCTTGGGGGGGAGACTTGACCCTTACGGTAGGAGGTGACAGGTTCGGGGGCAAGGGGCAAGGGGGGTAACAACAGTAGATTATGGGGTTCGGGGGTAAGGGACAAGGGGGGTGACATCAGTAGATTTTGGGGGGAGGGGTTGCAGAAAGCAGAGCCACAGTCGGAGCGAAACAGTATTGAGCAGCAACACCGCACAGCCTGCTGTGCGTTGAAATACGCTCGCGGCAACTTGAATCCGGCCATTTGTGTGGACAGTGGAATTTATTTAAATGCTTGTTTGGGAGTGCTGGGTGTGGGCGGGGTGGGGGGGGAGGGGTGTTGGTTCTAGCTAGGTACATTTAGGGGTGGAAATGAGTTTGTTGGTTTGAGGAGACTTGCTTATTGTGCAGTGAGCAGTGGATAGTTGTCGTACGTTGTGTTCTTGGGCTGATTTTAACCTTGCTTCTTCTCCGTCATTTGGCATGTAGCTAGTGGCATGTGACACCATTATTGTGGTGCACATTGTCGGACGGGAAATGGAACAATAATATCAGGGTTGTATTCTTCTTTCGGGAATGTTATGAGTGATCAATGTTGAAGCCCATGCTGCATGCTGCACATGTCGGATGGCAAGCACAATCGTATATTTATAACGTGATGCCCACAAACGTGGTGCCTTATGTTGCTACCAGGTTTCAAACTTAGTATTAATAGTATGGCGCACCTTGTTATGTATCAGGCATAATATGATATTATACATCGTGCCAATCAGTCACTACTGCTGTGTAGCCTGATAGCTAGCACATATGCGCGTACAAAACAACATAGAAATGATACATCACCTGATATATCGGAAATATCACGGATATATCACAGATATATCCACATATATCCCGTAGTCCATCCGGATATCTGTAATAACATATCATATCCCGAACATATATCCAATTATATCCAGGAGACCATGATATGCAAATAAATATGGATATAATATGATATATCCAGAATCGGGATATATCCAGATTTTTGGGGGGCAATATATCAATATCATATCCCCCCGGTTTTCAACACGATACCCAGCTCTACTGCAGACGCTTCTCTATGTACGTACGTGTATCTAGCGTCTACTACTGCTTGGATGTGGGTGTACACCGTGTACACTAGAGGTGTTACCCGACGAGTACCCGCCCTAAACGGGTACCCTCTTAAATCAGGAAAAAAAATACCCGGGTACTCGCGAGTATTTACGTCCATTTTCGGCGGGTACCCGGGTACCCGTTTAACAGCCGGGTACCCGTCTAACAACCGGGTACCCGGGTACCCGGCACATTATTTATCATGTTTGGTCCTTAACGCTGCAAGGGATAAACTCGAAGAAGGTTGTTCTACAGCATTCGACACACCAACCCTGTGCCACAATGATTTTCATACAACCATACCAACAAAACAACAAACTACGCGCCACAAAAAGAACCGAATTGCATGTGACAACCGATTTTCCTAATTGAGAATTGCCTTTCCGATGAGAATGAATTTATTTTTTAGTATTTTGTTGTTTTCAGGAGTTGGGTTTTGCTCACAGTCAAAATTTAACCTGGAATATATGTTCCTCGGTGGTAGTTATCGATCCACAAAAAAAAAATTGAAACCAACCTTGACAGGCTCGTAAAACACAGCATATGAGGGAATTGGTATTTTTTTATGCGAGTTTCTAACTTTGACCAGGCCTCTCGTGATAGCATAGGGACCTCTCGCAAAATAGCCATGGCCGTTTTCTTACTTGACTAAACTATTGATTTTGTCTGCACTTTTCATCAAATTCTCATCATTTTATTTTGTCTACTACATTTTTTCGCACTTTTAATCAATTTCTCAGAATTTTATATGTCTACTATGTTGTACTCTAACTTGAAAATAAGAAAGTTAGGAGTCATACACGGGTCTCGAACCCCGGACTCTTGTGTTGACAAGTCACTGCGCCACCTGTTACTCTACTCGTACCAGTTCTGCATGCCTCCATGTTTGATTTATTTATACAGTAGACGTACTGCAACTCTCATAATTGTATCTGTTTACTACGTTGTATATACCCGTACTCTAACAAAAAAATAAGCAGGGAGTCGTACACTGGTCTCGAACCCCGGACTCTTGCGTTGAGAAGTTGCTGACCCCCTATACAAAAATCAAGTCATTCCAGACCCGCCATACAAAAATCAAGCCATTTCAGACCCACAATACAATTTCATGTCAATCCAGACCCCCATACAATTTCAGGTCATTTCAGAACCACAATACAAAAGCCAAGTCATTTTAGACCCCCGATACAATTTCAAGTCTTTTCAAACCCACCATAAAAAATCAAGTCATTTTAGGCCCCCATACAATGTCAAGTAACTTCAGACCCCTCTAACAAAAACCGAGTCATTTCCAGACCCACTATACAAAAGCCGAGTCATTGCCAACCCCGTATACAAAGACCAAGTAATTTCAGACCTCCCATACAAATTCAAGTAATTTCAGACCCACCATACCAAAAATCAAGTCAATCCAGACCTCCCATACAATTTCAAGTCATTTCAGACCCCCCATACAAATTCAAGTCATGTCAGACCCCCTTTAACAAAATCAAGTCAATCCAGACCCCCCATACAATTTCAAGTCTCATTTCAGACCCACCATACAAAAACCAAGACATTTCAGCACCACCATACAAAAAACAGGTAATTTTCATTATTGATACTAAAACCAAGTCATATCCAACCCATCTTACAAAAAACAAGTCATTTCATCACCAATGCTAAAACGAAGTCATTTTCAACCCCGTATACAAAAACCAAATAATTTAAAACCCGTCATACATTACGAAGTCATTTTTTATTTCTTTACAAGAACCCAGACTTAGGGTTAGGGTAATTTCTGTAGTAAACGTACTACTGTAATATGCTACGTACATACACCTGGTGTATTGACAGTAACTACACAGGAAAATTGAATTTCAACTGCTTTTGCTCCTCCATTGTATTGCTTTTCATCGAGCAGCTGTTAACGCTACCAACGAAATTGAAAAGCGACAAAGGCTTTCTGCAACGCCAATGACGTGGACACGGGGAATGCTCCTCCTCTAGAACTCCAGGGCCTCACGCAAGTGGAGGAGATAGATCCTCATTGCCGTAGCTTGCACCATCATGCGCGTGTACCGCCTGAAGGGAGGGCAGAGGGGGTTCTCGGGGCACGTCGTCGACGTTTTTGCATGTTTTTTCCCCACCAATGCACACAAGTTGACGACAGTTACCATTTCCTGCTGCGCGAGTTCCTAGCGACAGCTATACTACCTATTATGGGCGAGGTACCTCGCCCATAAATCCTGATTTTCTTGTACCAGCATTGTGAGACAGCATTTTCATTTTGAAAAGGGTTTTGTGGAGACTATGTACGAGATACTACCCAGGGGACGTGATTTAGGGGATGATAAGGTGTCATCCCCGGAGTTTCCAACGTAAACCAACGAGTACCCGGGTACCCGGGTACCCGGGGCCCAAATACTCGGCGAGTATGAAGTGTTACTCGTACCCGTGACGGGTATTAGCAAGCCGGGTAATACTCGCGAGTACCCGGGTAATTGGCAAAAGGGTAACACCTCTAGTGTACACAATGGTTTATACAAACATACTGCACAAGGAATGTGTCGATACTATGTCGCGAGGGTTGGAGTTGGGGAACCGCCACCACACTCGCCACACCAGCCACTCGCAACAAGTTTGAAAAACAGAAACGCTGCTGGGTGGTGTTGTATTGTCTAGAAGGCCTTGCCTACCCTTGGGAGTGCGGGGACGATTCACCAGCATCCCCTGCTATTGGTTTATATATAACAGTCGATTTTCCTAATTGAGAATTGCCTTTCCGATGAGAATGAAAATCGAACATATTGGTTTTCGAATTGTAAGAGATGTACTTCCCTTGCAGTCATTGTTTTCACTGTAAACTATTGTCAGTTGTGACACCCGTCGATGACGAAAAAAAAAACGAAATCGGCATCGGTAGTCTCAAGATATCGATCCCAGAAAATCTCTATTTATGGACGAGGGACCTCGCTCATAAATGCAAATTCCCTTAAATCCTTGACTTTTCGAGCCTGTCAAGTAGGGCTGGGTATTGGGTTGAAAACCGGGGGGGATATGATATGGATATATTGCCCCCAAAAAATCTGGATATATCCCGATTCTGGATATATCATATTATATCCATATTTATTTCCATATCATGGTATCCTGGATATAATTGGATATACGTACGGGATATGATATATTATTACAGATATCCGGATGTACTACGGGATATACGTGGATATATCTGTGATATATCCGTGATATTTCCGATATGTCAGGTGATGTATAATTTCTATGTTGTTTTATACGCGCATATGTGCTAGCTATCAGGCTACACAGCAGTAGTGACTGATTGGCACGATGTATGATATGATATTATGCCTGGTACATAACAATATGCGCCATACTACATAGTTACTACTATTAATACTAAGTTTGAAACCTGGTACTCGTAGCAACATAAGGCACCACGTTTGTAGGCATCACGTTATAAATATTATTACGATTGTGCTTGCCATCCGACAATGTGCAGCATGCAGCATGGGCTTCAACATTGATCACTCATAACATTCCCGAAAGAAGAATATATAACGCTGATATTATTGTCCCATTTCCCGTCCGGCAATGTGCACCACATGGGTGTCACATGCCACATGACGGAGAAGAAGCAAGGTTAAAATCAGTACAATAACGCAAACGTACGACAACTATCAACTGCTCATTGCACAAGAAGCAAGCCTCCTCAAACCAACAAACTGATTTCCACCCCTAAATCTACCAAGCTAGAACCAACACCCCCCCCCCCCGCCACCCCAGCACTCCCAAACAAGCATTGAGATAAATTCCGCTGTCCACACAAATGGCCGGATTCAAGTTGCCGCGAGCTTATTTCAACGCACACCACAGGCTGTGCGGTGTTGCTGCTCAATACTGTTTCGCACCGCCTGTGGCTCTGCTTTCTGCAACCCCTCACCCTAGAATCTAGTGATGTTATGTTATGTTACCCCCCTTGTTCCTTACCCCCGAACCCCATAATCTACTGTTGTTACCCCCCTTGTCCTTTGCCCCCGAACTTGTCACCTCCAACCGCAAGGGTCAAGTCTCCCCCCCAAGCACTTCTATAGAAGCGCCGAACAAGAACCCGCTGCCTACATTGGCGGGGTTGAAGTAATTACCACTTTCGGCGCAGATCGATGGTGGCGATCCCTCCACCAGGGTTGTAATTTCGTGTCAATTCCCCACAAACACATCGAAACCCCTGCCCAGCAGTAGTACGGTGTGCTCCATTCGTTCGCTGAACGCGAACGAGAAGTCTTTCACCCAGCAGCTCAAAATATGAAACCCCCAAACGCACACCTACGTACAATCAGGTACAATTACTACGCACCGGTATAATACAGGTATACCTGGTAGAGCTACGAGTAGGTACTATGAGTCGAGTTCTGCTGTATCCATTTGGTCCCTCGTCAACCAATAGCAATGTGCGAGTCCAGTAGCTGCTGTGGCGTCTTAACTGACCCATGCTCTCGTGTCATCGTCATCGTTATACATTAATGCGGTACATCCAGTGACTTTTCGTTGAGCAATATTATTGTCGAAATTAGTTTTTGTTTAATTTATAAAAAAATTGTTACACTACTACTCGTACGGCATTCTACGCGGTCCATCTATTCGTCACATTCATCCGCAGTTCAGCAGATCCACTGACACCACAAATCAGAGCTCGAAGTGTGAAATACCCCGATATATCGGCGATATATCACGTGATATATCGGATATATCCCATGATATCGACGGATATATTCCATGATATATCATATCTCACATTTATACCCAATATCCCATAATACCGTCGGGATATGAGACAAAATATAAATAGGCACTTTATATCTAGATTGAGGGGAAAAATCTGGATATAAATATGGACATATCATATCCATATTGGGTAGATATATCCTCGCACTGGATATGGATACCCAGCTCTACTGTCAAGTCCTATTTCAGTTTGTTTTCGTGGATCGATACCTATACCATCGAGGAACATATTTTCTAGGTCAAAGTCTGATCGTGAGCGAAATACAACTCTTAAACAATAACCAACTACAAAAATCGATGTCCATTCTCATTGGAAAGGCAATAAACAATTAGGAAAATCGGCCGTTATATGTTTAGTATGGAGTTGGTTTATATAGGAAATAGTATGGTACTGCGGTTTATGGCTGGTCTGATTTCGTTTATATTCCTAAGCAGAAACGCTGGGTGGTGTTGTATTGTCCAGAAGGCCTTGTCTACCCTTGGAAATGCGGGGACGATCCACCAACATCCTCCCCTCCTATTCGTTAATGTATATTTAAGCATTGAGATGGTTTATACAGGAAATAGTATGGTACTACGGTTTATGGCTGGTCTGATTTCGTTTGTATCCCTGACTAAGCAGAAACGCTGGGTGGTGTATTGTCTAGAAGGCCTTGCCTACCCTTGGGAATGCGGGGACGATTCACCAACATCCCCTGCTATTGGTTTATATATGTTTTAGTATGGAGTTGGTTTATATAGGAAATAGTATTATACGCGGTTTATGGATGCTCTGATGTCGTTTTTATAGGATTTAGTATGGTATGTACCCCCCTATACGCCGGAGGGTGCATAAATCAATTTTTGACACCCGCCCCCCCGTATATTTGTTTTCCCAAAAATAAATTTGGAGTGTTGCAGAGTGTGGTGTCGCATTTTGTTTTTTTCGGAGACCCCTGGGACTACTGCTGCAGCCCTGATAGCGATCTCTCATGTACGAAAATACCTATATGTGTCGCGAGGTAAATCAGCAACAAAGCGCAAAGCAGGAAGTGAGCAGTTACAGCAGTGCGCTGCTTCGTACGCGTGTAGCGATCGCGACCTTATCCCCGACTAGAAACTGTAAACATGGACGCTGGACGCTTCAACGAAATCCCAGCGCCCCCCAGCTGCATCTCTGCGCCGTGTTCACCCTTTCCATTCGAATATGTTACCTCATACCTGGTACATGATTATATTTTATATTATTGGTACATTCATTCCTTCGATGATTCCACTCGCTATAACATCCAATTCCTCTTTATGACATATGTGTTATATAGGAGGGGCCTGCGGGCGCCTACGCAGCGCTCTGCCCAGCTGCACAGCTTAGCACGTGAAAAGAAGAAGAAATAAAGAGGGTCTCCATCCTATATATTTGGAGGCGTTTTTTGCCTGGGGATAGGAGACGTGAAGAATTTCCTCTGAAAAACTAATACCTCGAGCCCTATTAAACTCGGGTAAATACCGCTACCGGGAAAAACGCATCCCTGAAATGAATACGTACGTAGCTAAGCAATCAAACAAAATCCTAGGACAATACGGAGAGACATAGGCAAAAAGCGATGACGGCAAAATAAATGAACAAATAAAACAAAATAATAATGCGAGGGGCTGTAGCATCGCTGTCGTGCCCCCCTGGAGAAGCTACGACAGGCAATACACCAAGCAAATAAAAAAGGGAAAGAAAGACCACCATAAATAACCAAGGAAAAGCACGCAGCTCGCCATCCACCAAGCCAGGCAGTATTTATTCCTTATCGCAGGGATACGAACGAGAGTAACAATGAAACTAAAACGAAACGAAACCCACAACAGGGCCGCGTTCGAAGCAGCTACAGAGGTGCGCGGCACGGGTAGTCTAGACGGGACTTAATAGTCAGCCTGGTACCTTGCTATCCTGTTAGTAGGGAAGCTCCTATCTGTCGTATATGGCATTGCCTTGTCTCCCCTGCTTACTATATTGCAGCGTAGAATCTCTGTGTCGTAGCTTTATGGCCACAGAACTGGTACCTCTCTAGGATGAAGAATCGGCACGGACACTGGGTGTGCTGGATGTCGACGCTGGACAGGTGAAACGATCGGGGTAATGTGAAGAACACCCACTGGGAGCAAACGGGCTCGATTTGATCAACGAAATTGGCAAACGACCTTTGTCGTTTGCTACCAAGTGAAAGCTTGCTCTCACCAACACTGTTTCCGGCACACACGCAAGGGTCAAAATATCGCATACTCAAACCAGTACAGGCGTGAGCGCATTGATTACATCGTAACCCTACAAGTTTATCGGCCTAGTGTACACGATGTTCAAGTTGTACGTCAGCCTCCGCCACCAGCTACCGTAAGACTGGTTCAGACCACAACATCATATACATGAAGGTTCGTCTCTCTGGACATTTTGCATCGAACCGACAAGCACGCAAGCCGGTAATTTGCCGAACGCTTGCCCGGAAGGGGATTATGTCCAACGAAAAGTGTCGTGAGCGAGTGGTTGCGAGGGTCGTTTCCACTATTAACCAACCTTTCCAGCCACACAACATTGCTGGCATGGTTGTTTTGTTCACAACCATCCTCGATGCGGTAGAAGCCGAGGTATCGCCCGCACCACGCCAGCCACGCATGCGTAGAGTGGGTACGTCTGCCGAAACCTCGGCTATGGTCACAATGGCATGGACCGCGAGGGCAGATGCTCGACAGCACTTGCACGCCAACCCTCGGGATAGTACAGCGTGGACGACGCTTTGAACCGCGTGTGCGAATCTGCAGGAAGTGGTCGCTGTAGGAGTATATGCGTGTGTTGAAGAGTACCTATCCGAAACCGAGGGCCTCCTAGCCGATAACGACCAGCGAGGCTTTTACAGGCACACGAAGACTACTGATGTAGGGTTGGAGAGCATGAAAGCGCGAAGCGAGCATTTCATCAGGGACGAGGATGGCACGCTGCTACGCGAAAAAATGATAATTCGTGACCGGTGGATGAGAGCCTTCCACCAACTCTTGAACACGAAATCGCTGAAACTTGATCCCACTATCATCGACCCATTGCCACCACGACCGCTTGAACAATCGCTTGGCGACGATTCATCTGTGGACGAAACGATGCTATTAATAGGCATGAGGACAATTCCGAACTACATGTAGAAAGCGGTGTGTGTGTTCTTCACACTAAAAATTCCTTTCTACCGGTCGACATCCAGCACACCCAGTGTCCGTGCCGATTCTTCATCCATCCTAAAAAGGTACCAGTTATGTGGCCACAACACTACGACACAGAGATACTACGCTCAGTGCAGTAAGCAGCAGTGATGTCGGATTACGGCTGGAAATTCTCGTGCTTAAGGTAATTACGCCATTTTCGAACATATGAGATTATCACGGGTATTTGCGGCAAAAACAGGGGACGTTTAAGACACATCCCCGCTAGGATCAACAGGCACATACATAACTGTGGACAACGTTTTTTTTCTCTTTTCGTATTTTTTTTCATTCGTTTTGATGTGATTTACCCAATGCCTGGTATATATATGTGTGTACTATTAATACCTGGTATATACTTGGCCAGCGGGGATGTTGAGGTCGACTATAATATATTATGGAATCGGAATCCAGAACAAGATCTTTCAATACCTTCGCAGGTTGTTTCTTCAGGGGGCGCTAACATATGTCCCCTACTACCTTAACGAGCCATTGATCATTTTTGGAGAGGAATCTAGTGGTATTGGCCGATATTGCAGGCTCGAAATTTCAACGGATGGCCAACTGGCCCTACCTCGTTTATTCACCTGGTTTCGATCACAGAAATCGAAACAGGCCGCCTGTTTCGTATTTTTTACCCTGTTTCTTCGATACAAAAAAAAAGAAACAGGGCCAGTTGGCTTGGGTTGGCCATCCATTGAAAATGCAAGCCTGCAAAATGGGCCAATACCACTAGATTTCCCTCAACAATTGACCAATGGCTCGTTGAGATAGTAGGGGATATTGTTCAGCGTCCCCGAGAGAAAAGGCCTGCGAAAGTGTTGAAAACTTATGTTCTGGATTCCGATCCCATGACAATCGGCCTGATAACCCGATCGAACTTCGGACGCAGAACAGCGTCCTTGGACCCTCTTCGCTATCCAAGATGCCATCGCTGTGGTCGCAGCAGGTCGCAGAGCCACAGCGCAAGCAAACAAATGGAAATATGAAAGGCAGAAGCTGCCCAAGGCCCAAGGGAGTAGAGTTGTGCCCCGGTTGGGTGAGAACCGGGTACCCGGTGCCGGGTACCCGGCCCGGCCTGGACCGGAACCGGACCGGTCCAAGTCTCCGACCCGCCGGGTATCTGTGCCCCGGGTACCCGGGTACCCGGGTACCCGGGTACCCGGTTCTACGATATACGGAGCCCCTGAAAACTTACTTGCTGCGCACAGCTCACCGCTCACAGCTCACAGCTCACAGCACACAGCACACAGCACACCGAGATACCCAACACACAACACACACACGATACTCTTACCAGCCGCTGGAGGCCCTCCTATACCATGAGCCAGGACATCAAACTAGAGTTGTAACCCGGCTGCGCGAGAACCGGGTACCCGGTGGCGGGTACCCGGCCCGGCCGGGACCGGAACCGGACCGGTCCAAGTCTGCGACCCGCCGGGTATCTGTGCCCCGGGTATCCGGGTACCCGCATCAACATACATTATATTCTCCTCTGCTGTCTGTCGGTGACGGGATTTGTCGCATGAAATTCGAGCAATCGTACTCGGAGTAGGATTGTGCTGATGACGAGCGCAATAGGCAACAAGGGTATGACAGCAGTATCACAGGTCAGTATCATGTGTCATGTATCAACGAAAACAAAACCCGGTCTAACCTACGTTCTTTTCACTTTTTTGCCACAAAGTAGAGATATCCACCCCCCTTGCCTTCTGTTATTTGTCAAGATTCATCGTACAGTATAAGACAAAATAAAATCTTCTTCTCCCACCTACCTCCTTACCACGTCGTTTGAGTACCTTTCCGCTTCCAGGCCGGAAAAAGCAAGCGCGGGGGGGGTAAATACGGATGATACCCCGGGTACCCGGGTACCCGGGTCCTCCGACCCACCGGGTACCCGGGCCGGGCCAGTCTGAATCCCTCAAAACCGGGCCGGGTACCCGGTCCAGAATTATGAGGCCGGGGCACAACTCTACAAGAAGGGAGCAAACAATGCAGGGGTTTCCTATGGAAATGTATGGCTTTTGTAAATAGGGGGCAGGGGGGCTACAGTAATTACCGCGGCCCATCCTTATTTCTTACCGCCAAATCAGCATCGCCGTAAGGAGGTATTGCGGTAATCCGACATCATTGGTAAGCAGAACAGACAATGCAATGCCATATACGACAGGCAAGACATACCCTGTCTAGCCAGGGGGCATGAAAGAGAAAACAAAAAGAAACAAAAAGAGAAAAAGGAAAAAGGAAAGAAAAAATAACAATGAAATATAGCAAATCAACAAACAATCAAGCAACCAAACAAAAACATGACAAAACAAGAAAGAAGGTGTCGTGCTTCTCCCAGAGGAGATGCGACAGGCAATAAAATCAACTTACATTAAATTCAATTAAATGGAATGAAAACCTACGCAGACAGAGCAAGACTAAGAACGACAGGAAAAGGCAGGCAACCGGAGAACACCAAAAAAGCCCTTTCCAGGCAGCCGAGGCAGGTTTGTGCCTGTATTACAGACAGGTTCTACCAATTATTCCTACTGGTACCTTGCTACGACCCTGTCTGCCGTCTCCTTCCTGCTTTCGTCCGCCGCGGTTTCCCTACGAACCGCCGCCCCCCCTCTGTCTCCATTCCCTTGGGCGCCACGCATACCACGGATGCGTACCACGGAAGCGTGGCGCTAACCCTGAGAGTGCGGTAGGGCTAGACGACCTGCCAGCCGAACTCCTGAAAATCGATTATACCGATTCCATCCAGTGCTTCCACGACATCGTTGTTAGTATTTGGATAACGGGAGAAATTCCCAGCAGTGGAACAACGCGATCATCAAGGGATTTTTCAAATAGAAGGAACAACACTTTGCCTGCATCAATGGGCATTCAAAATAGTCGCGTTCCGCATTAGGAACTCCTGCGAGGACCGAGGCATATTCCCTGAGAAACAGCAGTGCGGGTTTCATCCTACAAGATCAACAGCAGTCGACATGTTGTTCGTCGTGCGATGATTACAGGAACTCGGACGACAGAGAAAGCTCCCCTTGCACGTGTGCTTCAATTGTCTGCAGAACGCATACGACTTTGTCAACGGAGAGCTGCTGTGGCGGGTACTTACACGCGTTGACATACAGTACAGGACACCTAACAAGAAACAGACTAACAAGTCAGGTTGAAAGTTACACGACAATATGAATTCGGGAGTCGTTATATTGAAATGAGTGTAGAAAACAGCCTCTCTCGAATAAGAAATCCAGCCTGGACCATATTTCCTGTTTCTTATTAGGTTTCCTGTACTGTACCAACGAAGATGCTTACACTAATCCACCAGTATGCGCGCTTGTGTGCGCACAGATGATGGCGAGCACTCAGCTTGGATTGATGTCATGTAGGGGCTACGACAAGGCTGGGTGCTGTCGCCGTTGCTGTTCAAATTTATCGTCGCTGCTGTGACAGCCGTCGTACTCGTACGCTTCAGCGAAGACGAATACATACTGAGGGGTTTGGTCGACCTCGAGGGGGGTGTAGTGGTCGGACACGAGGCGCCATTGACATGCGTACAAAGGGCAGCATGGAGTATGCCATACGCCGATCGATGATGTATATTTTCTCGAAGTCCGCGGAGGGACTCGCTAGAATGATGGAAGTCATCGTGACTGCCTTCGAAGCATCAGGCCTCACGGTCTCGAACGCGAAGACGGCGACGATGGACCCAGAAACACCGTATTAAAGATGTTAGGGCGTGAACACGTACATCTCTGATAAATGTCCATCACCACTGCTGTGGACAGAGACAGGATCAGGTACGAGTAGTACTACGTAGTACTGCTGCCGTAGTCGTTCACAACAGAAGCACCAGCGACGATAGTTAGATCAACGCGGCGTGTTATGATACCGTTTCAACCAATATGCGGTATAACCTGCCAGGTTGGAATTTTTCTTTTCACGAGGTCCTACGAATAGATACTTACCGTTTAGACCAATAGGCGGCATAACCCACTGGGTTCGTTGTTCCTCTCACGAGGTCCTACAGTCTGTAGCCAAGGGATCAGAGCCGGGGAGGATGGAGGGAGAGCACGGGCCGACCCCACTTTCTCACTACTCTCACCACGTTCACTAGACACCAAATTATATCATTCTCTAAGTTTGTATTGCCCACATAAGCGGCCTTTTTTGTCAATAACACCAATCCGCGCGGGGTGGATAATCCGTGGAGTATCACCTGTCTCCACCAGCAAGACAGCCTACTGCTGCCCGTGCCCGCCTGGGCGACCACCTGTCAAGGGTATCACAATTCTGACACATTAGGTTATGAGCCTCGGTCTACAGCAAGGCGCACACATTCAAGAACTCTCGAGACTACTTCCATGAGGCATCTGAAACGAGCTGGCCTGGTCAAGAAAATAATAAATATGAAAAAAACATGCGTTTACGTCAAACAAGGGATATATAGCGGGTCTGATAACGTAATCCACGTCGGTGTACCGCCCATGAGGATAGCAGTACATATCCTGTCGATTCCTACTGTGTCGGGACGAGTGTCTTATGGCATTTGTGATTAAAACCGTGTCGGGTGTTAACCTATCTCGTAACAACAGTTCAATCGGGGCGAAACAAAACGCACTACATCTATCGAAAACCGAAATATCCTGTTGCGGTGCAATAAGAAGGATATTAGTGCATAGCGCATCGATTTCTACTGTGTCTGAGCGAGTGTGGTATTATTGCGTTCACGATTCAACCGAGTCGAGTTTTAATTTATATGGTAACGACAGTAAAGCCGGGGGATACAAATTGCACTAAATCCATTAAAAAAACGCAATATGCTGTTAGCGTAAAATATTAATGACAGCAGTACAAGCACGTCCATTCATACTCTGTAGGGGCGAGTGGGGTATTGCGTTTGCGATTGAACCGGGTCAAGTGTTAACATATCTGGTGACAACAGTTCACTCGAGGCGATAAAACATTGCACTGCATCCATAAAACCCGCATGGTACAGTTGGTACAGTTGCATTAAAATTGGAGAGTGGAAGCTAAAATCACAGCTGAGGACGTTTTCGAAATATACCCTCAATATGCTACTGTTGCGGTAAAAAATAAAAAACAAAAGGAGAGGAATATGGAAGACACCAAGAAAGTGACGATGATAGCTAAAAGCCTTTCGCGTTTCGACCGGAAGGACAAGCATGATTTCATCAACTTCGCGGACAAGCTAAAGGCCATCCACAGCTTGTTAGCCCTGATATCTATAATATACTAATGGGGGAGGAGACGCCGAAGCCGACCGGCGACGAGAATCTCACGAAGTGGGAGCGGAACAACATAAATCTCTACTCCATGCCCGTTCTGGCTACGAGCGGGGCAGACGTCATGGTCGTGAAGCGCTACGCCTGCAAAACGGCGAGAGAACGGCTTGGAAACGGACAAAAGTGCTGGAAAGCGATGGGGGACAAGTACTACGCCTGCCGTAACGCCACTCGCTAGGATATTTACCACTGCCTGGACAACACAAAGCTACAAATGAGACAGGACCCAGATGATTTTCTGTACAACATGGAGACCGCCCGAAACCGCCTGCACGAGATCGGGCAACAGATCACCGACGGTACCTTCAGCGACATGATTAGTATCACCCTTCCTCCGGAGAACGAGTGCGTGCGGAACACCAGCTTCAGATATCTCGCATTCACGCTGGAAACCATCGTGTCCACGATGCGGAACATGTGAGACGACCTCCTTTCCCGTGCTTCGAGCACGCCGTCTGTTGCGAGCCGCGGGGTCGCCATGCATGTGCAAGGTGACCTCAACCGGAGAACTTGCCACATTTGTCAAGAGAAAGGTTACCACCCAAGGGACTACCCCAAGTACTACCCCAACTACGAGAAGAACAATATGAGGCACAACGCCGCGGTGGAGGCGGGATCAAGTGGTGTTCTTTCCACAGGTCCGTGACTCACAGCGGCGCCGAGTGCAAAGTGAAGCAACAGCAGCTGGTCAACAACGGTACTGCCAACGTCGCCAGCTTCCAGCCCCCGTGCCAACACGCCAACGCCTTCAACATACCGCGTCAATACCATCATGCCAAGTTCGCAAGCGTGAGCCACCCCTGTGTGTTCACAACAGCGCCCCACAGCAAAGACAGCCCACACCATCTACTGGTCCAGCGGGCGCAGAGGGGGGCCTTGAGGAGGAGATTCCTATATGGCAACCACTTCCGCTACGGACGACACCGCGCCTACCATCTATTTCGACGAAACATCTGACAAGGTACGGCGAACCCAGCCGCGAGTCATGCTCCGCAGAGATCGCCGGCTGGATGGGCCTTCAGCAGCAGCCGTAGGATGTTTGGAGAACCACTCGACTGTTCGGCCTCGATGGCCGTGATTGAACCGCACAGAAACGGTGGGGCGGTCGCAGCCGGTAACATATTGATACAGCGGGGCATCTGAACATGAGTTCGACGACTACACCACCCCCGGAATCCGGTGGCAAATGTCCAAATGCAAGACTTGAACAAAACCACGCAATATCACCACGGCAGGCAATCACGAGCTAACAGAGGCGCCACTGCAGTCGTCAGCGGCACCGTTATCGCCACGCATGGGCAGAGGTAAAACGCAGGATTATCAATTGGGGTAGTAAGTGGACTGGATACAAAACTGTTGTCGGTCCCAGAGGAAACCTCGGAGTGTATACTCACCGTCTTCGCACTGGATGATTCACGCATCGAGACGTACGGCTTCAAGCTCCCGCTCCCACAAGTCGCGGGAGCCCCCGTCCTCTTCTCGTTCATGTTGGCGGTGGGCGAATATGGCACTACCGACCAAGGCGGACGCTGATAGGTGTCACCGCCGCATGGGGCACATTGACGGCAGGAGGTACAAGACTCTTGACAAAGCTGACGACCACGGGGTGAGCTTCAAAGGGTGAGTGTCGTCCTGCGACGTCTGCGCCATCGGCAAGAGCACTCAGCAAGCTCATTCAAAGACGGCAACATTCAACGTCGAACAACCTTTCGAGCTAATATATACGGATCTCGTGGGGTCAATCACCATGACTGCACTAGTAGGCTTCCAACACGTAAACAAATGAATCGACGAGAAGACTAAATGGAAGGAAAGCCTGCTCCCCAAGTCAAAGGCGGAGGCAGCCGAGTCACGGCAGCTCTTCACACAGGGGATGGTGGCGCCGCTAGGACATCCCATCTAGCGATGCCGTGTGGACAACGGCAGCAAGTACACCGGAGAAGAGTCCCGGAGCGACTGACTTCAAACCGCTATCAAGCTGGAGCTTGCGGCAACAAACGCACCAGAAAAAATTCGCGCGTCAGAGCGTCAGCGTCGCACACTTGCAGCGATAACCTCATGCCCTCTGGTGGGCAGCGGGCTGCCGAAGTTCATTTCGGGAGAGCTGATGTGGGCTGCCACCCACCTTGCTAACCTGACGCCACACACCGCGCTTTACATGGCCACTCCGCACAAGGCACTCGTCGGCAAAGAGGCGGATTTTTCGCGTTTTGGGACCATCGGTGCAAGAGCGTTCGTTTATATGGAGACGTACACCAAGATGATCGACGACATGGTGTGGGAGGGGGGGCTCTGCGGCTAAAGCGTAGACACCCAGGCGTACCGCATCTACAACCCTGCAACGCACAAAGTGGTGGGACAGCTGGAACGGGTGTCTCGAGGAAAATCCGCTTCAGAGAGAGTTTTAACGCCAGGTGGCGACTACGATGAGTGCGAAGGTCCCGTCTGGGATAGCGACACCACCATGACGGACAACAACCTACTGCGGGACGTTCGAGACCTCACCCAACGCCTCAAACTCAGCGCTTTGCAAGATGATCACACCTCGCCGATCATACAGTTTACTGGCCCGGAACTGACCGCGACATTGTCAACGCTTCGTCAACTCACCAACAGTGACCTGAAGGGGGGACAACTTCTGAACGGTGCACAACAGTCGCAGAGAGGACAATAGTCCCCGCCGCCATCGCCAGGCAATAGCCTATATCTTCTCCCGAACGTAAACGGTACCGACAGGAACCTTGACGTACAAACTGAAGGAGCGACACCCGCGAGGCAACAGGCCGGTAGAACTCTGGAGGCTACGCCCGCGGTGACATGCCGGGCGGCAGCAGACGCCGGGGGGGGGCAGTGTTCAGCTTATCGGGTGTACCCTGCCGGAGCTACAGCAGCTTAATCTCTACACCGGCGCAGATCTACCAGACATGGCCCACATTCCGGAACTGCCATCGTTCGCGGAGTACGCCTACGCCACCACCAACACACAACTCCAAACGCGTTTGGAGGGGGAGAAGACACCGACAGCCATTCCAAACACCTTTGCAGAGGCGAGAAAGCTGCTGGAGGCTGCCCTCTGGGAGGCAGCGGAAGACAAGGAGACAGCGAGCCTGGTCAAGCACCATAGGTACGCCCGTATCCCCATCACCTCGGTCCCTGCGCGATCGAAATTTATTGGTTCGCGGTGGGTCTACAAAATCAAGACCGACGATACACACATGGCTAGGGTGGTGGTTCTCGGTTCCGGGACGGTAGCAGGTGTTCACTGCGGCAGTACCTTCGCTCTAGTGAGTAGTCTTCAAGGCATCTGCCTGTTGCTAACTTTGACGGCGGAGATAAACCTCGACGTTTTTCAGTACGATGTATCCACAGCATTACTCAACTCTCCCGTCGACGAAAACATATTTGTGAACATGGCGCCAGGACGCAAGGAGACAGACAATGATAGAGTGCACCAAGTATTAAGGCTTTACGAGGGCTTCTACAGAATCCCACAGGCACCAGCCAACTGGCATGGTACCGTCGACTACTTCGTGACTGTAATACGATAAAAGCAACTCAAGTCCGACCCCTGCATTTGCATTCGAACGCACAACGACGTGATTTACAACCCCGCAACCAAGAGAGAGCCAACCATCACGAGCTGGAATAGGGACACGGTGATCCTCCCCATCTCCGTCGATGCGTTTTTGCTGTTGGGGCAGAACGGGGTGCTGCTCAAGCAGCTGGAGAAGAAGCTGGTGCGACGTTTTGGCACCAAGTGCATGGGGGAGGTGTCGATGGTACTCGGGATGCAAGTCGCCCGTGACCACAAGAAAGGGACGCTCACCATCTCACAAGAGCAGTACATTAAATTCGGAATTCGGTATGTACGGTAGAGGGAAGTGCGGACCGGTGCACACGGCCGGAGTTGGGCCAGAGCTATTGATCAACCACGGGGGAGGGAAACCTTATAATAAACGCAAACGCGCAGCGGTACCTGTTCATCGTCGGCAGCGTCATGCACACGGCCGGAGTTGGACCAGAGCTATTGATCAACCACGGGGGAAGGGAACCTTATAATAAACGCAGACACGCAGCGGTACCTGTCCCTCGTCGGCAGCGCCATGTACATGACTCAAGTAAGCCGCTATGACGTCCTCTACGGCGTCAACCAGCTAGCGAGGGCAATGTCGAACCCATTGAAAGCACACGCGGAAGAAACCAAACATCTCCGGTACCTCGCCGGCAACATCAATATCGATATCACATACAACCAAGGGGACTTCAAGCTGGCAGCACTCTCAGACGCCAGCTGGGGCAATAACCCGGACAACGGCAAGTCAACGTCATCTTACGTAATGACGATGTGCAACGTGCCAGTGAGCTTCACAGTGAGCAATCAAAGTCTTACATCACAGTCAACGATGGAGGCCAAGCTCGTGGCAGCAGCACTGGCGACAAGGGAAGCAGTCTGCTGCGCCGACATGATGGGCGAACTAGGACTCGAGGAAACTTTCAAGTGCGTCCCGATTCACATCGACAATACTCCGGCTTTTCACGTGACCCGAAGCGACACCTACAGCTCGCACGCGAACCACGTGGCCTTCAGACTCGTTTACGTCCACGACATCATCCAGGACGGCAGGATAAGCATATATTACGTTCCAACGTAGATAAGTGTAGCTTACGTCGGGATGAAATTTCTCGGCAAGCACCGGCACCGGTATCTCATCGGGATGGTCAGCAACTTTAATGCCTGACGGACAGTAACTCCGGGCGACCGTTAATCCAACAAGCTCGAATTCAGTTAGCACTGGGCGGGGAGTAGGTAAAATAATTGGTGGACGAACTAATCACCTGCGTATTACTTGGAACAAGTGCTGATGATCGCTAGCCATGATCGGCACTTTAGTACAATAATCATCGCTTCCAACGAGTGCTGATGATCGTTAGCCATGTTCGGCACTTTAGTAAAACTGATGTCGCTTCCAACGAGGGCTGATGATCGTTAGCCATAATCGGCACTTTAGTAAACACTGTATCGCTTCCAACGAGTGTTGATGATCGTTAGCCATGATCGGCATTTGAGTCAGGTTTCTATTGCTTTCAACGAGTGCGATGATCGTTACCCATGATTGGCACCTTCGTAAAGTACCTGTCGCATCCAACGAGTGCTGATGATCCTCAGTCAAAATAAAGTAGGTGTAGGCTATGTTCTGCTGAAAACCAAATTCAGACTTGATACTTACAAGCATCGAAGGGTGGATGGCATATGGTGGTGCTCTAGTACATAGTTCGTACAACAGCAGTGCGATTTCCATCAAGGGGGGGGTATTAAAGATGTCTGGGCGTGAACACGTGCATCTCTGATAACTGTTCGTCACCACTGCTGTAGCTGGAGAAAGCAGTAGGTAGCACTACGTACTACTGCGGTAGCCGTGCACAACATAAGTACCAGCAACGATAGTTATATCAACACGGCGTGTTATGATACCGTTTCAACTAATATGCGGCATAACCTGCCGGGTTGGATTTGTTCCTTTTCACGATGTCTGTTTGTAGCGAACATATCAGAGCCTGGATAGCTGGGAAGAAAGCACGGGCCTACCCCACTCTCTCACTACTCTCACCACGACCACTAGACACCAAAGCCTGTTGTTCTCTAAGTTTTTACTGCCCACATAAGCGGTCTTTTAAATCCATAACACCATTTTTCACGGGGTTGGTCATCTGTGGATTATCGCCTATCTGCACCAGCAAGACAACCTACTGCTGCCCATGTCCGCCTGTACAACCACCCGTCAAGGGTATAACAACAGTACCTCATACGTGACCAGACATATTCTGCTCCGCCGCTCGTTATCGAAGCAGCCGGTCAGAGGTAGAGACAGACGAGCCAGTTCCTATACCTCGGCAGAATGTTCAACGAAGACGTTGAACTCTTGCTATAAATCGAATGACGGATCCGTCTCATGCGGGCATGCTCCAAACGGTTCGGACCGAAGTTGTACGGACGGCCCCACTTAGTCTGAACATCCTCTTGTTGAAGGCCAAGGTGACTGACACCCTGCTGCACGGATGGGTGACGTGGACTTAGAGAGCAAACAACTTAACCGAGCTCCGATTAGTGCACCACAAAGTCCTCCTGCGTGTCATTGGCTCCTAGCGTTGACAGCGTGGTGACTGCACGACTCTCTCGCACGCGAAGGTTCTCAATCAGAAACGATTCGAGAGCATAGAAACGACTAGCCGTAAACGACGGCTGTTCTTTGCGGGGGCCGTGGTACGGCAACATAAGGGGTGACTACCCAGTCAGGCGATGTTCGGGACAATGTCGGGTGGGGAGGGACGGAGAATGGGCGGGCAGCCAACGACTTGGCAGAAATGCCTTTTGTTGAAGACATCAAAGTGTTTCGAGCCACCGAGGGGTCCACGGCACATTCCCCGTTGGTGTTTGGAGTAGAGACCGCAGTGTGGACCGGTAAAGCAAATCAGGCGGGAAAGTGGTACAGGAGGGTCCTCGAAATAGTTGAACGGTTCGTGGCCACGTTGCACAAGGATGACGCCGACCTGAGTAGACAGCGCCACGAATCCGCTGGGGTGACGCTCAAGGGAATGGGAATGGAGGGGCAATAGTCGTAAGAAAATCACTGTTGGCGAGAGCAGGAAGGAGACAGCCGACAGGGTAGCAAGGTACCGGGCTGACTAGTAGGTAGAACCCGTCTATACTACCGCGCACCTCGGTGGCTGCTTGGAACGCGGCCCTGTTGTGTTTTGGTTTTGTTTTTCTTTTATGTTTTGCCTCTCGCGTTAATCACTGGGCTGTATTCCTCCGTCATGGCTATTCCGTCAGCATCGTAGGAGCAGCGAAGGCCGCCCTGCTCGTCGTCAAACGTTTGAAGCGCGCAGTCATTAATTACCGTCCCTCTCATGATAACGAGCCTACAATATAGTCATACCTGGTATTGTATACTACTGTAGTTTTCAATATGACCAAACGTCGGGAGCGGTTACAGTGTAGTACTGAAGTTAGGGTGGAACGCACTCATTTTCCAATTATATTTTAGGAAAGCGGGAGATTGTGGGTATGCTTACCAGGCTGATGGCAGTTGCGCAGAAGAAGCTGGAAAAAGACGCTGTGCGGTGGATGGCAATGCTAGCGCAAGAGCAAGTCACGTTTGGCTCGCAGGCAAATATGCCAGCAGACAATACTTCCCCCCCTACGTGGACAGACTTAGTAATGCATAAACAATACCCACGACAAACAGCCTGGACGTACGTAGCAGCAACAGAGGGGGGACACGAACGGAACATCATCGGTTTTTAACAACCGCCTGATCACATGACAGGCGACTTTCTTAGTTGAGAATTGCCGTTCCGATGCGAACGACAATCGTAAACAACAGTGCCCTCAAGATCAGGTACCGGCGATGGCATCCTCATCGAGAGCTGTAAAATCCGGAACGGAACTAGAAATGTCGTTATGATACGCCTTAATACGACCTAAATGAACGGATTTTCCCGCAGGTTCGCCATATCGTCCACCATGATAGAATACGGGCGACACCAGTGAACAAACATGAATAGGACCAAGCCAGGAACTGCTAAGTTTGCGGTTGGGTCTATCAGCTACGGTACAGGGGCGGTGATCTACTACTTGGTCCCCAGGCTGATAGTGCGGGAAAGACAAGTTTTCGTTAGATTCTGCATGCTTGTCGGCACATTCCTGTAAATTGCGGCGCGCAATTTCGTACGCGAGTTGCAAAGTTTCAACGGCACGAAGTCAGTACTGCAATCGTGTTCCGGAACCAGACGGAGACGGGACGCAGAGAACAATGTCGTCCAGTAACGAAGCTCTAAGGACAAATATCCGAAAGCGAGGAGTTTACTCGAGCGTCTTGTTGTAAGCAGTGGTATGCGCAAGTTGAAGCTTTGGTAGCAATTTTCCCCAATTGTATATGACGTTAACGTGCATCGCTAACACATTATGCATTGTACTACGCACACGCTGGTGGGTACAAACACGTGAAGAACCTTTGCTCGACGGTTTTGAGTCCGTTGCTCCTTTATATGAGGATGGTTCGGGTCTCCCATGGTTGTTGACGTTCTGAGGGGGAAGTTGCGATACGATATGGTCAAATGAACGGTGGGGCACTTGTTGGTAAAGGGAGCTAACGTGGTCGCCTGCTAAGCAAGTGACTTCCTCACGGCGAGCACTGTCGATGGCTTCTTGCAGTGGCGCCACTGGTGTATCGTTGAGCATCCGACAGCGTACGTTCGGTTTCAAGCCCTTTTGCCACAAAGCAACAGTAAACGCACTCCAAGGGGCACGTTTGTCCTTGACACGGTCATCAGCGGCTTGTAATTGCGACCAAATCGTACGGAGTCGCATCTCGTATGCTGATACGGGTTCAGCAACTTCTCGGGAAAAACTCGCTATCTGTCTCGCATATTCGTCGATCGAATTATCTGGCATGAACCGATCAAGGAGGGCACGAGTCATCTCTTGCCACGTCTGAGGCGCGGCAAACGATCCACTTACCTCCGGTTCGGTCCAGATAGAGGCAATACGTGCATACTTCTGGTCTGTGATTAGCTACATCAAGGTCAGGCAGTGATATCGTTCCAACAGAGCGATGAACTCGAGAGCTACAATGTCGCCAACTGTTTCGTCATTCGGCCGTGCAAGGTTTGGCTTGAGTCCTACGATAATTCTGAAGTGCCCCAAACTCTCAATTACATGTCGGTCACTTTCAACAGCCAACCGCCACGCACATCCGCTTATGTCATTGCTATAGCAGCAACATCGCGGTATAACGGCGGAGTAGCAGCCTCACGGCACGACGACGAAGACTCTAACGACGGGCGGGATTGGGTCACTGACGGCAGTGACGATGAGGTAGGGTTGGAGGTGGATGCCAACGCTTGCTTGGTTTCACTTGCATCCTGCTCTGCTGGTGTACCGACGTCATCTCCATACGCGGCATACGAGGGATGGTTTTCTGAGATAGACAACCCGGACAGGGAGATACCTGCTGGTTCAAGTTTAACCAGTCCAACTCACGGCTGACCTGCTTGTATATTAGGTCAAACCTCGGACAGATCACCGCCCCCCACTGCATGGTCTACTTCTTTCAGGGGCAGATGCAGGTCTGATATGTATGATCTGTATGATCAATATGATCTGTATGATATGCATGTATGATATGTATGATTTGCATGATCTGAATGATTGTATGTTTTGTATGATCTGTATGACCTAGCTCATGATGCCGGGCGGGAGCTGTACAACCCGCGCTATCTAGAACATGTTTCCTGGCTTAGACCTGTTATATACAGATCCTACACAAGCCCCTCCGAACGGCAGGTTAGAGCCTAGATGATTTATCAGATATCTCTGATCTATCAGTAGATTATGTGTACGAAGTGCTAAAATGGTTACTAAGGAACTGCTACTAGCGGGTCACTCGCTCCCCGTCAGGTTTCCTGCATTGTGGAGGCATTATCAACGAGCCCCGCCGTCTTCGGGATGTCTCTTGCGGCGATGGAGGAGTTCGGGAAGGCGGTGGAATATCGCGTGCTAGACTAAATGACGTCCGCGTTTCTCCAGGGGGAGGAACTAGACGCCATGGTAATCACCTTCTCCGGCCGGCGCGCGCGTGTTTGTACGGTTGGTTGTCGGTGAAAGCGCACAGAAAGGGGCAGGATGATCGTTTAAAACTCAGCGCAAAAAACATACCTTGTTAGAGTTTGGCGCTTTCTGACGAGCGCGAAACTATAAATATGTATCTACGAGTATATTCTATATAGTTTTTCGCGTTTGCTATCCGACAATGTTGATCACTCGAAACGCCACACGACCCCCCCTCCCGAAATAAAAAGAAACGCCAAAGGAAAACCAGCACAATGAAGGAAAACCATACTCTGTTCTGTACCTACTTCCTGCTTCTTTAATCCATCGGTTAGGGTGGCCGTCAAAATACGGTGAGCGGACCTCAGCGTCGTGACAACGGACAAACTCGGCCCGGGAGACAGATTTGGCGAAGCCTCTCTGCTGGACGAACGCCGCTTCTTGCATCGAACTCGCCAAGGCGACGGTGTTGCAAACTCTCAACCGGGCTTTGCAAAAGGGAAATCGGCTTTTGTTCCAGCGGGAGGTGGGGTTGCTGGCGGCGGTGGCGGCAAGGCCGCTGGAATGTCGATGGAGACGTACCAGACTCTTGACGTGCGCGATACTTGCGTTGTGAGATTTACACATAGTGGCGAGCGGATGCACTGCATGTCACGCGACACCACTCGAGAAAACTGCTGTTGTTACTGTTGTTGTTGTTGTTGTTGTTGTTGTTGTTGTTTGTTTTATATTTTCTTCTTGCTTTCTCTAAGACCTCACTCAGAGGGTTTTCGACGAAAACTTCACCTCTGATGCAAGCTGCGGGAATTCACTTCGATCGGTCATGCTATGAGTCTTTAGGCAGAGACTATCAGGAGAATATGAAATTTGAGAGTCGTTATACTGAAGTTACGGTAGAAGGCATTCCCAGATGAGAAATCCAGCCTTGATCAGATTTCCTGTTTCTAGTAGGTGTCCTGCACTGTACCTCGCAAAAGCGAAGAGGAGAAAAGAGGACAGTACAATGCCACGCCACCTTTCTCATACGAAGTATTACACAGTGATTCCCCGCACCATATATATACGTGTGTCACTACACAAAAAATATTGTTGATCCGTGAGCGTTGTCCACTCATAGACTAGCACAAGCCGGCAACTGCCAGTAGCACGCTTTTTCAAAACCGTGTTGTATTTATAATAAGTTCGCCAATATGTTCTGTTCTTCGGGCATGTCATGCTCTGCTTTAACCAGGGTAAACCGTAAACGCCCACAACGTGCTGCCTCAAGTTCGATGCTCGTTCAATTATTTTTTTCCGCGTTACTACAGTAATGTGGTAACACAGCAGCAAAAGCCCACAACAATGAAAAATCAGACGATAACGTCAAAGTCACGGTTTGGGCGACGCTACGCAAGAAAAATAGGTTTATACATCGTTTTCAGGGTCGATGGTTACCCTTATTCTTATGTAGCGGAATATTGTCAACAGTACACAAGGTCGGTGTCACAACAAAGTTTCGAACCCCCCCCTAGCATTATTGTAGCCACGTTCATATAATGCATGCTGCGTTTCAATATGTACCAAACTCCGACGCTTCGGATGGTTATCAACGTCGGTACTTCCCGTTTCGGTTTCTGTCGTGACCGTCGTTGTCTAAGTCGACATATTCGGGGAACGTATTTTGTGTGTTACCTGGGTAGATATCTGTCGAACTATTGTGTTTCGAGAACAATACATAAAACACATGGGCGGCCCGGGACCAGCATTGCCGTACACCCGTTCAGACCGATAGGCTCTTACAAGCACACTAGTTAACAGGCAGGAACATATTGACTTGTGTTTTACACGCCACGGCCGGTGACGTTTCCAATATTTATACAGGTCACATTGGACTAGCACCACGCATGCCCAGAAAATAGTACCCAAATAGTACCCAAATAGTACCCAAAGGTGGCCAAGGGTGGCCACCGATGCCACCAACGCCTGTTTTGCCTTTTGCGAACCCGCCTATCACGCTGACGCCACGCCCGTCTGAACCTAGTCAAAAGGACATTGATATATAACCCTATAACCCTAACCCCTACCAGTATTGTCGAAAGAAATACCCCTCTACCAGTATTGTCGAAAGAAAGACCGAGCCAAGCGATTGATGGCCCAGGCAGTCAGAACCGAACACCACAATAATTACTGAGAAACGAATATTATGGCTTTCACCTTGTCGCGGCCGGCATCGCACCACGCATGAAAAGCACCATACCTATTTGACCGCGGCTCGAAAATGAGGACTCGTGTTGGCTTCGTCAAGTTGTTAGCGCACTACTCTTTTCTACATATTGTTCAAAAATACGCCCAAGGTATGAGGCGAGCTTGATCCCAGGGAAATGCGGTAGGCACACATTTCAAATTTAGCTAACAAATGCTTTTGCTTTGGACCTTCCTGAAACTACGGGGTGACGTCAGCCACACGAAAAGCAATCCGCCTAGAAATACACTATATTGTGGCGAAATGTCAAACAAATGTCCGTGTGGAACAGCCAAACCAGGACAAACCCAGCGATACCCCTCTCGTGTCTGAGAGAGCAGATTCGTGTGTTTGTGTCTACACCTTAGTGGCAACCCCACGCGCCAGCCCACCGTATGCACCAGCCCAGAACCAGCTTTCACCGATCATATCAAACACGTAACGTGGCTAATCACGTTTTTCACAAAGGCGCAGGCACTAATGCTACGTATCAATTTCACTCCACCCCCCCCCCCTGTAACGTATACCGACCCCTTCGATCCAAGGTCGATAGGGGATCCTGGCACACTGTACCGTGAAACATAATTAGTATTAAAATATTGCCGGGGTAGTATCTCTTGCGGAGGAAGTGCAGAGGGTGCCGGGGAAGGCGGCCTTGTTGTTTGTTGGTGTGCCAGGTGCGTGTCGTCTAAAACTGCATCATAGTCCCTATCATTTCATCCACCACGTTGCCATCATCATCTACAAGAAGGATCACGGCATCCACAGCGGTGTCGATGATGTCCATGGACGGGTCGGACTCCTCGATAATGGAGGTACCTGATGGAAAGAGGAGTGCCAGACAGAAAAGACATGTGCGAATAACATCGGCGTTTTGTTGAAGTACACAATACCTGGTACGTGTTTGTAAGATTTCACAGCAGAGACCGGTAACACATAATGTTTTGGTTGGAACATGTCCCCCATGGTGGCCTAAAACGGAAAAACAAAACCACGAATGACACGCGGCAAAACAAAAGCGAGACCCCCGTAGGTCGTTCTGCACCTTTTCGAGCAACTCGCCTGTCACACGCATGCGAGGTTCCGATGCAACACTTACCAATAAGAAATTGTATTACAACATCTGTGCTAAGTTGGCCGTCACACCCTGTTGACAAACACATTAAGATAAGCTATTGGCGACGTGTGAGCCCGATATCGACATTTAGGGGATTTACGGCGTGGGCATCGGGGAGCAAGCGTGTGTCGAACTCGCTCGGGCGCGACTTACCACGCTCGGAAGGCAGAACGTACTCGTCCACCTGATGGGAGAATGATAACACGAAACAATCGAGGCCGAACGTGGCGAGGGGGGGGGGGGTTACATTGAGAGTAGGATCGTAAAACAAGGCAAATACCTGCCAGATTTCGCACGAATGATGACATGTTTAAAGCATCTTACTATCGTACCCCTCTTGGGTTCATGGCCCAAACCACGTAGATGTACGCATCAAACACAATGGATACTTCCTACCATACATGCTAGGCCTCCAGTGGAAAGGTGCGGAGTCGCCGCCTCGAGTGTTAGCTGAGTGGTAAGAGTCGTTGACCGTCTTCGTGAGTACTTGAACACTACAGCGCGACAGTCTTGGAGCTCACCGCGCTTGGGTCGACGATGTAGTTGATGTCGTCGAGAGTAGCGGCAGTCATCTTCGACAGGAAATTGGGCTGCGACATAGGGCATTTAAGACGGCGAACGAGACGTGGTTATCTCGACGCCCCCCCCTACACTCAACAACAGATGAGGCACGGCATGAGGGGGAACGTCCGTGATGCAGGTGTAGACTTTCCCTTAAGACATATTTCCTCAGTGGTTCATAGCAAACCTAACACTATACCTACTAGTTTTTTGCACAACTGAGTTGTGAACTATGTGTGCCACCTTTCAATGACAACCTCTTACATTGGCGCTCAGCCTTGGGGTCATCAACTCGTCAACGAAAATCGTTTCGTCCAGGTGGCCGCAGCTGGATCCTGCGACAGGACAGGGTAATCGCGGCGCTCGGGTTTGAGGAGATATTACACGAGCGCTACGATAGTAGCGCTCTTTTGGTAGCATGCGTATGGCAAATAGGGCTTCCAAATTGAGAAACAACACAATGCCATTTTAATTCACGATAGAGTTCGAGAAGCACCTAGGCCATGTGATCGCTCCTGGGGATAAACGTACACTCTTCCAAACCTCCACCGGTCATTACCTTTCGGTCCATGGGAGGGAGGAGCCTCAAATTATGAAAGGTTTACCGCCACCTGCTGCTGCATGCGTCATTGGCGATGTTCAACCAGTCCATTGGGATTGTCGGGAACGACTGCCATCTTGCCTGCTGTGCCTACTGTAGCAAGTTGTAATGTTGATATGGAGGTACCAATCTTGAGTAAACGAGCAGGCGTTGCGAACACACACGTGTTCTAGCAACCACATTGAGTTCCCGCAACGTTCGTCTCCGCAGCCCGGTTTCATGCACTTGATGAGTACTAAACAAATCCGGGCGGAAGTGCGCGTGTACTGTTCTACGTGAGTAGGTAGACAATTTCACGTACCTCCTATGAGTTCGGTCTGGACGATGTCGGCATCAGCACCGCCAATGTCGGCGTAGGTGCTTACGGCCGCGGGACATGTCCAGGCAGGGCTTGCGTCGTCGTCGCACGTCGAGCACCCGGACCATATCGTTCTGGGCGAGGGAACAACGAAACGATGAGACGGATTGACGGTACAGGAAATTGTGACATTCCACCCTGTCTGGTTGCGTACTGGACGGTTGGTATCATTTGTCAGGCCGCCCACCTCTTGACGCTTGGGGGTAGATTCACACCGGTACATTGAACCGCAGCCAAGAGTGAGCCAAGCAATTGGAACGCCGTCTGTCAGTGGGAACTATCTGTGACGCCAAAATGCTGAATTGTCCATCGAAAAGATGCAAACGTCTGCCGCGCAGCATGTCGTGGCCACCAGATCTACTGACACTCATCAACAGTTTGATATCCGTTTTTAAACATTACCAAGGCTATGAACTGTTGACCTTGGTGGCTTCCGTGGTCACGTTGGGTATGTGTCGTCTTTGGTATTTGTGAGATACAGCGGGTTTGCAACCTTTTATCCCAAGACGGCAGGTTCACAGTAGTGGAAGTTTTCCTTGCTATACCAGGCAGACGTTCGGTAGCTATCAAGCAGTCCGGCCCTCCGCGCATGCCCGCATTGCCTTGGCCGCCAACTTGGCGATCATATCGAGATGCAAAAAAAAAAACCGCTGTCTGTACGAGAGTACACCGGTTAGGGTTGGGGGCCTACGTCGATTGTGCACCTCTATCTCCAAGGTAAGCTTATGCAAAATGTGGGCCGTACAGCAGTATCCTCTGGGTGCATTTTACTCGCTGGTTCGAGGTAAATATCCCAAATCTAGCCGGAGTCGGAAGTTCACGCCGTTGGTTTGGAGATAGACCCTGAAAATTAGCGCAGATGTTATATGAACCCCGCCAACCCGTTAACCGACGGTTGTTTTGTTTTTTGTTTTTTTGTCTTGTCAGATATTATTTTTTGGAGTGGCACTTGGAGTGTTTACTTCAAGAAACGTCCAATTACCGACCAAAAACGAAACAAAAAACGCTTCGTTGAGGCCTCGGTAGGGGCTCAAAGAACACGTGTGCAAAGTGTGCAAACGTTTACGATCAAGCTCTCAACATCGGCGTGAACATGTTGGATGTTTGCCGAAACCACGGGTATTTTTCGCAGTTGCTTGGTACTCACTTACTTGCAGAGTCATACCATTTTTGGGGGTTAAAAATGACTTGACATTGGACCTACGCAGTCAAATCTTCGGAAATGTTCGCACATGTGTTTACAGGTACGTGTGCCTTTAATACGGTACCTGGAACCGGAGGTTCAGCACAAAATGGTAAAACAAACCTATATTACCTACGGAAAGGCCTTACTTTTTCGGGTATTTTTTTAAGGCCTAGTTGGACGGTCGGGGCATACTTTCGCGGTTAGCGCCAGTCCTAGAACTTCAGCTGAAAACGTTGTTATCTCACCCTCCTCCACTGTTCATGGCGGTCAGTAGGATACCACACGTGTGACATTCGAGTAGATACTTCAACCGGCCTTCGTGTCCGACTAAATTTGGGGTGTTCAACTAGAACATGCTATTTTCGGGAAATCCAACTGTGTACCCCATCCACACCTCTCCCTGGACAAAACTGAAAGCGCAATCTGATTAATATAATATGGCCTATTTATCACACGAACACAAAGGGATTTCTTATATTTCAGCACCACCAATAACTGCCTAGTTCCTTACTTGTGGAGCCTCGTCAGTCACAAACACTTTCGACCCTTGACCCAACACGTGCTGTCATACCCCTATGATATCGTGGCGAGTGCCCTTGACTATTGTGTTACTGTAAATGTATGGTAATTAGCATATACGGACGCGACAGCACCCCCCTGACAAAAATGCAAAAAACGGCTCGAAACGTTCAGCAAAATTGGTGTGACAAGAGCGTCCAGATATGGGCCGTTCCCCGGTTCACCACCTACAGCGCCTCTTCCCTGTTCGACTTACCCGACGCCGATAACGTGTCCCATTTCGTGGAGGATGAGCTCTTCCAACTGGCCATTCGCCTCAATGCTGGCGATGTCTTCGATGTCGAAGGTCATCGCCCCCGTGTAGCTCACGGTTTGGCAGGTATTCCAAATCCTGGTCGGGCCTGCAAAACCGAGTATGGTCCCTACACCGTCGATCGCTTCCAGCGTGGCGCTGATCGTGAGAAGGCCAGCCTCGCTTTGGGCGGATCCTCCGCAAGGCACGTGGGTGATAATCTCGGCCCACCTGCACACACGATCAAGTTTTCAGGTGCCTTAGGCAAGGGGGCCGATTGCCTACGCGCTTCATTGGCCAAGGCTTCGGGCAGTAACGCAGCATAACAATGCACCTGACTTACTATTTGCCTATTTCAACCAGACAGGTTCTGATTCCCTAGCTTGATGCGGTCGTAGTATCAAGCGAGAGCCTCAAAGGCATCGACAAGCACAGGAGTGCGCGTTATGGATGCTCCTATGAGGTGAAAGTGCGCAACAACACTTAGACTGATATATTCTGCAACGAACTACAACAAGGAATCACGAGAACGAGTAAAACCCGTGTCAGACCGGTCGGGGTTGGTTTTACAGTGGATCAAGCTTAACGGCTAATACCTGTCAGCAGCAGTTTGGAAGACGGCTCTGCGTGCATCCGTCCACGTCCCAATGTATTCAAGCTCGATGACGAACGGGGCCAAAACTGCGACGTGCAAAACAAAGTGGTTTTTCCGCGTTCACCAGCAAGGCGTGGGGATTTCGTGGTGTTAGGTTTTCAGACGTGGTCGTTGATTATGAGATATTACCGGGATTTAATGTACTGCACAGGTGTGCCGTTTCTATACATACATACCCGTACTCTGCACCATCTTACCCCCAAAGGCAGCGTTTGTTATGTATTTGATCTAAGGGGTACTCACATGACGTGTCGGTCTGGCAAGCCATACCCCCGAAGTCAGTGGCGCACGAGCATTGATGCCCTCCGGCGGGGTCAAGGGAGCACGACCCTCCGTTCTCGCAAGGGTTGGGGTTGCATGCATCTGCGGGTACAAACGGCCAAGTGGATACGTGGGATGAGCGCACCGATGCAGTTAATATATTTCGGCTTTGTATGACTGGTGAAAAGGAAGACACAATCAAGTCTGATGGGGCTGCTCTGTTTTGCATGGTACAGTGGGGGTCCCTCAATAAGGTGGTCTGAATAAGGCGGTATCCCGATATAAGGCGGTCGAAACAGCTTGGCGCGACTGCGGAACCGCTCTCAAAACCTCCAATAAAAAGGCGGCTTCCCTCTACAAGGCGGTCCTATTGCTCTGGCACACCACCGCCTTACTGGAGGACCCCTGCTGTAACAGCGGTATCCTCCACTTAGAGCGTCCGTTTTACCAGAGAGTACAAGTGGGGTATTCACAAACACCCGCAAATCCCGCACCGCTACAATATATGAGCCCCCTTCGCGGGCTCGAAACCGCCACTCACCCATTACGTCTTCAACAGGAGTCGGGGCTGACGTCGGTACCGAGGTCGGAGCTGATGTCGGTGCCGAGGTCGGAGCTGATGTCGGTGCCGAAGTCGGAGCTGTAGTCGTTGCCAAGGTCGGAGCTGACGTCGGCGCAGACGTCGGAGATGAGGTCGGTGCCGAGGTCGGAGCTGTCGTCGTTGCCAAGGTCGGAACTGAAGTCGGTGCCGAGGTAGGAGCTGAGGTGGGTGCTGAGGTCGGAGCTGACGTCGGAGCGGACGTAGGTGCTAACGACGGAGGTGAGGTCGTTGTAGAGGTCGGAGCCGACGTCGGAGCTGAAGTCGGTGCCGAGGTCGGAGCCGCAGTTGGTTCGGCGGTTGTGGGTTCGGCGGTTGTGGGTTCGACGGTCGTGGGTTCGACGGTTTCGGCTGTCGTAGGTGAAGTCGTTGTCGAGGTCGGTGCCGAGGTCGGAGATGATGTCGGTGCCGAGGTCGGAGCCGCAGTCGGTTCGACGGTTGTGGGTTGGACAGTCATGGGCTCGACGGTTGTGGGTTCGACAGTCGTGGGTTCGACGGTCGTGGGTTCGGCGGTTGTGGGTTCGACAGTCGTGGGTTCAACGGTTGTGGGTTCGGCAGTCGTGGGATCAACGGTTGTGGGTTGGACAGTCGTGGGTTCGACGGTTGTGGGTTCGGCAGTCGTGGGATCAACGGTTGTGGGTTGGACAGTCGTGGGTTCGACGGTCGTGGGTTCGACGGTTGTGGGTTCGACGGTTGTGGGTTCGGCAGTCGTGGGTTCAACGGTTGTGGGTTCGACAGTCGTGGGTTCGACAGTCGTGGGTTCGACAGTTGTGGGTTCGACGGTTGTGGGTTCGGCAGTCGTGGGTTCGACGGTTGTGGGTGAAGTGGTTATCGAGGTCGGACCCGAGGTCGGAGATGATGTCGGTGTCGAGGTCGGAGCCGCAGTCGGTTCGGCGGTTGTGGGTTCGACAGTCGTGGGTTCGACGGTCGTTGGAGCGACGGTCGTGGGCTGAGGAGTCACTGGAGTAGGTCTGGGGGTCGGAAGTGGACCGGGTCCTTTGAGGATAGGTTCCAGGCGGTCATGAATCAAGATAGTTAGCCAGAGCAACAAACGCGGGTGGGAGAATGGATCAGGGACATTGTTGTTGGGGACATCTTGCAGAGATTATCGCGTAGCCCTTGCTAAATCGCATAGTCTACGTATTATGTTAGGTGCATCCTCTCGTCTAAAGGGGCGTTCGTCACAGTTTGAACTAGCACAGCTTTCCCACCTTGATCGCACTGGTCACCACAAACATCTGATGCGGTCCTTTCGCACGCTGCTCCTACTGCTCCACAGAATCTCCTGACCGAATCGTCCGCATCGTTGTCGAAGTCGACTGGGTTGTTCGCGTCCAAGAAGCACACGTCAGTCAGGCCAGCGTCACACAACGTGTGCCACGTGTTGTAGCAGGTAGTGCAGTCAATAGCAGGGGTGAGATCTGTCTCCACGTCCTCTAGGTCGTCATCGCCTGAATCCATGAGCATCCTGGATGGGGCGTCGGGGTCAAACGTATAGAGCGTGTCGCGAGCTGTGAGAGTTCTCACGTGCCCCTCAGTGTCGAAGGTGTAGACTGATTTCAGCCCGAATTTCCAATAGGTTACTCGGTACAGCTCATCGCGACCGTCGTCCCACGTGTCGATCCTGTAGTTAGTCCTGTACGTTCGAACAGATATCCTCCTCCTGGATTGCGCCTCCGCCGTAAAGAGTACAGTTGCCAGCGTGAGCAGGGTCGCTACTTGGGTTGCACTTGAGCGCCCCATGAGTGCCGCTGGATGCTGGGAACGATGGCACGTTGGGGGTATGGAGGACGTATGGGACGGGCGGGAAGTCGTGCTGAGATTAGTGTCAACTTGTTTGCGTGCGGCCTTGTCTACATTCACGAAACGTACGGTGGTGTTAAGAGTTTTTTGCTTGGAAACACGGATAACATCTCCAATCCACGATCCACACGGTCAAGGTGACAATGGCTGTCGTACGCGAAGTCTGTTTTAACGCCTCAATCCAAGAAGGCCCTCTAACGGCAGCAGGAAAGTAATCGACAATCCACAATCGGTCATAATGTGACTGGTCGGGGTCGAACCAAAATATTCACAAAACGGCTATCAAGCATACCGGGGAAGCCAGGCGACGTGCATATTACATAGCCAGCAGCACGCACAAACATGATTTCATGTGTGGGTTTCTATTTTCTCTTTGGCTCCGCCTCGTCGGAATGCAATTCCATAGCTACTTGCGAAATAGCGCGACTTTGAACGCCAAGGGTATGCGCCATGGAGGACGCAGCCGAGAAATGTGTGATTACCGACGACACTTGTCCCATATCTGCGGAGTAACGTCCGTACCCTACATGTCATTTAAATATTATCTTGTCCGTCCTATTTCCTATCGTCGTCCTTTTTTCTCTCGCTCCCTCGTAGTTCTAACTCTGATCCGGGGTTAGTACGCTCTTCTCCTCGCTCCCCACTACGGGTACGTGTCATGCATTTTTATCGCGGGAAGACTTCAGCACTTTCTTCCCTCGTCGACTATTATTGTCGAATTGTGTCTCTCGACAGTTTCTACGTACAATTTGGGAATAACTATATCTATACGGAGACTCGAACCCCTGACCTCAACCTCAGCAATCTTGCTGGTTGGCTGCTATTAATAGACCACCGGGGCCGTGGCATGTGAACTTTTCTATTATATTCGTAGTATCATGTGTACCGACTGGACATTCTACACAAGCAAGTTCAAATCCTGGTACTGCTTCATTCACTGGTGTGGTAATCACGGCCATCCCAACCCCGTGTGTATGTATATAGCAAGCGGCGTCACGGTTGGCAGCAGCACCGGCCCCAGCAAGAACAACAACACAACACAGATAGGCAGTACTTTTTTTTCTTTTTTTTTGTCCACCTCATGTATTATGTTCGCCCTTCTTTTCTCTCTCCCTATTTAGTCGTAGCTCAGATCCGGGGTCACAAAGTGGGCTCTTCTCCCTCCTCACCCACTACGGTTCTTGCCTTGCATTTTTATCGCGAGAGGATTTCAGCACTTCCTTCCCTCGTCGACTTGCGTCGGATTCCGCCTACCCACGCCACGAAGGCGCTCTCAGCAACTGGTTTCTTTTTTATTTTTCAAATAAAGTCAAAATCTCACCACGGTGGATTCGAACTTGGGTACCAATGCTATAAATATGAATAGTAGTCTTTGAAGTTGACCACTATTAATAATTAACAGTCAACCGGGGCGACTGGTACTGTTATCACTGTTATTCTCGCGAAAAAGATAGTCCGTGCCGTGGTCACAGTGGCAGCCTCAAAAACACACATGACATGATCAACAAGCTCTGGAGTGGAAGAATATGACGGGAAAAAAATACACACACTTTGTTTTGTTTTGTTTTTCCATCCCATTTATTATATTCGCACTTCTGTCATTCTCCCTCCCTAATCCGACGAGAGTTGACGAGGGAAGAAAGTGCTGAAATCTTCTCGCGATAAAAATGCAAGGCAAGAACCGTAGTGGGGGAGGAAGGAGAAGAGCCTACTTTGTGACCCCGGATCTGAGTTACGACCAGGAAGGAGAGAGAAAGGACGGGCGAAGATAATAAATGGGATGAAAAAAAAAAAATCGTGACTCAGATCCGGGGTCACAAAGTAGGCTCCTCTCCCTCCCCAGCTACGGTTCTTGCCTTGGTTTTTATCGCGTAAAGGGTCCCGCCTTCCCAACGCTCGTCGATTTCTATCGAATTTTTCTGACTCACGCTCTCGCGCTTTCCGCTATTAATAGTCAAGATATATATTTTGCGACAAAACGTCCCTACGCGTACGTATTATACGAGCATGCACTCGGGGTGTCTCGAAATCACGATCTTGACTTTAACAGACTTCGTGGTCACCTGCTACTACTGCACTGAGCGTAGTATCTCTGTGTCGTAGTTTTGTGACCACAGAACGGGTACCTTTTTAGGATGAAAAATCGGCACGGACACTGGGTGTGCTGGATGTCGACGGGTAGAAAGTAAGGTTTAATGTAAAGAACACACACACATTCAAGGCAACTTTTCTATCTGTGCCGTACTTCGAGCCCTGTGAGCGCAGCGTATTCTTATGATATTGAGCGCTTGCGACAGCAGTGCGTTGCACGTTGGATGATTCGCATTTTCAGCCCTGAGCGCCAAGTTGAGCGAGCTGCGCTGCGGCCTTTTGGCACCAACCATATAATGAGCACCTACGTATAGATGACTACCAGGTATTACTTTTGATTCATGAACTACTTGCTTTTATAATAAGTACCATGACATTTCTACATAATGAGCACCTATGACTATTGACGCATAGATACACTGATTTATGCCAACTATGTAAGGTCTCAGTTGAGCGAGCTGTGGCCTGTTGGCGCCAACCATATAATAACGTGCGTGTTCTTCACATTGTGGTTGTTGTTGTCTTCACATTAAAAACCGTGCCGGTCTCTCTATCCAGTACCTCCATCTGTCCGTACTAATCCAACACTTGACACGGTCGATTCCCGTGGTCACAGGCTAACTTACCCAAAAAAAGGTATACTTAAATAAAAGTGGAACCCGAAGGGTCCGCAAAGCGATCAAAGCCAGTCAAAGACAGATAGTCTGGAGCCCTCCGCTCCCCTCTACACGCCATGTGAAGGTAAAAATAAAAATGGAAAAGTCAACATCACCAATCGGGGGTACACGCCCCCTGATTCTATCTTGGTGCCCCTATAATGCCGGGGTGTTCCGTGCCGGGTTCACGCCGGTCAGGCAAACAAATCGAGTCCTCCACCCCGATTATAAACGCAGACATGATACGGGGGAAGGGAACTATGGTCCCGTGTGACTGATGTACCCCCGGCCTGCGAGCAGTGCAACTGCAAAAGGTCAAAAGTAACGAAGGGAAAAAGACGAAGACAAAGACAAAGAGACAAGTCAAAAGTACAAGCAAACACTCACACAAACAAGACCGCAGAGACAACACATTGACACGTCATTAAACCTCCCTTTCTACCCGTCGAAATCCAGCACACCCAGTGTCCGTGCCGATTCTTCATCCTAAAAAAGTACCAGGTCTG
The DNA here is from genome assembly GCA_008828725.1 of Saccharina japonica. Taxonomy (NCBI): domain Eukaryota; class Phaeophyceae; order Laminariales; family Laminariaceae; genus Saccharina; species Saccharina japonica. The sequence goes on from MEHQ01003659.1 coordinate 772,458, forward strand.
TGGTCACAAAACTACGAAACAGAGATACTACGCTCAGTGCAGTATAATGAGCACCTATGACTATTGGCCCATAAACTACTTGCTCTATATTGAGCACCATGACATTGCTACGTACCTTTTTGTTTTTGTTTTTTTTCCATCTCATTTATTATCTTCGCACTTGTGTCTTTCTCCCTCCCCACTAATAGTCGTAACTCAGATCCGGGGTCACAAAGTAGGCTCCTCCCCCTGCTCCCCCACTTCGTCCGGTTATTGCCTTCATTTTCATCGCGCAGAGATTCAGCCTTCCCAACGCTCGTCGATCTTCATCGAATTTTGCACCTATGACTCTTGACTATTGACCCATAAACTGAATTATTACAGTACAACTATGGAAGAAACATGAACAACAGAGTGTACAGCAGTATATCGCTGTGTTGTGATCGATGGTAAGATATTCGTGGTTGTTGATTTATTTGTAACATAACCGTTCTCTCCTCTCAGCTCAAGCAAAACCAAGTTGATTCGTACTCACATTCATTGAAATCTAGAATTTCACTGTTTGCCTTTGGGTTACGGATAATTTTGGTGCGAAAAAAATGAGGTATTGCCTCTTTTCGAGTGCAGGGACGCTGCCCTACGAAAATAAGACACGTAAGGGACGAAACAGCGTCTATGAGACACGCCCCTGCTGAAAAAGGGCTCTAAGACATTCTTTAAGACATATCTTAGCCGCCCCGGACCCCGTTTTTAAGGATTTCGTATCTAACGGCGTTATTTTGGTGCTCAAAAACTGCCTTATTGCCCTTTTCGAGCGCAGGGACATTGCCTTACGAAAACAACACACTTAAGGGACGAAACAGCGTCTAAGTCAAGCCCCTGCTGAGAAGGGGCTCTAAGACATTTAAGACATGTCTTAGCCGCTACGTAGAGCTTACGAGAAACTATCGTCTCAATGTCAAGCGTCCACATGCTCTTCTCGCTTCGCGATATCAGTTTTCAGCCATTGTTATCGCTGTTAAGGTGTTGGGTTCGACTCATTGATCTGGCGCCGTCAGCCGAAAAATCCTTGTATGGTATACATATCATACCTACATTTATAGAGTGCGTTGTTTGCACCCATCCACTACTTACTATTACGTATTAATGCGACTGCAAACAGAGTCTCGCTTGAATTCTAAGTGGTCTACCAGGTACTATGTACGTACATATTTCCAAACAAACGTGTGTGATGTGCGTGGCTGCAGCTCTTCCGGCAAGCGCAATATACAATACCAGGTATACCGTATATACTTTCGAAACGATAAATCTTGTTGATTGAGTAAACGATTTCGTTGGTACAACAAGTATATTCAGATGCGACAACATGATGTGTCTTATTAAAAATGATATCAATAGTACCAGACTCTTCTACACGGTTCGGTTGCAAACAGCATCTACTGTAGTAGGTGGTACACCATGCACCGACCGAGGTTGCTCGAGACTCACCAAACTAGATGCTCGCTCTTGGTAGAGCAAGGGGTGTTGGGATTCGAGAGTGTTGACTTGGCGGAGTGAGACTGGGGGGGGTGTGGAACCCGTCTGTGTTTATCTGGCTCGATGAAACCACGGCTGGCTGCGATGACATATCATATGGGATGTTTCAAATGTTTACTCCGTAGAGTGCTACGATTATTATAAGAATACTCTAAAATCACGGTGCACATCATAGCAGTGTGTGTGTGTGTTCTTCACATTAAACCTTCCTTTCTACCCGTCGACATCCAGCACACCCAGTGTCCGTGCCGATTCATCATCCTAAAAAGGTACCAGTTCTGTGGTCACAAAACTACGACACAGAGATACTACGTTCAGTGCAGTAAGCAGAGCAGACAATGCAATGCCATATATGACAGGCAAGACCTACCCTGCTAGCAATCCAGGTGCATGCAAGAGAAAAAAAGAGAAAATAAAGAAAAAAGCGAAAAGGAAAAATAATAGAAAGTAAACATACTGAAGCAAATCAACAATCAAGCAACCAAACAAAAGCATGACAAAATGAAAAGAAAACAAAAAGAAAAAGTCGTGCTTCTCCCAGATGAGATGCGACATCTAGTTAAAAGAAACCAAATGAAATGAAATGAACCGAAAAAAAACAGTGCCAACAAAGCAAGACTAAGAACGACAGGAAAAGACAGGCAGCCAGAGCACACCAAAAGTACCTTCCAGCCAGCTGAGGCAGGTTTGTGCCCTTAGTACAGGCAGGTTCTACCAGCTAGTCGGTCTGGTACTGGTACCTACTCTGTTTGCCGTCTCTTTCCTGCTTTCGTCCGCCGCGGTTTCCCTACGAACCCCCCCACCCTCTGTCTCCATTCCCTTGGGCGCCACCCATACAACGGATACGTGGCACTTCCTACTCAGTTCCGTTTCGTCCTCGTGCCTCACACGAGAGTCCAGGAAAGAGAAGAGGAACTGACAAAAAACAAAATGTATACGTACGTAGCTAAGCAGCCAAAGAAAGTCCTTGGAAAAATCGGGGGGGCGGAGAGACAAAGGCAAAAGCGATCACGGCAAAAATAAAAAATAAACCAAAACAAATGGATGATGCGAGGGGTTGTAGCATCGCTGTCGTGCCCGCTACAACAGGCGTTACACCAAGCAAAAACATAAAAGAATAAAAAATAAAAAAAATAAAAGATCACCAGAAATAACCAAGGGAAACAATACCCAGTTCGCCATCCACCCAGCCAGGTAGTACTTCTTCCTCATCACAGTGATAAGAACGAGAGTAACAACGAAACTAAAGAAGACGAAACGAAACGAAAAAAAAAAAAAAACAAACAAACAAACAAACAAACACAACACACAACAGAGCCGCGTTCGAAGCAGCTACAGAGGTGCGCGGCACGGGTAGTCTAGGCGGGACTTACTAGACAGTAACAGGCTCAGACTCTTCGGATTATTACCGACACTGCTGCTGGCGTAGGTATTCGTTTGGTGTCTCTTCAACCCTGTCTGCCGGTTCATGGACAAGCGACAAGCGTTACGTATTCAGATTGGAAAGGAGCTGTGTACATTATACACCGTTATTTCTACATGCGGAGTGTTGGTGTACGAGTATCGTACATACACACCAGGGCATTAATTAGGTGTTGCGCTGTTGCGCTGGCGCAACATTTGGCCAAAATAACGGTTTTGCGCAACAGTCGCCGCGAGGCTAGTTGCGCGCAGCGCAACACGCGTTTTTGGGCGCGCAACATTTTCGCCGAGGCAAAAAAATTGTTGCGCGTTTTTTTCTCGCCGGGGTCGAGAAAAAAAAATGGGGGTCTTTTTTTCTTGATAATAGTCGTAATTGGACATCTTTTAGGCTTTTTAGGCGTACATTCGCCCAAGATCGCCATTTTTTCGCTTTTTTCGCTTTTTTCACCTCCGGCGGCGGCGGCGGCGGGGGGGGGGGGGGGGGGCGGGGCTTGCGGCGCCTGCGGCGCGCAACACGCGCCTCAGGCGTGTTGCGGTGCGCGCAACACTCCTTGAGTCGCCTGTCGCGCTGCGCGCAACAGACCCCGACCCACTAATTAATGCCCTGATACACACGTATGTAGGAACACGTATGATCAGATTTGTACGAGTGCATCAGTTTTTTTTTTGTATTTCTACTACCAATACGTAGTATCATACTTGTGTGTGTGTTCTTCACATTAAACCTTCCTTTCTACCCGTCGACATCCAGCACACAGCACACCCAGTGTCCGTGCCGATTCTTCATCCTAAAAAGGTACCAGTTGTGTGGTCACAAAACTACGACACGGAGATACTACGCTCAGTGCAGTGAGCAGAGCAGGCAATGCAATGCCATATACGACAGGCAAGACCTATCCTGCTAGCAATCCAGGTGCATGCAAGAGAAAAAAGTGAAAAAAAAAAAAAAAAAACGAAGAGGAAAAAAAATTAATAAAGGTAAACATACTGAGGCAAATCAACAACAAAACAAGCACACAAAAGCATGACAAAATAAAATAATAAAAGTGTCGTGCTTCTCCCAGAGGAGAGGCGACATCCAATAAAAAACAAATTAAATGAAACGAAATGAAATGTACCAAAAAAATAAATAAACGACATATTGTATGTTGTTTTGGTGTGTTATTGATACGAGTTTGTACGTACGAGTATAACCTGGCAGATATTCTATTATTTTATAGTATTAATACTGATACTGTCAATAATATCATAGTTGATTTCGTCGCTTTTGCGTGCCAGGTAGGAATTTCACACGGATGAGTGTGAAGTTTAGTTATCTTGCGTACTCTGTCGTTAACCCAATCAGAACTGAAAAATGTAATTCACACTATTTCCAAGTAGTTTGTCCCCAAATTAGTGGGCACGGGTTAATTATTGTGTGGGGGTGCACTACGTACACGTATGATATAATATGTAGTTGTTGTTCATACGGGTGTGTGTGTTCTTATTTTCTACCCGTCGACATCCAGCACACCCAGTGCCCGTGCCGATTCTTCATCCTAAAATGGTACCAGTTCCGTGGTAAATAAACAACGACACGGAGATACTACGCTCAGTGCAGTAAGCAGAGCAGACAATGCAATACCATATACGACAGGCGAGACCAACCCTGCAAGCAATCCAGGTGCATGAAAGAGAAACAAACAAAGAAAAAAGAGAGAAAAAGCGAAAAAGAGAGAAAAAAAACATAACAAAGAAAATCATCAAACAATTAAACAACCAAACAAAAACATGACAAAAAGAAAGAACGCGGTGTGCTTCTCCCAGAGGAGATGTTGTTGTTGTCTCCACATTAAACTCCTTGCAGTTGCTAATCCCCATAGTCTAATCTATCAAGATCACAGCCCGTGGTCACAAAAGTGCTACCAGCCATCAGAGAATCCTAAAGGAACACGCACACTTTTTTTTTTTTTTTTCATCCCATTCGTTATCTTCGCACTTCCTCCGTCTTTCTCCCTCCCTAGTCGTAACTCAGATCCGGGGTCACAAAGTAGTCTCTTCTCCCTTCTCCCACTACGGTTCTTGCCTTCTGCATTTTTATCGCGAGAAGTGTTCAGCACTTTCTTCCCTCGTCAACTCTCGTCGAATTTTGCTTACCCACGCTATAATATGCGCTCTCGACAGTCGGTGTCATTTGAGAATAAAAACCTCCATGGGGAGAATCGAACCCTCGACATCCGGCCCGACGGGCTTCGTGGCTACCAGTTAGACCACCGGGGCGACCGACCGGCTACACTTAGCAGGGAAGAGGTATTCATACATCAAATGCGACAGACAATAAAATCAAATTAAATGAGACGAAATGAAATGGGATGAAAAACGGGTGGGAGACGTATGACAACGCCCCGAAATGTTTGAGTTTACCCTTCACAGGTGACGTTTACGAGTATGATATTTTAGAATCCTCGGGCGGATGGTAAAAATAAAGCTTAAGCCCTTCACACTTCCACGTTCCGCCTCATGTCTTGTGTCAATTCACTCCATGCCCCCTCGAAATAATCAGCCCCTGCTGCTAATACTCCGGAGACTAGAGCATGCCGACCGAATTGTTATACAAGGCGCAACCGACCGTCAGAACGTACGTGTTTATTCTACGTACGAGTACAGAGTACACGCTGCACATCTATAGTCGTGTGCGCAAGTAGGAGAAATTTAGAGGAAATTATAAGTATCACCTTTAAGGCTTGCGCAGGCGCATTATCCTATTGGTGGCTGTACCTACCGGTACGTTGTTTATGATAGAAGTGCTCTTCCGTTTCGTTTTTGGAGGACTCGGAGCTACTCCGTTTTGCCGCTTCCGCGCAAAAACAGGCGTCTGTCGATGGGATAGTGTTTTTTCCGGTGACTATTAGTCCAGTACAACATATACAGGCAGTTTATATGGGTCTCCATACAGGCGGTTAATATTCGTCCTTTTTCATGCCTTGGTAAGGCTCGGCGTTTTGTTTTAAATTATCATAGCAGGAGCCCTCCCAACAAAGAGTGACTGCGTAGCTGCCAACAACAGGGTGTAGAGACATCTCTCGCTCACCTCGAAAAACGAAGCCGCGTGTTATATGCACTCACGCTCTCAGATGCGCAAGCGCCGAGCCGCGGTAGTAACGCCCTTCTTTGCTGCACCCCACGCTGCCGTTCGCGCCACCCTGCTGTTAAATAACCCGGCACGTTGTTCCACGATACGGTTTCCGCGCATGCAACACGGGATACTTAAGTACAGTATATATACTCAACTTCATACAGTCTTACCATTTCCTGGCTATAACTCGCAAGTGCAGCACGATTGACTTGCTCGTACCTCGACGTTGCGCTGTCGCACAAGAGACTCTGATACACGCGCCACTGCCACATAGCCAGACTTCTTTACAGCTCTGTCTGCTCAACGAGCTGCGCCCGTCATGCGGTCCGTTAGTCGAGCCCTCGCCACGGTCCACGGAGTATTAGGGAGGGATCTCTCCGAGCGCGACAGCGCGGCCGCGACTGGACTCGTCCCACGGCCGGGACGCTAGCGTCGGCCCAACCGGAGAACTCGAGCGTCTGGAGAGGGTGACACAGCTGAGCAAGACGACGCTCCGGAAGAGCAAGCGCCTTCGACAACTAAAACGCCGTTCGAAAGAAGCGCAGCGAGCGGAGAAGGATGTTGTCGTGGCTACCTCCCGGGGGATAGAGGCCGTAGCTCCAACGCATAGGGTTAGGGACCCCGCCGGTGCTTCGACCCCGACCTCTTCCACGCGCGAACAGGGCTTGAACGCCCTGTCGAGACGACCAGGGGACGCTGCCTTCTTCAACGGCAGTGTTCTGTGCTTAAACACAGTTTGCCACGAGAGGTGTTCTCCGCCGAGTTGGCGGAATCGGTCGTCGCCAACCTTTGCTCTCCTGGCCTCGGTCGGGAGGAGGTCAATGCAAGAGGCAGGTCGCCCTTCGGTCGAAAGGGCTTGAGCACAGTAAGACACCTCCACATACGAGGGTCAAAGGAAGGCCGCCCCGACCCTTGCCCTCGTCGCAGCTCTTCGCAAGGCTTACGACGGAACCCGAGACCGTGCCTTGTGGTCAACCCCGGAGAAGGAGTAGGAGGAACGCCTTCAGGCCGAAATGAAACGCAGCGACAGCCGTGGCCCCCGAACAGACCATGACCGCAGGGGTGATGGATCTGTTGATGTTGGCTGTGGCGATGGCGACTCCCGCCACCGTCGTGGGGGTGACAGCGGTGGCGCAAGCGGAGGAGGCACGTCTGGTGTTGGCGGTGGCACCGGACGCCGTCAAGGAAGTGACTCCGGAAGAACCACCCGGAGAGGTGATGTCTGTAGCCCTCAAGGGCGGCGGGACGGCGCGAGAGGCCGCCAGAACGCAGACGATTCGTCAGCCTCCTCCGGCGCATATGACAGCTCATGCACAGACTGCGGCGGCGTGTCAGTCGTGCCCTACACGAGGCAAGTGGACTCTTCCTTGGTGGATGTTGCATCTTCCGCCGTGCGGCTCAGGAAGCTTTCCGCGACCGATGACCGCGCTAAGGCCACATCTTCCAACTTTGACCACTTTTGAACCACCGCGATAGACATCGCCGATGCCGCCGCAAAGGCCAAGCATGCCGCCTCTGTTCGCCACGCGTAGATCCACCTAGGCCACAAAGACGCGGTTCGTATTTCCGCCATACCCTTCCCGGCCTCTGTAAACAAGGCAGACGGCGCTCAACAGCTTTTTCGCTCGGTCAGAGGCGTCTGAAATCCGGATGCGCTTCGACGACCACTGTACGAACGGTTTCCTACCCCGCGTTTAGATAACGTCTTGGCAAATACCTCTTGAACGGGCGTTTATACGCGCGATTGTCCCTGACAAGCTCACTCCCGCCGAAACAACCGCTCTGTTCGATAATTGGTTTTGCACAGGTGTCGCAAGCACTCAAGGGGGGAGTCACAGGGCCCGACGCCCTCAACCTCATCTAACGTTTCACCACCACCGCGTAGAAACGGGGGAAGGCTACACAACGTTTCACACTTTTGACGTGTTGGTCGGTACACACCCCTTTTCAATTATCTTCCGGAGTTTCGATTGGTCGTGCGTAGAGGTGGGCACCGGTAAAAAAAACCCCGGTTTAAACCGGTTTTTGGAAACCCAGCAGGCGTGTACGATTAGTCGGTTTCGGAAAAAAAAAACCGCGTTTTTTTTTGCCGGTTTAAACCGGTTAACCGAAAACCGGATAGAACCGGATATAAACGGATAAAACCGGATAAAACCGGAAAAACCGGACAAAAACGGAAAAACCGGATAAAAACCGGTAGCACCGGACACAGTTTTCACTGATTATCTACCGAATAAAACCATCACCAGTACTAATAATAGGATACACACAGCAGTAGTAGTGTTGTACCTGGTATATGGTATCATGCATACGTATAATGTACATCGACCATGTCCTAATCAGCTGATGATGATGCTCTGCTGACGTGTTATAATAGTTGTCATATATCGAAACATATATCATACCAAGGTATACAAACTCAACTTGCACGTACCGTCGTACGACACCTATCTGCTGTATAAAATATTCTCATTTGTTTTGGATTGGACTCCTTAAAAAAAAATGATTTTTGTCTGGAAACAAAATATATTGAAATTAGTGTGGATTTTTGATCTTGAAATTAGTATGGACTTTTTTACATGCTTTTAGTGTAGTTAGACCGCCGCAGGAAATCCCTCCTAATACACTGATTTGCAAGGCATATATATGCATAGGAAAAAAAGACAGGACGCGGAGAACGCCCTATTAATAGTAACCGGTAGGTATGTAGTACCTGTGCACCGGCAATGTCTTCTTAACAACAATGTTTTATACCTTGAAATCACGTCACCCCGTGCGCTGTGGTTGTGGCTCGGAATCCACATATAAACAACACAGTTTTCACCCAAACATCGCCGTCATGTTCAATGATTTGGAGGCGTTTCACGTTACCATCCGGTTTTAACCGGTTTTCGGAAAACCGGTTAAAACCGGCTGAAAAAAACGGTTTTATCCGGTTTTTTGTTTTGATAATAACGCCTCGTTATCCGGTTTTCGGTTTGTTTTTTCGCCTCCCGGTGCCCGCCTCTAGTCGTGCGGACAGCGACGGGGAGCGAGCGTGTTCTGACCCTAGAGATCGGGGTGGTCTTGGAGGCAGTTCGGATGGCGGTCAACGAGCAGTATCCTATCTTGGTGGCTACACCGTTTCCTGGTACTATGGCCATGAACTCAAGGCCTTACGCCTAGTTGGATTTGATGTGGAAGGCTTTTTCTTACTCGTCCCACAATACGACACCTTCCGTTAACGATGAAAACATGCTTCTTTTCCTGTTTCATCGACGGGTGCGCGGTCATCCGGCCCGCCTGGGCCCTGGCCCGCCGGGTATGGGCGCGGCCAGGGCCGAGTGTCGCCCCAGTCGCCTTCATGGCAGACGGGGACGAGCCACAATCGGATCGTCTTTCGTATTGATGGCCACTCCGACCCTTGTCTTGACAATTCTTATCACTACTGGTCTCTATAAGAACACCATCACGTGGAAAAAATCACTCTTTATCCGTCCTTCCAAACCGAAGGCCCTTCTCGTTGAACCGACCTCCTCTCACCCCCCCGACCGTGCCAAAGTCTTCTGCGACAACCGGGGGCACTGGCTAAACTGCCACGATGACACGCATTCCTTCCCAAACGGAAGGAATACGTTTACCAATGCCAGCATCCTTGTGAACCCTGACCTTGGTAGACTTGGCAACGATGACGCCTACCGATGATGGCAAGCACGCATGCGGTCACGGCCTCGGGGACATACCTTCCTGCTCAAACGCCTACGAGCACAATCACCGTCATCGCTCAGGTCCGTCGAGAGGACACTAGCAGGGGCGTGCTCAGGAAAACAGTCGAAACACAACCAATGATAACTCACACACGTCTAGCTTTCACTGATATATTCAGACTCTCTCTTCATTTTCTGCCCCCGCTCCTACACCGGGTTTCGCTACGGAGACGCCCACAACACGAGGGGCAACCCGAACGCGCGCCAGCCAGGCACCGTTTTCTCCGGCAAGTGACAGGGCGACGGCGATATGGCTCAGCCCGCGCGTCCGCCGCCAGCATTGTCGGGAAGACCTTTGTTTGTTTCGCGAGATACTCGTATACCTGGCGCCCGTTCAGCCCGCAAGACATATACGCTTGCCTCTGCCAAGAGCCCACGGGCTCGTCGGCCATCTCTAAATATTTAACACGGTGCGAGGGGACCACACGCTTCGCTCGTTGGTCCCCTCGGCCGAGGCGGTTTTTTCGACGGTGGAAATGTGCACCTCGTGCGCCGTTCCCCTCAGCCGTGGTCCAAAGTTGGAGGCGAGGGCCCGCGCTTCAAGCGTCGGACCTCGCATTCCTGGACAAAGAGCCTGCGAGTTACGCGCTGCCCCTCTCTGTCACGCGCCACACAGCACTAAGTCCGCTGCTCCTGCGCGTACTTTACTCTGCTAGAGCGTTCGCCCCCTCCTCTTCCTGCTCACTTGGTGGCGGCTGGCTTGAGGTGTGGGAATGCGGACGCGAAAACACATGAAATTATTGCCAAGCCCTGGATCGGTGATCCCTCGCGACAGCAACGGGCGCTACACGATTTTGCACATCAAGGAGGAGTCGACAAGATTAGCTATATCATTATTATTCACCAAGATGCTCCAACATAAAGAGCCTGCTCGGTTGGGAGTTTTGTTGCGGCGGTGGGCTGGTGCCCCGCACTGACAGTACTGTCTTGGGTGGGCTCCCTTTCAAATTCTCCGAGTTTCTCGATTTTCGCAAACACTGGCCACGTGCGAGGATTTATGACCTTTCTGCTTCTTCGGGGAGATTTTTCGCTCGTGTTTCTGCGCCCGTAGAGACCGTCGATCTCCCGTGTTCGATTTTCTCTGCCGCCGACACCGCGTTTGCTTTGGTATTTGCCGTGCCCACCGACGAAGACTTGGGCTCCGCAGAAGCCACGGACACCGCGACCACCGTCGCCTAGCCCGCTCGCATTTCCGGGATATCTACACAAAGGACCGATTCTTCCTTGACCTTGGGCTCCATCGTTTCCACCCCATACTCCGATGACTTCGACGGCAAAGCCACCTTTGGGCCGCATCTCCAATCGGACGCCCCGATGAACCGCAGCAGCAGCAGCTTGCAATGCATCACCAGCTGTTGAATATGGCTTAGGGCCCGACGGGGCCCCTCGACCACCTTCCGGGGGTATTTACACTCCGCCGCGAGTCTCACGGCGACGGCCGCCCCCAACTACCGCCGTGGCCCCTTCCATGGCCGCTTCGCCTGTCCCCACGGTACCCATCCCGCCCGACCGCGACCACGGCGAGCTTGTGGGAACTCCCCTATTGCGACTTTCTCCTTGTGCTGGCCACCCGCCGACCGCACCTGCTACGGTAGATACCCTTGGCGGCGCTGCTGAATTGGAGTTCGAGGACTCGGTCGCGCGTTATTTCCTCACTGACTGGAAGCGAGAACAGCAGGCAGAATCGACGTGCTACACCGAAGTTCGCTACATCATCCTCGGCCAGCCGCCGGCCCTGCCACGCGACTTCTTGTCGTGCTATCCCTCGCACTTACGTCCCTCTCCTTCGCATATCCAAGAGCCTCTGCAATAGGACGCTCACGCACAACCGAGGACGACATTGTCCTACTTGTCCGAAATACGGGGGAGTCGCAAGCGCCTGACTCACCTAACTCGGTGGGACGCGCAGCTTGTTTTCTTAACAACGAGCCTCTTCAGGTTTACGTGCTACTGCTCATGCGACCTTGGATCATGCAAGCCAGGGCCATTCGACGGCCTTATGCCACTTTGTCGCCACGCGCACGCTGCGCATGCTCAAACGTTCGTATTGGTGGATCGGTATGCACATATGCAACCGGTGGTGGCTCCGCCACTGCCTAAAGTCCCGAACACGGAAAATCCCAATACTGGCTGTCCGCTGGCCAGTTATCTTCACGCTTCTGCCAGAAGGTCCCGGAATCAACGCCAGCGTCGACTATTTCAGTCCTCTTCCGGTCACGCCGCGGGGCACCTCCTGCATCTTGGTCATCAATGACCGTTTCACTCGTCGGGGCGATATGTCCGCCGTCACTGCGGCAGACGTCACTGCGGAGGGCACGACCAACATCCTGTCAACACAATACCTCCCCCTCTGGGGGTTCCCACGCACCATACGCTCGTACAATGGCCTCCGCTTCTGCTCCAAGCATCTACAAGCTGTCTACAAGCATTTGGGAGTGCGTCAGCTAACGACAAGCTCCTATGATCCTAACAGTAACGAGTGTGCTGGGCGCGCGAACAACAATCTCGCCCAAATGCTGACTATGGCTGTCAACGAAGACCAAGATGCCTTGGATTTACACCTCCCTCATGTCGAACTCGCGTACAACAATTCGGTTAACGCAGCGACGGCCCTGGCCCCCAACGAGGTACACATGGGTAGACTTCCACCTGTTTTCCTAACGGTTGTCGACAGTGCTAGATTGGCGGGACACCAGCAGAGTTTGGCCCGCGATCACTTGGGCTATTGCAACCTGGCTACAGAACGACAGCAGCGCGCGAACGCCATTGCTCGCCAACACCATGATTTCACCGTTTCCCGCGTTAACCGCCGGAGCTCTGTCCTCGCCGACGCGCTGCGCCCGGTCCCCAAACTCGCCGTGGCAGGTTGGGCATGGACGTTCAACTGAGCTTCCGCCATCCGCTAGGGTATGAAGGCCAACACGGACGCTAAGCCACTGAAACAAAAACTTGCGCTAAATTGAAGGGGCCCCTACGAAGTCCTAGCTGTTGGACTTGCTCCTCCGCCGACACCCCGGACGGATCTCCGCTCGGCGATACCCTGCTCAAGTTGAACCTCCTTTCTAACCTGCCCGGTTGGAATGCTCGGCGACGTGTAGCGATAGCGAGCTTCAAGACATGTAACAAACCCCAAGACAACAGCGACATGCCCGAACATTTACCGGCGTGTCTTGTGAAATGTTCTCCGTACCGTGTCAATCTTCTCCAACAAACCCCCTCCGTACCGTGTCAACCACGACAACGTATCGGTGCCGCTCCAGCGTCTAGAAGCGGAGAAGATCATTGGTTATAAGTCGGTCCGGGGACGTGGTGGGGTTATCGCAGTGATGTACAAGACGCATTGGGCGGCTCTCTCCGAACCGTCCTGGGAGCGGGAAATGGATCTCCGACTATCCCGCCCCCACAATTTGCGGTATTGGGCCGGCACTCCGGGCTAACACCGCCAAACAAACCGCCTGTACCGCCGGATGCGTATTGGTGCCGAGGAGGGCGAGGTGTCTCGTACCTCAGGTCTACGCTGTTTGGCGCCCGGTTACGTCTGCGTCCCGGGTGCGGAGGGTCTTCGCCGCCACCACGACACAGTGCTCCCCTAGGGCGCTCACATGTGGTACAAGGGCGCCGAAGCTTTGTGGTGGCTTGGGAAAACCAGCGCGAAGGCGACTGCGGATGACGTTTAGCTCGCCCGAGGATTGGACGACTCGGGGTCAGTCAAACGTCCTCTCCCTCCCGTGCGCTATACGACCTCAACGGGGACAGTACGTGGTTCGTGGTTTGTCTAGGTGCACATAGCCAGCGCGCGTCCGTGAGGGATCCAACGTAAAGTAGATGCACCTCGAGGCGCAGCCGTGGTTAGCTGACTTTCATGCCGCCACCGCACTCGGTAGCGCTGCGTTTCTTTGGGTTTTGGGGCTGGGAGGGATTTACTTAAGGCCTTAGAATAGGTTTTTCTTGCACGTTCGGTGTGGGTTCGGCACAGGATTTCATATTTGCTTTATATGTTTGTCCTACCGACGACCCATCCCTACAATGAAAACGTATTTGCACGACCCAATGGACTTCGCGAAAACGCTGAAACTGCGATTTCGTGTAGGGGACCTGGACCTGTCCAAAATAAGAAGGAGTTATATCAGTAGCCGGGAAGAGGAAAACGTAGATGCACAGATGTGCCGATCTAGCAAGGAAATAGAGAGTAGAACTCACATAGTTGGAGAATGTGAAAAGTACAAGGAGCAGCGGGATGTGTCAGAAAAGGACACGAGGAAAATAGACTAAGGTGACATGGAGAACTTTGGTACACTTGATACTAGCAAGCAAACGATGGCTATCTTAGGTGATGGATGGTGGCCACAGGCGACCAATCACAAAGGGGATATGATTAGCACAACGGTTCTTTGAAATATATGGGAAAAACGTAATGAGCGCCCAAACGTTGGAGTTGTCTCTCTTACGGGGTACCATAGTAAATACTAGTAATACTAGTAAATAGGACCTACGGTACACACAAAAACCTATATATTTACCTATTTTTACTAACAATATTTGGTCCTATTATATGATGTTTACTGTGGTCCCCCGCAATAGTAGGAGTAGGAGCAGTGCTCCGTCTTCAAAGAGATGCGTAGTCAATGGTCTAATGACTAAGAAAAGCTACAGGAAAGCAACAAATGAGTACGCCTCCCCTCCCTCCTCCGCCAGAGCCGGGGGAAGGGTGGTCAGGGTAATATGGCTACTCCCACTGTGGCACAGGACTGTATTATTCGATTGTTTTCCCGTTGTTCTGCAGTTATTCAGCAAGGCACTCGCCCCCGGTCGGGGGCTGTCGGTAGTGGCCATTCCCCGTACGGTAATAGTTTTTGCCTTCTCGCCCCCTCCTTGTCGTCTTGTTGGCGGATCAGGGGAGGTTTTTGATGTTGGCTTCTATCACAGCACCTGCGGTTTTGTTGGGGTACCTTTCTTTGGAATTTTCACGGTTTCCTAGCCTAGCCAGACTCAAGAATTCCTTTTTTTATGATCGAAGGGGTAAACCTGCAAGAAATACTCTGTGTCTCACCCAGTCTTGAAGCAATCAGCAGTACTGAAGGCCCACATATGGGAGTATGAGGAGTACTTATCCTCGAGTACGAGCAGTACCCGGAGTAAAAAACTAATAATTATTCGGAGTACAGGGCAGTATCGGCAGTACAAAACCTCAAAATACTGCGAGTACACAGAGTACTTGAAGCAGTTTTTCTTTAAAATACTCTACTTATACTTCCAGGTAATGGGAGCATCTGTGAGTTTTGAAATACTCTAAACGCCTGTCACATACTCCCAGAACCTGGGAGTAATGACGGCTGGGTATATAAAATGACGCAGAGAAGCTCGTAATATACTCCACACTCCGAGCATACTCCTAGTATCGAATACATTTCGTTCTCCGAGTACCGAGAGTATTACAGTACTGGCGGTCTGAATACTCGGAGTGCTTGGAGTATGAGCAAGACTGAAGGCCGAAATACTACGAGTACAAGGAGTACTCGCAGTGTCGGCCCCGAAATACTCCGAGTGTGGCAGCATCTGCAGTACGTACAAAACCACGGAATACTCCGAGTACGAGCGGTATTCCGAAGTACATACGAAGCGCCCAAATACCGCGAGTACACCCTTCTTCCCCTCGCTGCCTCGGCAAGGCTTTTGCTTTGGCATGGCCCGGGGGTCTTTCTAGCGAGCAAGGCTAGACTCACCCTCAAGCGGACTGGTACCTTCTTGCTGCTGCGCACCCGCCGCGAAGCGTGCGCAGCGGTGGAGATGGATCGGCACTGGTGCGTCAGGCGCAAAAGTTCAGATGCATGGGCCTTTTTGGCCGTCGGTGTAGACAGCAATGCCCATCTAAGTTTTGTGCGTGCAGGCAGACGCCACCAGAAAGGTGGACGGACACTACGTACACGGCCCTAGGTGTGTTGGCTAGAGGGAGCTGTACTGTCTCAGTAACCTGGCTTCGCCATCAAAGGAGGACGGGGCGTGTGGCGACGAGCTGAAGATTGGGCTGGTTGACCCCTTCAGCGCGAGAAATTTTATTTTCCAGACCAAGCACCCTGAGTGCAACGAGGGAGAAAGCGAGGAACCGACTGGGAAGGACAGCAACGAGAGCGTGTACGGACGGAGCGGGTCGAGTGTGGTCGTGCTAGGACTGGCCAGCGCGGCACCGGAGCGGCGCGCCGGAGCAGCAGCACAGCAGCGCGCCGGAGAAGCGACCCGGAGCACGGACGACATCGACCCGTGGCGCACGGACAAACATGATTTTATTTTGTTGACAAATATTTCGTTTTTTCCCCTGAATGTTGTTGTTGGGTCTGTGTGGGTGACGACACTGGTTTTGTAGAGAGACGCGGCAGAGATGGCGCGGATACCCCGGGTGGCTTAATTGTGTGTCTGCATCGTGGAAGACCCCTTCAATGTGGAACGATTCCTAATCAGTGTCGATGTTTATAATGCTGTGCCTAACACAGACGTTCAGGACAGATTCGGGATATCGTCAATTGACGTGATGGCTTTGGTTGGCTGTTATTTTTCACTGTGTGCCCGCAGACTGTCATTCTGACCGCACTTCAGAAAGTAGCTACGCTGTAGTCGGCAAATTCAGTGGTGAAGAGTGGGAGGGGGGGGGTGTTGCTGTAGTCGAATGGAGATTACGGGCGTGTAGTTCAGTTTTGAACACGCATATCATGCTGTAGGGATTTTAGGTGTACCTCTTCGGGCTTGTGTATTATCCTTTTCCTACTAAGTGTGCGTGTTCTGTACGATTCTCTGATGGCTCTCGCACTTTTGTGACCACGGGCTGTGATCTTGCTAGATTAGACTACAGGGATTAGCAACTGAAACGAGTTTAATGTGAAAACAACAACAACACGAATTACCTAAAATATTATAATGAGGAGATATTGATGCGAAGCGGCCGCTAGGCCGCGAGCATCAATAGATGCTCTTCATAATGGGTTGGGTATCTGCCCATGGTTGTGTACTCCTGCTCGCGACAGACACAAACGGACAAAACACAGTTCTGAAAGCTGCCACAGCGTGGCTTTATTTACCGGATTGCTTAATATTGAGGTTTGTCTGTCCCTCGCACTTCGCACTTCGCACTTCGCACTTCGCTCGCTTTACTTTTTTTTGGCGCGCGACGCGTACACTGAACCGATTCAGACACGCTCGGGACTGATAGAGGCCCGCTATTTGTGTCGACCGTCCTGTGCTGCTCGTGTCGAAAGCGGTGCCGAGATCGCAGAGCTAGGCCATAGTGACTGCCCTAAACTGTTGCCAGTGCCAAATTGTGTCACTGGGATTTCTCGGCAGTAGAGCAAACTAGCAGTAGTATATAGCAACGATGAGCATCACCACCGGCAACTCTCAAGCAAAGATGTCGGGAGACATGTCAAGCAAGGCAAAACATGCGCTGTCAAGGGTGTAGGGTGGAGTGTTCCACACTAAAAACTAGTTGTTTGGTGACAGTCACGGCATGTCAAGGCTGTCAAGGGTTGAAAGTGAAGAACACACACACAGATTTCTACATCGTAGCTGCAACAGGCAGCTTCCGCACTCTGCAGACGAAGCCGTCCCACGCACAGTAATTGCAACCACACCACCCACTGCGACACAAGGACCACCACCAACCACCAAGGCTACTACACCTTTCATAGTGCCTGTGAACGCCTACCGCGCCAGGCTTCCTCACTAGTTGCACATAGAAAACATAATCACACGAACTATAGACCCCACCCCACGCTACCAAGGTAGCGCAGGGGTACCTGAAGCTTGTGGCTCGTGCTCGTGGTGGCTGGGGGGCGTGTAGTGGTGGTGTCGTGGGCCTGTGGTGTGTGATGTGTGTGTGACTTGGCTAAGCGTTTGTTGTAATGGCATACTCGCATATATTATTGCTGTTTTTGAGTCGCTGTCATCGAACGAGAAGAGCAAGAGCATCATCACATACCTGGTACGTAATAGTACCACCACAACCACCCACAACCACCACCACCCACCACCACAGGCTACTGTTGCTTCATTATATCTCAGATAACTTCAGCCAATCGAGCCCACATAAATTCAGGTAGCACCTGGCTGCTTTGAGCTGGTGGTGGTAGGCTGTGGTGTGCGCCCATGTGGTGTGTGATGTGTGGTGGTGGCTATGGCTGAGCGTTTTACCCGCCCAGGTTAGAGGCATTCGGTGCGACGCCAGCTACCGGAGCGGCGCTTTGGCCTCCATTATAACTTGTCTCGTACAGGCAGAGTAGTATCAAGGAAATGCTGTGGTAAATGAGACGCTGTCCTAATCTACATTTATAGCAAGATGTTCGCAGGCCTGTCTGTGCGTATTTTATTATATAAGTCTTGAGTATAAATACCTGCCTCAGATTAGTAATATAAGACCTGTACGGTTACTTGCACAAATTATTGTTTTTTCTTCTTAAATTTTGTATTTCATTTTTTTAAACACACGAATACTTCACGTTATTATCTGGGTTCCTTGGAACGATTGCACCCGAGGTACTTTTTTTTTGAGCAGTGGCCATAATCGGGTATACCCGATGGGTTTGTGGCCAAAACAGGGTACCATTGTATTTTAGTGACCGCGACGACCCCAGGGCGCCATCTCATTGGCCAGCGCAGGCCACCACCCGACGCTGGCCACAAACCCATCGGGTATACCCGATTTTGGCTACTCACCCCCCAAGAGGTACCCGATAATTGTACCCACCTACCCGAAAATGGCCGGGCTGTTCGACCACCACGGCCCAACAGCCCACCACGCACCAGACGACGATTACGACTAATTTCATCGAAATGCATGCCCCCAGCCAGCCCTGTTACCGACGGAACCATCTGCTTGATAGATATCCATCCATCTGCTCGACAAGTATCCATGATTTGGTTGATTCGCGCAGCCTCTCACACCCAACCAAACTTGCCACCTCGAAACACTGCACAGCAGTAGTGGTGCCACTTCGAAACACGGCACAGCAGTAGTGGTTCAAAACACGGCCCAGCCGTAGTGGTTGGTTCACAGTGCTATCTCTCCCTCTCCCAACCAAAAGCCACCTCATCACGGCACACCAGTAGTAGTAGTTGATTCGCTCCCTCTCCCACCCAAAAAGCACCGCTCTTTCTCTCCCTCCTCGACGAGCCACCAGCCACCAACCACCGCACAGCACAGCAGCAGTAATATAGTAGCTCGTAGAGCAGATGGATCCGTCGGTAACAGGTTGGGACTCGGCCAGAACTCGACTGGATACGTCGTAATACGTCGTGATACGTACCTGGTACGCAGGTGCGTGGTACGTAGTAATCGTCGTCTGGTGCGTGGTGGGCTGTTGAGCCGTAGTGGTCGAACAGCCCGGCCATTTTCGGGTAGGTGGGTACAATTATCGGGTACCTCTTGGGGGGTGAGTAGCCAAAATCGGGTATACCCGATGGGTTTGTGGCCAGCGTCGGGTGGTGGCCTGCGCTGGCCAATGAGATGGCGCCCTGGGGAAGTCGCGGTCACTAAAATACAATGGTACCCTGTTTTGGCCACAAACCCATCGGGTATACCCGATTTTGGCCACTGCTCTTTTTTTTTGCATTTTGCTGTTATTAATAGTATTATTCCTTTTTTCACGTATAGCTACGTACGTACGTATTTTACGGCCTGCTTACGTAGCACATTTCGACGCGAGAGTTGACAAGGGAAGAAAATGCTGATTGATATATTATCGTGATAGCTGCTGTATACCAAAGGAGCTTTTATTTTTTTATTTTTACATTTTGTTATTCCTTTTATTTCACGTATACCTACGTACTACGTATTTGACCTGAAGAGTACACAAACATGATGCCCTACGTTTCCGACCTGCTTAGCACCATTCGACGCGAGGGTTGACGAGGGAAGAAAATGCTGAAATCTTCTCGCGATAAAAATACGAGGCAAGAACCGTAGGGGAGAAAGAGGGAGAGGAGCCTACTTTGTGACCCCGGATCTGAGGTACGACAATTAATAGGATGAAGCGAGAAAGGAAGGACGAAGATAATAAAGGGGATGGAAAACAAAAAAACAAAACGAAAACAAAAATGACCACGAACACCCCATCGATCCACTCCTGTACAAGGTTTTTGCGCTGACGCGTATCGCTTCACGATAAATGTTGGTGGGTGGTGTTGGGACAACCGTCCCAGGGATCAACAGACCCATCCAGTTACTCTCTCACCTATCATACAACCCACAACGCACACCCACCAACCTATATTCTTGCCCATGAGCCAAAAAAGGTTTCTGTGCTGACACAAATCGCTTAAAATAAAAATCGATCCAATCGATGACAATTGCACGAACACAGCAAAAAGAGAAGAACCGCCAACGCAGTAGCTTAATGCAGTTAGGAGTTTGACCACTTGAAGGCGTCTGTCACGCTCCTCATTCCCACCGTTCTTGTAATGAGGATCTAACGATGTGAGGAGGCCGCAGGCCGACGAGCATCGATTATATGCTCTTCTATAAGGGGTCATGTGTGTGCCGGTGTAGGCACGCGGGGGTACACAATCGACACAAACGGACAAAAAACAGTTCCCACAGTGTGCGTTTATTTAAGAAATTCTTAATATTGGGGTTTGTCTGTCTGTCCCTCGTCCCTCGTCCCTCGTCCGTTGGTTTTTTGCTTTTTGCTTTTATCGGCGTTCGACGCGTACACTGAACCGATTCAGACGCGCTCGGGACTGATAGACGCCTGCTATTTATGCGCACTGTCCCGTACTGCTCGTGTCGAAAGCGGTGCCGAGATCGCAGAGCTAAGCGATAGTGACTCTCCTGCCACCTGGCTACCAGTGGCAATTGTCAATAGGGTTTTATATTCAACCTCCGCGCTCTTCCTCAAGCACCAAGTCCAGATTTGTACCTGCACCAAAACAACAAGCAACCCGCACCACGAGCAAACGCTATACCACCACCACCACCACGACCACGACCACCACCGCCACCCCCGCCCCACCAGCCGAAGGAGCACTGGAAGCTGTTGTTGCTCGTAGTAGCTGGTGGGCGTTGGTGGGGTCTTGTTCCCGTGGTCTGGTGATGGTGGTCGGGTGCTTGCTCTGTGGTGGCGATGGTGGCTCGAGAAGAGAGAGCTTTTTGTACCCAGAAAACCAATTCCACCACTTCACCACAACCACCCCCATCACCACCCCCAACACCACCACCCCCACCACAATCCACCAAGAGCAGCTGAAGCTTATATTACTCGTGGCGGCTGGTGATTGTGGTGGAGTAGTGGTATCTGTGAGTTAAGTTTGTTGGCTGGGCTTTGTGTTACTTGGTGCTCGCGAGCGATGTACCAGTATCATATACTGCTCTATTCATTACCAGGTATACGAGTGTTCAAAGTTACTGCTACTGCTGTACCAGGTACTGCTTGCTTTGGCATACTATACTCGTACTTGTTGTTGTTGTTGTCTTCACATTAAACCCGTTCTTTCTACTCAACCACGTCACTACACCCAGTGCCTGTCCTGATTCCCAACCCTAGAGAGACACAAATTATGTGGTCACAGACTCTGTGAAACAGAGAAACAAACAAAAACAAAATAAAACGCAAATTAAAGGGTAAAACAAGTGAGATGCTTAACGTACTGGGTACGAGAACACAACGACACGAGCAGAACCAAAGAATAAGAACAAAAAGAAACAAAAACCGAATTATGAAATGCAACATAATACAAATGACGCAAACGACGCAGGGAGGGAGAATTGCCCCTAGAAAAAAAAAGCACGCATGCCCAAGAGGAACAGCTAACTGCTGCACGGGCGAGGCAACATGAAAAAGATAAAGACACCGGCATAAGGTGGAAACGAAGGGAGAAACAAGGCAAAAATCGAGAAGGAAGACACGAGAGAGGAAAAGAGAAAAATCCTTCTCAAGGCAAGCTCAAGGCGATGTTAATAACAGGTTCCGGTCTCTGCTATAAAATCGATACGGGGACTATGTCACACCTTCTGCCATCTCATTCCCACTCTAAAAACAAACACAGTGTCAAAAGCCGGTTCTACCTCTGCCGCGCCCTCCCCGGTGAACAAATTAATAGGAAACAAATAATAGAAATCAAGGACTAGTCGAGCGGATACCTTGCCGCACGATCTACCATTTCGTTTCTGCATTCGTCGACAGCTGTATCAGTACGGTCGCCCGTGCCCCCCCCCCCCCTCTCCTTGTCGACTCTACTGCTGTGTGTGTTGTCTTCACATTAAACCCGTTCGTTCTACTCAACCACATCAGTACACCCAGTGTCTGTCCTGATTCCTAATCCTAGAGAGATACAAATTATGTGGTCACAGACTCTGAAACAGAGAAAAACCAAAACAAAATAAGCGCAAATGAAAGGGTGAAGCAAGTGAGATGCTAACGTGCCGAGTACGAGAACACAACGGCAAGAGCCAAACAAAACAAAATAAGCACCAAAAGACAATAAAAAACGAATTCTGAAATGAAACAGAATACAAATGACGCGGGAAGACATAATCGCCCCTAGAAGAAAAGCACACGTGCCCAAGAGGAACAGGTAACTGCTGCACGGGCGAGGCAACACGAAAAAGAGGAAGACACCGTCAAAGGGTGGAAACAAAGGGAAAAACAAGGCAAAAAAGCAAGAAAGAAGACACGAGAGAGGAAAAGAGAAAACACGTTCTCAAGGCAAGCTCAAGGCGATGGTAATAACAAGCTCCCGTCTCTGCTATATAAACCGATACAGGGACCATGTCACACCTTTTGCCATCTCCTTCCCACTCTAAAAGAAAAATCGTGTCAAGAGCCGGTACTACCTCTGCCTCGCCCCCCCCAGTGAACAATGCAACAAGAAACAAACAAAACAAAATACAACAACAAATGTAATTCAAGGGCTAGTCGAGTCGATACCTTGCCCCACGAGCTGCCATTTCGTTTCTGCATTCATCGACAGCTGTATCAGTACGGCCGCCCCTGCCCCCCCCCCCCTCTTTGTCGCCTCTCTTGGCGTTCTCAGCTGCATGGCCGTAGCCAGCTCCTCTCCGCTTCGGCCCTGTGCCACCTCGCCATGAAATGGTCTGCCGCCTCGCCGACACCCCGATACCACACCCCACTCTTCTTAGCCGCCCTCGGCCATAGTACCGTCTCTGCTCCAAACAGTAAAGGGGAGCTGTCTGTGGAGCCTTCTGTCGCTCGAAAAACCCTGAGATCATCTGCTAGACATTGTGCCCAGTTCTTTTCTGGTCGGCCAGGTCCCGGGTTCGTCCCACCGACGATCGTCCCAAACATCACCCGCCGGGTCAGCCGCTCCTTGGTCGTGCACTGTAAGGCCCCCGCAAAGAGGAGGCGTCGTTTGCGGATGGTCGTCTCAACGCTCTCGCATTGTGCCTTCTTGAGGGCCTTGGCGTACGACATGAGATGGTCGGTGCGTTGTCGGCGCTGGAAACCAATTATCCGTAGGAGGAAGTTGTGGTGTGCCGTTCGGAGTTCAGCGAAGTGTTCCTGGCCAAGGGTCCACGTCACACACCCGTACAGCAGTGTCTCCATCACCTCGGCCTTTAGCATGCGCACCTTTAGAGTGAACGGGGCATCCTCCATATCGTACAACTCCCGCTTGAATCGGTTGTAGCATGCCCATGCGAGTCGAATGCGTCGTTTGATCTCTGGCATAATGTCCGCGCTTGCGACGACAAGACCACCAAGGTACAAAAACTGCATCGTCTGTTTATACCTTTGGCCCGCTGCTTCGATGACGAGCGGTGAGGTCCGGAGTGCCTGTTTTGGTGTCCGCAGCAGCATGGTCTCTGTTTTCTTTTCGGATACGGTGAGACCAGCTGCTTCGAAAACGGTCACAATAACGGTCATCATCTTCGCAAGCCCTTCCGCCGACTTAGACACAATGCCCGCATCGCCGGCGTACAGCATACCCCATACTGCCCTCCGTACACGTGCTAGTGGGTCCTCCCTCACTCCGTCCCCCCCGAGGTCCTCCTCGAGGTGAACCAAATAAAACAAGATGTCTGGGTCTTCACTGAAGCGTATCAGTACGGCGTGTATCACAGCAGCGAAGAAGACATTGAACAGAAGCGGTGACAGCACACATCCTTGCCGCAGCCCCTGAGTGACATCGAACCATTCAGAGTGCTTACCGTCATCCGTACGCACGCGAGCTCGCATGCCTTCGGGAAACTGGCGGATAACGGTTAACATCTTCTCTGGTATGCCGAAGCGTGCGAGCACCACCCACAACAACTCTCGGTCGACGGAATCGTAAGCCTTCTGCAGGTCAATGAAGCACATGTACAGGGGGATTTGTTTGGCTCGTCCGAGTTCTTGCAGTCGACGCACGACAAAAAGCATGTCGACTGTTGATCGTGCTGGGCAAAAGCCGCACTGCTCCTCGGGGAGTATGACTTCGGCCTCGCAGTAATTGCTGAGACGTGATGCGACCATTTTCAGCAATACTTTGCCTGAATGGGCAACAAGCGAAATCCCTCGGTAGTTGTTGCAATCGGATCGGTCCTTCTTTTTATGAAGGACCTTAATGGTCGCATCTTTCCATTGCTGGGGGACGTCACCCGTTCTCCACACATTGACAAGCAAGTTGTGTAAGTACCGGATGAATTCGGGGTGGTCCAGTTTCAGTAATTCAGCCGGAAGGGAGTCTGGTCCCACCGCTTTCCAGTTTGGCCTACCCCGGACTACCGCGATCATGTCATCCATGGTCGGTTCGTCTCCAAGCGATGGTGCCAGCGGTCGTTGTGGGAAAAGGGCGCTGATGGTTGGGTCAAGATTAGGCGATTTCGCGGTGAGGAGGGTGCCGAAAAACCCCGCCCACCGTTCCAGAATGCGCACCTTTTCCCTTAGTAGCGTGCCATCCTCGTCCATGATGAACTGCTCGCTTCTCGCTTTTCGACCGTCCAACCCCACCGTGCCCTTCAGGTGCTTGTAAAAACCCCGCTGGTCGTTGGCAGCGAGGAATCTCTCCGTTTCAGCAAGATACTCTTCGAAGTAGGCAAGTAATCCTGCGTCAATCACCCCTCCCAGATTCGCAGACGCCGTCCTCAGCGTCTTCCACGCAGTTTTGTCCCTCTTAATACGCATGGATCGTCGGGCATCATCCCTCGCATCCCATGCTAGTTTGAAGGTAGCTGCGGTTTCAGCGTTCTCGCACCACCCGAGTTTGTGTTGCGACGTGGCGGGGGTGGTACCTCTTTCGCTACTGCATCAAGGATTATGCCGGTGAAGGATTCGGCCATTTCAGAGATACTGTTCGGTTGCGGGGGTAGGAAAGGAAGCTTGGAGAGGATCCGCGCCGTTACTCGCCGCCAGCAATCTCCGTCAGACCTAAACTTCTGCCGAAGCTGTGCTGAAATAATTCCTATTGGTACTCGTGACGTGACTCAGATCCGAGGTCACAAAGTAGGCTCTCCCCCCCCCGTACGAGTACTCGTACGGTTCTTGCAAGCATATGTTTTTCTTCATAAGTTTGTTTCATTTTTGCTTACGATCACGTGGTTACGTATATTTGGGTTTTTTTGTTTTTTGCGTTGTCTTATATATTATTTTCACGTTTACCTAGGTCCATCCGTGACATTATTTCCATTCACGTTTTATACTATGCCGAGTTCAAATATAAAGTTGAACACTGAAATTTGTATATTCGTGATCGCAAAGACAAGACGAATCGATGCTGAGATTTTGAACAGAAACAAAATTTCACACTAATAACAAGTAATTATGCAACACAGCATCAAGAACAAAAACACCAAGACCGGCCAAAATTGGCCAAAATCAGTCGTTTTGGGATAAATCCTCAATATCTAACGAACGTTTGCTTTCCAGGGAAAACGAAAAAAACGCCCTGCGCGTATTCTTTCGATTCATCGTTTGCCGCCCTCTAAAATAAAATTCCACACAAAATTATTTATTGTAAACTTGAACAAAACGACCTCCAAAATCCGCACTTTTGCCGATATCTCCGTCAGTTTATCGATTTTTTTAAAACTTAAAAAAATCCCAGGCGCAAATAATGTGACGAGCTAGCTAAAGACGCAGTCTAAATATTGTGTGGCAACATTACAATCTACCTAAGCTTGGATCAGAAATTCACGTTTTTTGCAAACATCAGGCCAAATAATAAATATTAAAAAAAAATCGACGTGTTATCATCTCCGTCTCGAGAGGGCCGTTTAAAGGTATCTCTGTTTTTTTCAATAACCTTCCCATACCCGAGATAAGTGTTCCTTGGTGATTGGGGAATTTCGGATATTTGGAGCCGGATAGACTATACGTGTCATACGTTTTTGGGGTGTTTCTATTATTATACCCGCCCAGTACACGTGGTGCCCTACCAGTCTGGGTCGTTTCTGCCCTGCTTATGTACCACACACTTTACAAGGATTTTGCACCAACGCATACCAGAGGTATCGCTTAAACCGAAATGTTGTTGGTGGGTTGTGTTGGCGATATCATAGTGGCACAACGAGATCAGGGACCAACCGACCCACCCAGTAACTCTCTCACCCACAACGCACACCCACCAACCTGTATATGGCCATGAACACAAGAAGGTTTTTGTGCTGACACAAATCGCTTAGGATACAAAACGATCCGATCAATTACGATAATGATTGTAAGAACACAGCAAAAAGAGAAGAACCGCCAACGAAGTATCGTACATACGAGTTTGACCACTTGAAGGCGTCTGTCACGCTCCTCATTCCCAACGTTCTTGTATCCCAAATAGTTAGGGCTGTGAGTTGGCTGACTAATAGTTGCCAGCTAGTTATTAGCTGGCTAGTTTTTTAAGTTAGTTGCGGCGGTGCCAACTATCCAACTATTTTTGTTTTTTGGGTTTCCTTGCTTGTAGGAAGGCTTGTTTGGTACGGAGTGTGTATTTCTCGGCGTCCCCAAGCAGTACCACCACGCACCACACAGAGAGAGGTCTGCCACAACTCATGGCGCATCAACCCATCGCCATCGACGGTGCCGGTGCCGATGGCACCGCTGAGCCTGGCCTGTCGACGGACCATTTCGGTGATGGAGCGTCCGACGAAGAAGTGACTGTACCGAGCGCTCCTCCGAAAACGAGTGCACGCGACAAGGTGGTAGCGGTTCGCTACTATCGCGTATGGAAGGACCGCCGGTTTTCCAAGCGCCCCAAATGGGGACAGGGATTCATACTTTTGATGCGAGATGATTTGCGGTGTTCTGCATTATAGTCCACCTGGAACAATATTTCAATATTTTCTATACATTCCCCGCACCAAGGTATATTTCTCAGGGTGTGTTGAGCTGTTCGGAAATCTGGAGGCACCGCCAGAAAGCTCAACACTGCGCGCTACTTTCACGATTTTTTTTTCATTATTATATTAATTCGGCTCGTTTATGCCAAAAAACGTATGAACAAGCCCCTTGTTTCCCTGGGTGTAATATTTTTCAAACCCAAATTCTGAGCACTGTTTTTTTTTTTTTTTTTTTGGGTGTAATATTTTTCAAACCCAAATTCTGAGCACTGTTTTTTTTTTTTTTTTTTCCATCCCATTTATTATCTTCGCACTTCCGTCTTTCTCCCTCCCTAGTCGTAACTCAGATCCGGGGTCACAAAGTAGGCTCCTCACCCTCCTCCCCCACTACGGTTCTTGCCTTGATTTTTTACCGCGCAGAGGGTTCAGCCTTCCCAATGCTCGTCGATTTTCATCGAATTTTGCTAACTCACGCTCTCGCGCTTTCAGCTAGTCAAGATATTATGCGAGAAAAAGTCCCTACGAGCTTGCACTCGGGGGGGCTCGAACTCGTGACCTTGTCGCTAACAAGCTTCGTGGTTACCTTCTAGCCCACCGGGGCGACCGGATCATTGCGAGTACGACCATAGGCCGCCGGCCATTTTTTTCATAATAAAAAAACAGCTTTAGAGGGAGAGCTATGAGGGAAACAATCAATGTATATCGAAGGTCATTTTCCCCTGGTTACTACTGTTTGACAAATCGTGCGATATACTATTTAATAGAATACGGCGAACGATTGCTCTCGTCCACGCCTCCAGGCCGTTTTTTCTTCGTTTGCAGCAATACCAAATTGCGTGAGATATTCATAATTTTGCCCAAAATGACTTATTTTGGTCGATTTTGGCCAGTCTTGGAGATTTTTTTTTTATGCATTGTTGCGTAACTACTTGAAATTAGTGTGGAAACTTATTTTTCTTTCTCGTTCTCAGCATCGATTTCTCTTGTCTTTGCGATCACGAATATATGGTTGTCTCATTGGAAAAAAAGTATTTTTTCATGAGTTATGACAACTTCGTAAACGCCATTGGAAATATTTTGTGCCGGACGGACCATACGAGTACGTATACAGACAGTAAAAGGTAGAACTCTGGTCTTATGGTAATAATGCGGTCAACTGCTGTGATGGCGGGACTTTGTTCCAACGTGCTATTACTATTAATAGCTGTAACAATACAAGTATGTCTCTGTCATGAGTGTGTCAACTGGATGATGAGCACCTCTGGCTCGGGTGTTTGAGCGATGCTCGTCCTGAGCTGCGTGTCGATCCCAGTCTATTTTGGTCGATCTCCGTCTAGTTTGGCCGATCCCAGTCTATTTTTTGTCCTATTTTTAGTTTGTACCGGTGATGTGCTACTGCCTGCCGCACGAGTATGTATGTATGTGTTGTCTTCACATTAAACCCGTTCTTTCTACTCAACCACATCAGTACACCCAGTGCCTGTCCTGATTCCCAATCCTAGAGAGATACAAAATATTATGTGGTCAACCAAGGTCACCGACTGTGAAACAGAGAAAAACCAAAACAAAATAAACGCAAATTCATGGGTAAAGCAAGTGAGATGCTTAATGTACCGGGTATGAGAACGTAACATATATTTCTGGTGTATCTCTTTAATATCCGACAAACTGAGACGAAGTTTGGAAATATACCTGTTTCGTGATCAAAACCAGAGATAAACTTGGCCCATTCATCATGCTTTTTGGGTGTAAAATGAAGCCAAATAGCGTATTTTTTGCTTCCGGCGGCGCCTTCAGCGGGATCCTCCGGAGGCGCCTCTGGCGGGCCCTCCGGGGGCGCCTCCAGCGGGGCCCGGGGGGCTTTTTTCGCTCGCTTCGCTCGCCTGACTTTAGTCGACTAGTTGGCTGGCGCTAAAGTCAGTTAGTTGGCTGGCCTCGCCAGCCAACTAATAACTAGGCGAGAACTCCAGCCAACTCACAGGCCTACCAATAGTCCTTACTCCAAGGGACTCGGAGTGTCTGTGCATGTTGGCGTTGGGAACCGAAAACCAAATGTCGTTTCGAAAACCAAATGTCGTTTTTCGGAGAGGTCTTCGCCGTTTTTAGCGACCAAAACTGAATGTTCACAGTCGGTTGGTTCCCCGGTTACCCCAGAACACCTGAAACCGAAATGAAAACCGACTCGGCCTTTTTCGGCTGTCATTTATTACCGACCCATACGCCAGTAACGTCTATGGGCCCCGGTAGGCTAGCAGGTAGCCACGAAGCCTGTTAGCGTCAAGGTCGCAAGTTCGAGCCCCGCCGAGTGCATGTTCGTAGGGACTTTTTCTTGCAAAATTTCTTGACTAGCGGAAAGCGCGAGAGCGTGAGTTAGCAAAAATTCGATGAAAATCGACGAGCGTTGGGAATGCTGAACCCTCTGCGCGATAAAAATCAAGGCAAGAACCGTAGTGGGGGAGGAGGGAGAGGAGCCTACTTTGTGACCCCGGATCTGAGTGACGATTAGGGAGGGAGAAAGACGGAAGTGCGAAGATAATAGTGAGGAGATATTGATGCGAAGCGGCCGCTAGGCCGCGAGCATCAATAGATGCTCTTCATAATGAGGAGATATATTGATGCTAGAAAAGGGGCAGCCTTCGAAGCAATCAATAGATGCCTCTTCATAATGAGGAGATATTGATGCTGAGAAGGGCGCAGCCCTTCGAAGCATCAATAGATGCTCTTCATAATGGTTGGGTATGTGCCCGTGGGGGTGTACCCCCCTGGTCGCGAACGGACACAAA
>MEHQ01003659.1:807049-842575 GCA_008828725.1 Saccharina japonica
TTTTTTTTTTGTCCATCCCATTTATTATCTTCGCCCTTCCTTTCTCTCTCCTCCCTAGTCGTAACTCAGATCCGGGGTCACAAAGTAGGCTCCTCTCCGTCCTCCCCCACTACGGTTCTTGCCTTGCATTTATATCGCGAGAAGACTTCAGCCTTTCCTTCCCTCGTCGACTCGCATCGAATTGTATACCTACGATCCACTCCTGTACAAGGTTTCGCGCTGACGCACATCGCTTGACTAGAAATGTCGGTGGATGGTGTTGGGACAACCGGCCCAGGGATCAACCGAACCACCCAGCTATTACTCTCTCAACCACAACCCACAACGAACCCCCGCCAACCTATATACTTGCGCATGAGCCAAAAAAGATCTATGTGCTGACACAAATCACTTCATATACAAAACGATCCAATCAAAGTCAATTCCAGGAACACAGAAAAGAGAAAAACCTCCAACGCAGTTAGGAGTTTGACCATTCGAAGGCGTCTGTCACGCTCCTCATTCCACCCGTTCTTGTAAATAGGATGGAAAAAAAAAAAAAAAAATGAGATTAATACACACATCCAGGGGAACCCCTTTGTGCCTTGATGGACAGCACTTTGAATTACCTCTATTAATACAAGGGTTTGCGGCTGAGGCCGCCCGATCAACGAATCGAACCCAAGACCTTGGTAGTGGCTGCCAGTGGGAGGACGCCTACTTGCTGTTGAATGATTACGTTTAAATTGTTACTACTGCTTGAAGCAAAGAATACACAGCGGCGCAATAATACCGTACCTGGTAGTACTTACAGTAGTAGCGCACCCTTGGCCTGCTACCTGGCGCAGTATCTGACATACACTGTCTGAGGGCTAAATAACTGATGACAACAACCAACAAACCAAGCACCCACTTTACGTCGAAATACAACAACAACGCTGATCGCAATTTAATAATAGTGCAATTGGCATATATACTTCGAGGTATGTACATACTACGTAAATAATGGGACATTGTACGTAGTCTACACTTTTACACCAGGTCCAATGAATAAATAAGATTCAGCTGCTATTAAATATTGATAATATACTAATAATAGCATACAGCCACAATAATAGTAGCAGTACAGCCATCAGTGATGAAGAACGAGGTACCACGTATAATATGTATTCGATAACAACAATGTCAAAGACTTTTTCTCGCAAAAAAATATGTTGACTATATACGTAGTAACAGAAAGCGCGAGAAGAGCGTGAGATAGCAACATTCGATGAAGAGCGACGAGCGTTGGGATTGCTGAACCCTCTGCGCGATAAAAATCAAGGCGCGAACCGTAGTGAGGAGGGAGGGAGAGGAGCCTACTTTGTGACCCCGGATCTGTGTTACCACTATGATTATGGAGGGAGAGGGACAGAAGTACAAAGATAATAAATGGGATGATACGGCTCACATATTCAACCACGAACGCTACGATGCACGACGGAGACTTGCGCAAAGGTGCCTGCATTAGAGTATAGATACGTGGACGTATGAAGCGGTGATACGTGGGTAATTGATAGCGAAATTTCGAAACATTAATAGTTATATGATATGTGATGATGGTAAAAAAGGCTATTCGCAAAGGGGCGCGACTCTACGAAGGTAGGAGATGAACGGAGCTAATGGTGGCACCGTATTCGACGGCGATAGATGAACCGGAGCAAATGGTGGCACCGTATTCGACGTCAAGATGAACCAGTGAGCAGAACGGCGAACGGCTTATCGCTAACGTTATTTTTAACTGATAAGAGACCCAATAGGCCACGCAGGCAGCTGCACGCAGCAGAGCAGCACTGCTCCAGTTGTGTGTCGTTTTTTTCCGAGGACTACTGTCAATACTATGAATATTGTATGGTGTATGGCCTCGTACCCCCTGCCTGGTTTATATTATGTGATATGTTTCACCAAATATCTTGATACTCGTATATTAATATACGTATGATACGACAAGGGTTTGCAGTGCTCGACCTGGCTCAGCATATGTCAGCATAGAATAGCCCGCGGACAACTTCGTAGTTTCACCTGACATACACCGAAGTTGTGAAACCCGTGCCTGATGAAGTCACCAATTTTATCGTAACTTCACGTTTACTGCCATGTGCCGGGTACGTATTGATACGGTCGTATATACGCATTAGGAATACGGCAATATTCTTACTACTTACTATTAATACTGCTGTACATAGACGCGTATTGTGTTTGTTGATCATATTAAACCGTCCCATGATATATATCTACCCATCGACAACCAGTAACGCCCCGATGGTCTAGAGGTAACCTCGAACACTTCTGAACGTTGATGTCTGGAGTTCGAATCTCACGTGGGTCGGACTTTTGAGTTTATTTGCAAAAATAAATAAAAAAACGGAATCAACTGTTGAGAGCAATTAATAGTAGCGTGGGTAGGCACAATTCGATGCGAGTCGACGAGGGAAGGAAAGGCTGAAGTCTTCTCGCGATAAAAATGCAAGGCAAGCACCGTAGTGGGGGAGGAGGGAAAGGAGCCTACTTTGTGACCCCGGATCTGAGTTACGACTAGGGAGGAGAGAGAAAGGAAGGGCGAAGATAATAAATGGGATGGACAAAAAAAAAAAAAAAAAAAAAATCGACATGCAGCACACCCAGTGTCTGTGCCGATTCTTCACCAGTTCTTCTGTGGTCACAAAACACACAGCAGAGAGATTCTACGCTGTAATGCAGTCGTAAGCAGAGCAGGCAATGCAATTTTTAGACGACAGGCACGACCTATCCTGCTTGTAATCCAGCTGCGTGAGAGAGAAAAAAGAGAGAAAAAATAAAAAAATAGCCAGTGACCCTTACGATATACGTATTACACATACGATACGATATGCTATATTATTACGTATATACGTACGGCAGTTTGTTTTTTGTCATGCATACGTTAGGTATCGAAAATGGACGATAGCACCTTATCTCTACTCTCGAGCTTGGCACCCTCACCGCACCCATCCTGTAGTCTTTCACCCTCTAAGCGTACCTTGGACGACACCGTTCGAGAAGTGCGACAATCGGAGCAGAAGCCGAAGCGCGACCTGCGAAGGCTCTAATCGCATACCGGGCCTTCACTCAAACCCAAGGCCGGCCGCCCGCTGACCCTGGTTTGCGCCGCGCTGCACCTTCAAAGCCACAGGTGAGTATCATCACAACACCATTATTAGCACATATATTTTGAATACATAATAGGTGCATTGATGTCGCTCCTGCTCGCATGCGGGTTAGAACTTCGTACCGGTTCACCCAATGGACCCCAACAACGATAGATATGCTCCTCATTGAGGATGTCGGCAGAGACAAAACGCCACCAGTGTCCCCAGTGTCGTCGCCTCGAGGGAAGGCGCGTGCCGTACGAGCTAGGCCAGCCAAAAAAATGTTTTTAAAGCAGATTGGCCATGCCCCGACCAATCTAACGAATTTGGACCTGGAATTTAGACACTGTGTAGATCATGTACTAACCAACACACTTGCCGCCTGCCCTTTTTTTTTTTTGTTCCTCGAGAGAGATACGACGACCCAAAAATCGCAAAAAATACAAAAGCGATCAAAAATACTCGAAAAAAAAACCATCAAAGAGGGCAGGCGGCAGGTATTTTTGCACGTACGGTTCAAAGACGTGGTTAAAATGTCAGAGTAAAACTCTCAAAATTGGTCGGGGCATGGCGGAAATACCATTTTTCCGTAATTACTTGACTTATATATGGAATCGAGTTTTGGTCATATCTCTTGATGGATGGAGAATTGGGCAACGAGACTTTCATCGATCTTCTCCTTGTGTCCTCAGCATTGTCTTCCCCAAATTTCATGTTGATCGAAAATGACATTTTTTATACGAAATTAGAATGAAAAAATGTTGTTTTCGAGTTTTCGCGGATATCTCGGCGAGATCGAGTCGAGAAAAAAATATGTATATAATTTTTCATATACCGTTTTTTTTTGCACAAGCACTGGTATGTCAGGGTTGGCGCAGTGGTTCACGAGATTCGACTTTAGGAAGCTTTGTACGTTTCTTGGCTTGCCCAGCTCGTAGTTTGCCCTATTAATAGTTTGCCTCGTTTGTTGTCCACGGTTGGTTGTTCGTTGAGCATGCATGTTCAGACTTTGATGTTTTTCACCACAATACGCAAGTCAGTTATGATACAACTGCTACGCACGAAATATTTGTATTTATTTTGTAACAATTCGTATACGTGTACGTACACGTTTCCGGTGGCTTCGTAAAGTGTACGTATGTATCCTCGATCTCACATTTGTTTTTTTTTTCAATATTTACATATTTACCTGGTAGATCGGTAGATACATGGTCCATCCGGGACACTATTTCCATTCACGTTTTATACTATACTGAATTTAAATAATAAAGTTCGACATTGAAAATTGTATATTCGTGATCGCAAAGACAAGACGAACCGATGCTGAGATTTTGAACGAAAACAAAATTTTACACTAAAAACAAATAATTATGCAACACAGCATCAAGAAAAAAAATACCAAGACCGGCCAAAATTCGCCAAAATCAATCGTTTTGGGATAAATCCTCAATATCTACGTAACGAACTTTAGCTTTCCAGGAAAAACGAAAAAAAAACCTGCGCGTATGGCTTTAATTCATCGTCAGCCGCCCCATACACAAATATTCAATGTAATCTTGAACAAAACGACCTCCAAAATCCGCATTTCCGCATCTGCCGATATCTCCGTCAGTTTATCGATTCTTTTCAAACAGAAGAAAAGCCCAGGCGCAAATGTGACGAGCTATTAATAGCTAAATACGCAATCTAAATATTGTGTGGCAACATTACAATCCATCCAAGCTTGGACAAAAAATTCACGTTTTTTGCAAAAATCAGGCTAAATAATATTAGTCAGAAACAAATCGACGTGTTATTATCTCCGTCTCGAGAGGGCCGTTTTAAGGGTATCTCTGTTTTTTCCAACAACCTACCCATACCCGAGATAAGTGTTCCTTGGTGATGGTGGAATTTCGGATATTTGGAGCCGGACGGACTATACGAGTATACGACAGAGGTATTTAGGTTCAAGCGTATCATACCGCCCCAAATGCCTTAAATTACGTATCAAGTATCCACCGTGCACGCCTTTATTGGAGATAGGCCCTCTGTCTTTTGGCGCTTAGCACTTCAGCACTTGCCACATAAATTTGATACCCTTGTTTTTGGCACCAAAAATGACGAGGTACTGGATACCTGATTTTGGCTGAAACCCCAGAACAAATGTGCACTTCGAGCGTATCATACCGCCCCTATGTAGACTTCGTACGTTTAGACTCCTAGACTTGATACGGAGTGTACCAGTACTCGTAGTAATAATATTATTAAATAATAGTTTTAGCGTTCTTCGCCGTATACTGCTTGTCCTCTCCGCTCTCCGCTGCATGCCGTTAGCGAAATTTCGTTGTCCATTTCATGTTTCGGCGTCCTACATTAATAGACGCTTCATAATTATATATCGATATTAATATTTAGCAGTATACGAGTAAGAGTTTATACATACGTATATCATATCTGGTGTATGATACCTATATTTAAGTATACGTATACGTCGTACTCAGACAATATTATAAACACATTCAGAACTGAATAAAATGTACTACACTAATTGCAAGTAATGTTAAGCACGAAGTACCACTGACTGACTACTGCCTGTATGACTGCTGTGTCACTGCTGTACTACAGACGCAATACTACTGGCTGTATTTATACATTATTATTTCACGGTTGTATATTCTCTATTTGTGTTTTTGGCGGTATGCCGTGGCATTACATCGTACCAGCCATGGCATTCCGTGGTTCGACCACGGCCTGCCATGGCATGCCAAGGCATGCCGTGGAAACCCATAGCGTGCCGTGGTAGTAGTCCGTCAACCTCCACGGCACGCCAAGAAACATTCACGGCCGCTACCTCGGCATGCCATGGCATAATCCAAGTCGTATGCCATGCCACGGCGTAGTAACCAGGGTAACGTCTACGGCATAGTAACAAAGGTGACCCTATGCCACGGCATGCTACGGTGACTCCCACGACATGTGTCTCGGCATGCCACGGCATTTTCCACGGTATCCCCCACGGTACACAATATGCCACGGCATGCCGTGGGGGTTTCCATGGCATGTCGTGGGGGTTTCTGTGGTGTTCGCCACGGGGTTTTTTCATGGGATGCCGTGGGAGTTGCTGATGCATCTGCCATCCTATGCCGTAGGGGTTGCCATGGTATACCGCGGTCATTGCCATTACATTTACCATTGTGAGCCGCGGGGATAAACGTAATATGCCGTGGTGGTTGCTGTGGGGGCCGCGGTTTACCATGGGGTTGCCGCGGTTTGCCGTATAGTGGCGTCGGCGTTGCAGCGGAATGCTATGAGACTTTCCGCGCTATGCCGTGGGCTTGCCGTTGTGTTCGTGCCGCGGCATGCCGTGATCAGTACCGTCGCATGCCTTGGCAGCCCATGGCATGGCATGCCGTGGCATGCCATAGCTGGCTGGCATGCTGTGGCATGCCATACCTTGACCTGGAACTGCCATGCCATACAATGGGCGATATCATGGCATGTCACGGGATGCCACGGCATGTCGCCAAAAAGCAGATAATTTGCATGCCATCGATCAAACGTCGCGAACCCGAGAACGGGCAGTTACCGTTCAAAATGTGGTGGCGGGTGATACAAGCGAGTGACGCTAGACTCAATACGGCTATATACACAGAAACTGAACTGCCAGGAAGTCCCTCTGGTGCATCAAATGAACGTACTCGTACGTGGTACGTGCTAATTGTTGCGTGCTTAATTTATAAGTTTACATATCATTGGCGAAATGTTGTACCCAGACAATAGCTGCTGCTGTAGGGCCTCCAAACTAAAACACCGGAATAAATGAGGGATTTGGAACACGAAACCAACGCTGCTCACGCATCGTGCTGTAAGGACGTATGGACTATCAGGGATGTGTATTTCGTATTTCGCTACATGGTAGTAGCAAGTAGATGAGACAGGTCAATGTCGAAACGGTGTGGACCGCGAATAGGAAACAGTACTGCACGCTTTTCAGGCGATAAACATTTCCCACTTGTACGTTTTAAGGCCATTATCCTCGAAGCCATGAATGACCAAAAGTTCCAATATTGTTTTGCGCTCAATTTCCTGTATTCCCAAGGTATCTAGTCAAACTCGCATCTATGTCTACAGTCGAAGCACAAACCCCCGCATTTCTCGTTGCATGTTCCCCCCCCCAACATGTATTTGTGCTTCTACTGTAGCAGAACTCATGAGGTTCTCAAGTGCTGCGCAGGCATCGCTCCTGGTGGCTCTGGCAGCTGTATTCTATAAGGCAGAGGCGCAATCCAGGAACAGGATAACTGTCAAAACGTACAAAACGAACTACAGGATCGACACCTGGGACGACGGTCGCGATGATCTGTACCGAGTGACTTACTGGAAATTTGGCCTGCAATCGGTCTACACCTTCGACGCCGACGGCCACGTTAGGACCCTCACAGCCCGTGACACGCAGTACACGTTTGACCTCGCCGGCACATCCAGGATGCTCATGGATTCAGGCGATGACGCCCTAGAGGATGCTCCTGACGTCGAGGCCAGCGCTGAAATCGGCTGTTCTACATGTGAAGTCACGTGGGACACGCTGTGCGACGTTGGCCTGACAGAGGTGTGCTTCTTGGATGATAACACTCCAAGCGCGTTCGATGAGGATGCGCAGAACTCGGTGAAGAGGTTCTGTGCCGCTGTTGGAGCAGCATGCGAACGGACCGCGACTGACGTTTGCGACGGCCAGTGCACTGATGAAGGTGACCTATAGATATACATGTAGTCAAGGAGAGGCCAACGTTACACAATCATAGTTTCGTCTCGGGTCGGCTATAGTGTCGGTTCGTTCGACTTCGAACGTGTCGGCATTGGCTTCGCTTTCTCAGGCGCCCTTTTCATCCGCCGACCTCGCAGCCCCCGGCTCTCACTTCTTGGACGCCTAACGTTTGCTGCACCCGCGCCCGCCCCGAGCACGCGCGTGAAGTTCGTGATCGCGTGGACTTGCATCTTGTCATTTTGAAGGAAAACGTAGTATACATATTATGTAGAACTATTGCAATCTCCAACAATTTCCAAACCCGACGGACATTGGTATGTTACGGTTATATCGGCAATCGAACAAAACTAATAATCATCTTGTTTTTGGGGTTGTAAGAATGAATCACGTCCCCTCTCCCGAATGACGGACTCTACCTGGACGGTAACGCTTGCACCACTCTCAATGGGCAATCGAGCATCATGAGGAGGAGATCACCTCGAGCTCGGAGGGTCTTGCTGGTGGTGTATCATATCTCAGGGCAACAGCCAATAAACTATTAATAACTGTAACATATGTGTATACCTTCCCATTCCCATAAACCGCGTGTCGCAGCTGCAGGCGCCTGCGACCCGAACCCTTGCGAGAACGGAGGGTCGTGCGCCAATGACCCCGCCGGGGGGCACATTTGCTCCTGCACGTCTGGCCACGGTGGCACGTTCTGCCAGTACGACACGTCATGTGAGCACCGTTTGCGTCACATGTTCAACGGATACTGCGTTTGGGGATGAAATTCGTAGATAAAACAGGTGCTGTAGTTTCTGCATTGAAACGACGTAACTGTGCCCGAATATCTAATGGCAGTGTGTGTGTAACGCTACGATAAACGAGACCGCCAAACACTCGAACGGCAAAATGAACAATCGCACTTGATGGTGTGCGTGTGTATAACTGTATCTCACGCCTTCGCAGTCTTGGACCCATTCTTCATCGAGGTTGACTTCCTTGGGACGTGGACAGATGCACGCAGGGCCGTCTTTCAATCAGCTGCGGACAGGTAAAGGCCGCTAGGAGTCGACTTGAATTGCAAGAAACGCCGGTTCAATTGGCGTCATGGACCCCCTACTCCACATGCTACCGTGGTTCCTAGTTCGCATTTGTTCGAGGCCGACCATCTCAGTTTAATATGTATCGGGTACCTTCAGTGCCTTAGCATATCTATTTTCGATGCATTTAGTGGGGCGCTCGGTACGACGGCCGGACGATTCGCCCTCAAAATGAGGCTTACATGTTAGTGTAAGTGTCGTGGAGGGAGATGAATCTTGCACCAAGTGTGTGTACCAGTATGGCGTTATTTCGTCGGGTACTTGGGGGTCTTTCAGTGCATAGTCCGTCGTCCCCCTTCCTCTTATCACCCCAAAATTTGATTGCGTGTGTAGGTGGGCTGAGGTTATCACCCACGTTCCTTGCGGAGGATTCATGGAATACCCAGCTGGCCGTCTACTGATCACCGCCACACTGGCGGAAATCGACGGTCCCGGACAGGATGGGTTCAACACTGTGGGCAACGCACGTCCGTTACGTGTTTGGAGTGCATGCCCAACCATCAGCTTTACGGGGGAAATGAATTTCGATCTATACGACATCGGCGACTTGGAAGCGGACGGATCGTTGGAAGCAGTCGTCGTGCACGAAATGGGACACGTCATCGGGGTTGGGTAAGTGTTGAAGTGTTGCAACGAAAGGTTCTCTCGGTAGCGTCGGCGTATACACTGGATTGTTACAAATATTTCGGTGACGATATGCACGAGTGTATCTGCTTTCGCCGTTTTACTTCAGTGCGCCTCCCGATCGATGTTGGAGGCCTGAAAACCATGGGCCTCGGTAGTAGATAGAGAACGGTTGCGAGGAGGGCAAATTATTTGTACCGTATTATATGTACTTTTATCCGATATTGTCCAGACCGGGAATTGGTGTACCCGTTTCTCGAGCGTTGTTTCCTCTCAACTCCCTCTAAACACCAACGGTATGACGGTAGAGGGGGCCACAAAAAGGGGCAGTACCCTATCCTCGTTGTCGATGCACGCTTCGATGCCGCATGCATGGTAAAATCTTGTCACACCACGCAAACTTAGAGGTACGGACATGTTAGGCCGGGGTGTGTGGTTGCGCCCCTACACCCGGGTGGATCAACTGCACTTTATTCAAATATATTCACATGCACAAGGAAGCCTGCCATTACTTGAATATGCTCGGCCTAAACCTAGAGGTGCACGGTCGATTTATACACATACGCCCAAACGTACACCAGTACCAAACATCATAGTTGTGCTAAATGTGTACTGTAAAAATAGAAGATAGCTCATCACGAACGTGGTCTCGTGTACACCAGGTTTCCACACACATGTACGGCGGTATTGGATTATGCCGACCATTCATTGTTACAGGGAGTGTCAGTGACTCTACACGGAGGTGGCATTCCTTTATCCGTACCGTCTGCGGACAAACACGGTTGCAATTCACCGTCCCAAGCATACCTCGAATTATCTATGCAAGACAAATCCAACACCATCCTGTAAGAAGTATTCGATATCTCGGCGTCGAGGTATCGTTGTTAAATGGGGACTATAATAGGTGTCGTGTCGTATAATCGTGGCCACAGCAAGGTTCCACAAAGCAATCTTGCCCCAGTTTAGGTGAAGAATCACCAGTCGTTGTGGCACAACATCCCCACCGGCAAAAATCGTTTGTTCGCTTGGCGGAAGGAACTGTACGAATTCTACGCCTACAGTTGTGAAGAGAGCAGCACGACACACGCGTTTCGCGGCAAGCTACGCGACCAAACAGTGAAACACAAATGCGTATATATGTCTGCTCGACCCATCATGCGTACTGATCGTGCCTTCACGCAGCACTCTATGGGGCCCCGGCTTGGGAGACTGTTCAACGTGCTTCGACGACGGTTCCTCGACCTGGACGTGTCCCGCCGCCTTGGGCGCCTTTGCCGATATTGGCGGCTCTGGTGCTAACATCGTCGAGACGGACTTCGGAGATGGTAAGCGAACATTCTTGCCTGCTCAAGCTGAACAAAACACTACACTATATACGAGAGAAGCCCCACGTTGCGCAGCGAGAGGATTTTTGTGAGTGGCGAGGAGAATATTGCATCCGAAGTTCAATGCGGTTGTCAAGAGCATCCATATATTGATGTTGCATGCTCGTTTGCTCATGATAGAGAACCCCGCATCAGTATGACACCTGGTGGCTTCGCACAAGATGTTCGTCACACCCAACAATCACAGTCGTATGAATGCATTGTGCGACTAATGCATTCATATCTACCGCCGCAACTGCGTTTCTTCCGCACAGGATCACGCTGCGGCCACTTGGACGAATCGCTTTTCGACAATGAGTTGATGACCCCCATCCTCGGCGATGTAAGAGGGTACCCGTCATTTGTATCAACCCGTCCTTCGAATTCCCCGCGGGAGAATGAAGCTGCCTCGAAAACACATTTAATCGACAACATCGCAGCCACGTAATGTAACACGTTTGTGTAACGCAGGTTTAGGTTTGCAAGTTATGGATGCGATAGTAGCAGTAGCTGTCACGTACGTCTCTGTCATGCAAGTGTCCGTTTTCTAGTGCTTCATCTGCTCGTTTTACGGGATATAGCTGAGATGAACCTGTTATCGCCTATCCTTTGTTCCTCCTGTTGATATTGCCCAGAACAACCCGCTGTCGAAGATAACCGCTGCCACTCTGGAAGACATCCATTACATCGTCGAC
This sequence comes from Saccharina japonica, assembly GCA_008828725.1. Classification (NCBI taxonomy): domain Eukaryota; class Phaeophyceae; order Laminariales; family Laminariaceae; genus Saccharina; species Saccharina japonica. The sequence continues at coordinate 818,687 of MEHQ01003659.1, forward strand.
TCAAGCGCGGTGAGGTTCGAGCCTGGGTATGCAGTAGCGCCCCCTGGTATATATGTACGAAGGCCATCGACGGTTTTGGTCGATCAGCTACCGCTCGACGCAGGCGCATCCCTCAGCACGCCGTACTAGCGGCCCCAACCCGTTTGGTGGAAATACGCGTCGTAACCCCGTCGCGAGAGAAAAACACATGATGCCGATTTGTTAACGCTGCTACGACGTCAGCATATGTAGTTCACGCACAATGTACTTGTAACTCACAGGTTGTTCACGTTGCTCTGCAACGAACGTACACTTGGTCGAACCAACTCCCCTTTCGCTATTCTGCCGTGCTCGACGCGTGCGGCCCCTATTGCTTCGCCGTCTCATTGCCGCTCAGGTGGACCCATACGTTCTTCCTTCTCAACGTGGTAAGTAAAGTCTGAGCGAATTCGAATAACATGTTTTGCTTTACATCAACTGCGAATCAACATTGAAATATCCGGTGTTGAAAGTACACGATGCAAAGGCACATTTCGTTTAGATATTTTCCACAGCGCTTCACGTCTAGCACGTACGGTAACACCCTAGTCGTCACAGTCTCGCCCTATCATGATTTATGCCTCGCACAATCCATCAATCGTAGGCGTGGGATAGCAGAGTCAGTCGAATTGGGTACAGTGATAACCATACGCAGTAGGCGCATCGGGCAAGCGAATTTCGGCTTGAGGGTTTTCACCAGGTGCTCAAGTGGCTAAACCTTAAACTATGCACTATAAATAGGTGCATCGCACAAACGAATTTCGGCTTGATGCGTTTCAATAAGGCGTCTAGCTGTTTGTTAGACCTGCCCAGGAAGACCACGTTCAATACGTTAGCGCGCGAAGCTTGCGAATGGTTTTATACACAGTTTTGTATCAGCAATATGGGCACATATTGCGCATTTACACATGTAAACATCGTCACAGCAGACAATCCTCGTTGTCGTCCATTCGCCCCTCTGCATTCAGGTGGTTCGATCAAGGAGGAGTCGGAGCCATCCGTGATCGTGAGGGACACTGCTGTGGAGGTAACCCTCCTGGTCGTGGACAGCGACGGCAACGTTGTCGAGGAAAAGAAGGCCCTAGGAATGGAGTTTTGAGCGGCATGCACAACACAAGGCCCCTACTCCAGCACACTCTGCATTTTTTCCGCATGACCCATGTACTGTATTACCATCATGTTGTGGGGTAACATAGTGGTTGAACCCTGTACCGAGCGTTGAGCGTACATTTTGCAAGCATAAAGGTTCTGTAGTTTAAATACATTTTGTACGAGTACAACATAATATGTGGGTTAATTTGCCAGAGATGGTTTCAAGTATGGAGGCAAACGAACTTAACTTGTAGCGTTTGTTGCTGCGTGGTACAATGCCGGAATCATTTCCTGGACCACAATGTACTGATCCTCAGGTCTTCCTGGACCACAATGTATTGATCCTCAGGTCTGTCAATTCGTTTTTGATGTTGTGCCTCTGCTGGCGAACTGCGATGATTAGCACGCCTAAGGTGTTCCATGATTTGTACTGTATGTGGCGACCTTTTCAGGTACGGAGCCAAACAGGGTTAAATTGTAGCTCGTTTGTTCGTAGTACAGGTTAGTTGTTTTGTTTTCGATGTTGAGACCGTGGTGGCGAACTGCGACTATTTAACCCATACTTGGAATTAGTATGGGATTTGTTTTTTAGTTCTGAAGAGTTCTATATGCAGATGTGAAGAGATTTTGACAAATGGAGCCAAACAGCGTGAAAATGTACGATTTTGTTGCTGCTTGGTACGATTTCTGGCATATATTTTAGGACAGACAGATTAGGTCTTCAAGTTACGAGTACTCTTAGTCAAATCGTGTTTCGACGTTTTGCCTGTAGTGGCCAACTCCGATAGTTAGCTCCACCAGTGATTTCAGACTGGTGGCTTGCTTTTTTATCTCCAATGAGTTCGTTCGGCGGTCGACCGATGTTTTTCTTGCCTACTACGTATTTTTATAGGTAACGGTAGTTCCGCGCGAACCCCGATACATGGAGTATATGCCGCGTTTTTAAATCACGGAATATTTAACAGGTTAGAGGTTGACTTCCTATGTATCAAAATATATGGACTAGTATATCACGATTTCACGCTTGAGTTTTGGTTTGTTTTTCGGAAGGAAATGCGGAGAGGTGTTCAGATATGGAGCCTGTCAGGAGTAATCTTGTAGCCTTTTATTACTTCGTGATACGATGCCGGGGTCGACATACGACGAGTGTCAGGTTGTCAAATTTCTGTTTTCGAAGTTTTTCCTCTGGAGGCAAACTCGGGTTGTCTGCCCTATTACCAGCAGATTCGCTCTCAGCCCTGCCGTAAGCAATAGTTACCACCCGAACTGAGGGTCAGCTAAGGGGTGCTCAGGGCGCCGTAGGATCAAGGTGGTAACGGGGGTAAGGTGGTAACGGGGATGATACAGTGCAGTGAAGTTGTTTTGGCTGTTGCGGCTATCCTGGGTTGCCGTTGCGTTTACTGCCGCGTGACGTAGTGATACGTGAGCATGCGTGCGTTCGGAACCTGCATGCGAGGCCGAGACTTGGAGCGACAGCGCCTATGGCGCGAGCCATATTAATAAGCATATTGTTTCATATATTGGTGTGATTTGTACGGCCCGTTTACCTAGCCGGGTGTACAACAGTCCTGACCCCGGACTTCTGTCGGGCGTATCTTATACGAGTGTAGATGTAGAATACTAATATCCACGGTCAACATTAGTTTGACAACGTCCTTACACCAACACCGACAAACTTTGTGAAGGTCAGCACCATCTCCCAATATGCTAACAAACTGCTGACAACATACGGACGCATGAAGTCTTACCCAGACGCTTGAAAATTGTCGTATCTACCAAACCGTACAGCAGTAGTAGTAGTAGTAGTAGTAGTAGTAGTAGTAGTAGTAGTAGTAGTAGTAGTAGCAGCAGTAGCCAAACCATCAGCGGGACTCATTCCTGGAATGCGCCTGACCATAATCGCGCACTCAGGATAAATGCCGACAGAGTGACGATTCAGGCGCATCAGTGGTGTGGTGGAGATCTGTTAAAGAGATAGTTTGGGGTCGCAAATTTCCCAGCGACGGGAAGATTCTGGTTTGGCAAGATACACCCGGGAACAAATGTTACAGACAAAATGTGCCCTTGGCGATATGTACCTCAGACCTATCGGAACGTGAAGATTTGGGTCTACTGACGGAACTTTTCCGCGATTCCGACGAGGTCAAGGGGAAAGGTGAACGGCGTTATAGTCGGCTCGGCGACCAGCACATCGTGCTCAGACTCGTTTCGGTATACATTTTTTTGTCATTGGCCTACTCTTTCACTGAACGCCGATATCATGTATAAACCTAAACTGGGTATATCCCCGCAATACTCGGCCAAAGTACGTGGTAGGCGAACCAGTCCGCCGCACGGTGCCCGCGCGTAACCCAGCCTGCCGTTTCTATTAGGACGCACTGGAATGGGCAAAGCATGAGTTTGTATACTAAGCATCTCGCAATGCCACACAACAGTTGCGTCCCGCTCAGGTAGACGTCATGCATATCGTGCTCGATAAAGGTACCGCACCCAAGGCTTTTGGCCAACGCTGAAGCGCGACGGCTAGATGCAGAGAGAGCTCCCGCGGGTGCGGCCTTCGGATGTGCGCTCGAGCACTTTAGAAAGTCAACCCCTGATTTTGTCAGCTTGCGTCAACTTTAGTACCACGTATGCGCGGAGGTACCCTACATCCTACATAAGGGGAGACTGCTCCGTGAGGCGTCGGCGTATACAAACGTGTTCAAAGTGAGTCTAGAACATTGTTCATACAGGAAAGTGTATGGGAAACATGGTCTAGTACCTGGAGGACCGCAGCGAAGCAAAACCGACCCCCCCCCCCCCCCCCCCCCGCCCGCCCACCCGCTTGTTCCCTGCACCTGGCTTGCCATATATGTTCGGCCCTTGCACCGGCCAGCGGCGCTTTGTTCTCCGGAACCTCCTGCGCGAGCTCGTACTCGATGTTATCGTTTGGCTCACACACGCCCGGGGTCTTGTTATCATCCCCTCCCTGACGGTGTTGTGTCTGACATTTGCTACTGGAGGGGTACCACGAAGTTTGTGTGCGGTGAAGCGTCTCACTCGAGGTGCTCTGTATCTCACCCAACACAAAGCGAGTTTATCTTTTTATCTTTCTATCACGAATATTCAAAGCGAGTCCCGACACAAAATCCCACGGGATAGGTCTCCACCTAATAGTTTTGGAATATTCCAAAGTTATACGTAGGGTATGTGGCTATTCGCTTGCAAAAGTGACATTGTTTAGGAGGCCCGTCCACGAGAGAAGGTTAAGCTTCAATCCGCAGCCCTAACCACCGCGACACGGCTGGTCTACGGTACCCCCTGTTTTCACCACTACGCTAAACTACGTAACCAGTCTGGCTTATACAAGCCTACCATGGCCTCTATCGTCTTTCTTTGTCGTCTATTAACCCCTCCCCCGCAATTGATCCCCTTCCGCCCGCTTGAAACAATTGATCTGTACATCCCGCGCAAGGTAATTTTACTCGGCTGTGCCCCCATCGCCCTCGCCTCGTGACTCCCTGCCAGGGCTTACCTCTAAAATTGTGTTGTTGTTATAAGTTACGTTGTTTTGTTTTCAGACAATGGGTACCAGGTCTTTGCTTTATCTCTCCCCTTTAGAGTTAACCTGAGTCCTCCATTTGTCTTTTCGTGTCCTGGAACTACTGGCTCAGCGCGGTCTTCGGATTTTGCATGCATCTGTTGTGGGCCCGATACGGTATGGGCACGGCTGTGCCCCGGGGGCAACAACAACAACAGCAACCGCAACAACAACATAAACAACACGCACAACGACAGAATAAACAACTACAGAGGGTGTTCCGCTTATCCGATAGTGATTGACCAAAGCGCGCAGGCAGAGTGGTTCAACGTCAATTTTTCCTCGCTGCTTGAGCCAAGTCACGCTTCACACCCTCTCACCACGCACACATACAGTCACTCGAACTAGGGAAGGACATCATTGCCGTATACCACACATGCTTCGTGCATTAAATATATCTGAAAACACCCGTACACACGGGTAATGACGTGCTGAGGACACCATGAGCAGCACAAGGGAGACCACAGACAGGAGCGTGATCAAAATATCGAAACAAAGGATACATACAAGACACCAACTGGTAATCATCAAAGCAATCCAAGGCAGCAGGCGCCAAAACAAACAGTATAAAGCTGCAAATGCTGGGCAGAGGCAGCAAATATCAACCGCAAGTTCAACTACCGCAGGCCCACTACCAAACAACGCCTGCCGAGAAAGTGAAAATTTCCTACTCTATTTTTCAAACACTATGTTCTCCTACCGCACCAGGCCCCTTCGGGGGTCAGGTCGGGTCAACATTCTCAAGCCTCCGGAGTAGTAGACAGCAAGGGCTGATACTTCCGAGGGGGCGTAGAGTGAATTGACACACGACACAAAGTGAGACGTGGAGTTGTGGAGGGCGTAAGCTTTATTTTGACCCATCCGCCGGAGGATAAAAAAAAAAAACTATGTGCTCCTCGTTGGCTGCGAACTTGAATGGACCAATACGGATACACCACTGTGCACTGTGCACAGATTCCTTGTAGGGATACCCGCTGGCTCCAAGCTGTACCACGTAGTAGTAGAGCCCCGGTGAAGGTTAGTCTGAGGATAATCCCTTTGTGATAGTAGAGATGGCGGTTGAACAAAGTACTTCCAAGCCCACATATGTTCTTGCGCGGTGCATGTCTGCGCGGATGCCGCTTGCAAATGGGGCAGCCACCCACGCGGCGCTCGGCATACTCGGCACCCCTTTCGACAGGGGACTCGCAGATCGGAGGTACTACTCTATTGAGGCGCCCCTACATCGACCGCCCGTGTCTAAATCGGTGCTATCATAGTGTGGTCTCGTACAGCTTAAACAATGTCATATCGTTAAACCGAACACACTACAGTAAATAGTTGTCTATAAAGAAATTCGCACAGACGCACGCATATATCACCCTTATAACTAACTAGGTGGTTAGAGCCTGTTTCACCTTGTGGCAGTGTTCATGGACGTGTAAGTCGTATACATCCGTTCGCTGGCCCCCAGACCCACACGTACCCCGACGCGGTACGATTTTATATCACAACTACTACTGTAGTGCTAAGCAGAAATAGTCCCCACCTGGCTTCGCGCTCGCCTGATTAGTGCTGCCCATTAATGATGAGCAGAGCGGAACATGCTTCGTACTGGCCAAGCTCGAAACTGTATTATGATTGTGCTTCAGCATTGTATTTTTTCGGGTATTGTGTCTCCATCTGAGTGGATGCTAAATACCTCGACAGGAAGCATACCGTATGTTGTCCGTATTAAACGTATATGTGGTCGTCTTGCAACACTTAGCAGGCAGTACGAGATGCAACGTCGATCGCGCCTATCCCTTATATACACTCCCGGTAATGGAAACCAAAATGCAGGAAATGTAACAAATGGACAACTACGCATAGATTATGTAATGGGACGCTTGCAATATAGCACAAGATACTGTCGGAGACGTGCAAAGGTGGCAACCAAACACTCCTCGCTTAAGTTAAAAGGGTCGACCAAACGCTACCTTGTTGGTTCAACAACGCGCCCAAACATACTAAAAAATAGATTCACGTGCTGTGGGCGCCTTGCCAGCGCGTCATACGTGAACATGATACGGGTTGGGTCACGCCCAGAAACCTCCCATCGACCTGGGTCACCTATACCCCCATCGTTCGTCCCAAAGGGTCACCTATACCACATAAGCCCCATTCCAAACCCAGACACTGTAGTACTCGTACAGTGCACCAAATGCATGCTAGCGGCTGTCCGTGATAAAGTAGGGCAACGTATGGCCGCCTCAAAACCATGTGCTGAGACGAAATGCTAATGGAAATGCTTTAAAACAGAATGTCCTCGTTACCGAACGGAATAGGTTTGCATCCACCTTGACCTGGTCGGTATTCTTGAATGCTGCCGTCGAAAAAGTAAAACCGCCATGTTCCGGAAGGTCGGTTGTCTCTATCGGCCCCGATAACCGTTTGACAAAGACTTGTGCCCCGATGTGGGTGGTACTTGTCCGTTGAAATTTTTGTGGCTTGTCGGTCGTTTTGACCCAGTATCGATAGGATATTCCACGTGTTTGACAAAAGTGTTACTGATATCCCTTGGCACCGTTTATTTCTACATCGGGTTGTACCGTTTTGTGTTTTTCTACATCAGGTGTTGGGTGAGGTACTGATGGTGTAAAGCCTCTTAAGCGAGGGGATCCACACCCGATATGTTATACACCTACCGTAGCAGTGCGTAGGTACAAAGATCCTTGAACCAACTTAACCACGCTTACCTAATCGGTCAGAACAAGGCTTTTACGCCGTCATGGACCATCACCATCTCCACTGAGATCATGTGACAACATCACAGACTGTATCTGAAAGAATGACGCGTGTGTCGAGGCTCTGTCTCTGTGGAGAGAGATGGCAGAGGTGGCACCAAAGTGTCTGTGAAGATCACTTGAGAAGAAGAAAAGTAATGGGTTGAAAAGGCGCCTATGTGGCCATAATGAAAGAAAGATTGATCTCAGGGATCAATGGAAAAGGAGAAGAGGAGAGAAGAGGAGTGGGAAGTGGAGTAGAGTAGAGTAGAGTAGAGTAGAGAAGAGTGAACGAGGTGGGCGATGCCTGCACCTGATCATCTCGGTACAATGCCCATGCGACGGGCAGTTACATTTTACCGTAGTGTGTACCGTTCCCTGTAATGTTATCTACAACGTTGCATCGTTCTTGATGAAGATGCTTTAGACATACAATGCGGCGCACTACTACCAGTAAGACAAACTTGTAATATATCCGCATATTGCAATTACCCGAATATCAAGACTAAGATACCAATATACTCGTATCCGTGCGTAGTGACTGCACATCACAATAGATACGTATGGATCTCAACGTCCATATGCTAACATGAGGCAGACTTGTCATCGTCGTCGCCTTATTTGTCTTCATCAACTTCGCCAATTACAGCAGTCTCTCATCCGCTTCACCATCAGGTTGAATGGGTGCTTAGACCGGTATACTATTTGGTATTCGTGGGGTCGGTCGACGACAAGCGGAGCGCTGTAAGACACCTATACATCTCGCATGGAATTATGCCTTGCAGTCGAGCCGTCGTTTGTCGGCTTCATTGAAATACACGGTGCATTAAACCCTTGCGATTGTGTTCTACCGGGGGCAGTTGTTAAAACGTACCTTGGACATGTTAAAACGTGGGGCATTGATGATATTCAACTTCGTGCTTTCGGAGGATCTTGGTCATGCACACACGCGTTCGTATGAACTTTATTGCGCTCATAAGCTCGACGTCAAAAACGTATGCAGTCATTGAGTTCACGAGCTAAACAGTGAACGATTTAACGATATTTGACCGCACAAGCGAGTAGGGGTTGCACTGTTTGTCTCTTTAGTTCGTAACCGGGTATTTGCTTCTCAAATGAGTAACTACCGGGCAGAATGATAGTTTCGCTCGTATATTTTCTTTCAGGACCAGCTCCTATAAATGTTAGTCGGTTACCCCGAAAACTCTTCTTCGACGTCATGATTCCGGTGATATACGGTATTGAGTTAATCATGTCAGGAGCCAAGACAATAAGCCGCCCCCTCTACTGTGGCCTTCCTCAAGCTTGAAGTTAAGACGCCATGTATCCGTTCACTTGGAAAGCTCAACCGGTACATAGGGCACCGGTTGCACCGCAGTTCACTGTAAAAGCGTTAAGTTACGTATAGGATATAACTCCAGGGTTGGAGTAAAATTTAACAGTTTGAAATTATGTGTTTACGGCATTGGCAATATTGGCAGCAACGTCATAGAGGGGGCCTGTTGTGAAATAGGAAACACCAGAGCCTGCTGTCGTTTTATATGTTCAGTACGACTGCAGAACGGCAGCCCGTATCTAGCCAATCCAATGTAGCGTGGAGTATTGTTGGTGTAGAAGCATCGGAGTCAGCGTTATGCATTTATATTTTTACAACTGGGAAGTAGCACTTAAACGATGCGGTGTAATTAGATACGAGCAATGCGGTATTATCGCGTTCAACGTATGATGTGCAACGACCATACGTATGTACAAGCAACATTGCGCGAAGAAGATATGTGTTTGATCATCGGGACCTTGGAGTAGCTAAGGTTTCACGAGCAAACATCCGGGGACGTTGTCGTAGGTAGACCACTACAGCGACCCGTAGGATTCGAACTACTGTACGTAGTCGTAGAGCAGTGTGGATAGAGGATTGTTGTGCCCGCGCCAAGTTCGTACTCCTCCCTGTTGATAGCTATGTTCTTCTGCATTTCTGCCCACAAGAGGCAATTTTCAACATGAGACATCTTATTTGATTTCCCTACGTCAGTCATGTAAACTTTCGACTCCCAGAGGAGGCATGTCCTACCACGGCCAAGGGGGGTGTACCAACAAATTACCCGAATGCCCTAATCCCACACCGATCAAGGCCCCCCGACCTGGTCCTTGGCATATTTTGCCACTAATTCCTTCGAAGAGTAGGGGTGAGAGCGAACCCAACGGCAGGCCTAACAATCGGAGTTCGGCATCACACCCACAACATAAACAAATGGATCGGACTGCCTAAACCATTTATATAAAAGTATACTAAGTATATATCGGTCCAGGAATATGTTCCTGAATCGTACAACACCACAACAACATCCTATTGATTCGATCACGACGCAATATCATGAACCCCTCTTCGGAGCCAAATATCTGAACACGTCTCCCCTTACATGAAAAACCTAATACGACACCTCAAACGTGAGGCTGAAAGTGTATTTCGTAGGAAACAAACCTAAAAGTACTTATCCATCAATAATGTTTTCAAGTACATACATTACCAGAACAAAACAAAACAGAGTTGAATCGAGGACAACAAAATCGATAAAAAACATTAAACCACCAGCAGTACGTGTGAAACTAACAACCACAGCGAACCACAGAACTGCAATATTCCCCGAGTCCGAGAATGCCATCGTGGATGCTTACATATACGTGTTATCATGGCGTGAAACGCTGTGTATCATTGCTGGAACACCATACCTAACATGCTAGCTTGCACTACGAACGCTGGTTAATGGCGCCCTCCACGAAAATTACACACACGGAACAAAAATGATTAACCATAATATTACAACCTTAATGTTTACAACCCCATACACCCAATGCTCGGCACAGGGTCCTGGCTCATTGTGCCCCAACACTTGGCGGCATTCCTACGTTGGCGGGATAGTAGATCGTGCGGACGCCAGGTAGAGAGTGCTACTGCAGTGGAGAGTTCAGGAGGCTTGTTTATACCGCCCCAAACTCCATCTTCATGCCGACCAGTTCCTCGACAATGTTGCCGTCACTGTCCAAGGCAAGGACGACTGTCTCCACAGCGGTGTTCCTGGTGACCATGGACGGCTCCGACTCCGCTTCAAGCGAACCACCTGATATGCAAAGGCGATTCGACAAAAGAGAGGATATACGCTGAGACTATGCAAAGCCTGTGTATTACCGCGCAATGTGTGCCTGGATTGTGAACATCGCACCACGTTACGATCAGTGGGACGCTTAGCGCCGAGATTGTCGCGCTTGGTCTCTCGGAATAAATTGGACCGGCGACCAGACACCTTGTTGAACTGTATCAAGTTGTAATTCGCTCGTAAGAGGCGCCCAGCGCAGTGTATAGAGTAGTTTATGCCGCCCCTGTTCGAGAAACTCGTTCATCACACGTCTACCACGATCACAGGCAACACTGCACATAAGGCAATAAACCAATAAGCCAAGACTCTGCCGGCTAGCGTGCCACTTTAGAGTGATGAAAAGCTGTGAACATAGGTTAGAACACGATAAGTGATTGCACTCGTATTACTTCGAGACAGGTATTCGACTGGGCTATACCGTGGATGTCAGTAAACACCAACCAACCCGAATTCTCCTAGACGCGACTTACCGCGCTCGGAAGGAAGAATGTACGCATCCACCTGAGACGAGAAAGAGACGACGAGTGAACCGAAGGCATACGTCGCGAGCACGGCGGGAGGGTAGAGTACAGTGAGAGTGGGGTCGGCTTCAAGATAAAGCGTTAGTCCGTCAAACAACATAGTGAACAGAAACCCACTTGATACAGCACACGAGCAAAGCATGCATACGTCTCAGCAGCATAACGCACTCGACCTTAAGGTCAAACCCGCAGAACAATGCGCATGATATATATATCCCTCTTTCAAACAAAGCTTCTCCGGTTTGTCCTACTAAATGTTTTGGCGGCGAGATGCCGGCCTGCTGAGGCATGGGCCGGAACCTCCTCGAGTGGTAGCTGAGTGGAAAGCATCGTCGGCCGTCTCCCTATATATTCCATCTCATTATTGAATAACCCGCCAGGAATCTCACCGCGCTTCCGTCGACAATGTAGTTGATGTCTTCGAGAGTGGCAGCAGTCATCTTCGACAAAAACATGGGCTGCCAAACAGGGAGGGGGGGAGGGGGGTGTGGGAGGAGAGATAGGTGAGACAATATTGAGCCTTTCACCGGAACTGAAACGACCACCAAGGAGACGCTTGCATGGTACAATTGTTGATGTAACGAAGGAAACATTCGATCAACACAATATGTTACATTTACCAGCTGTATCTGGCGATCATCATGCAAATATTTGTTCGACATCAGCAGGCAAGAATGCCCATGGTGTTCCACGGTGTTGTTGCGGCTACGTACAAGGGGGCTCGGTAATCGATGACGCATCAGACAGTGTCAACATCTTACATTGGTGAGGGTTGTGGTCGACAACTCATCGCCGAAAATGCCTTCGTCCAGATGGCCGCAGATCGTTCCTGCGAGGAAGGGAATAAAGTAGAAAAGCGGCGTTCACATTCCGACGTCAACATGGCGCGATGCTAACTCAGACCACTGGAATCGGTTGGTGCTATCCCGACGAACCGCTTGCCCGCTCATGTGTTATGTTGATGTTACCCGTACTCAGTAGCATCATAAATCAACCCTTGTCCGCAACAAACGTGTCCCTTCAAAGTGTGGCTCCGTCGGTTGGGGTTGTACATGCCCAAGCAGGCGTAATTACTTACCGGCTTCGCCGTCCACCTCGACAATATCAGCACCAGACCCACCCAGATCGGCGTAGGCGCTCACGGCGGCAGGACACGTCCAGGCAGGGTCTTCGTCTGTGTAGCACGATGAGCACTCCCCAAAGGTGTCACCCCACAAGGTTCTGGACGAGGGCACGAAATATACACGCGCGATGGATTGAGGATACACGTATATATTTGTTTTCACGCTGGGTGACTGGGTAGCCTACCTCAAAACAATTGTATGGTGCTGCTCCCATCATATTAGTACGCTTGACGTGGAGTATAAAATACTATATCAGCGAAACAAGCCAGTGGATTTTTGTCTGTAGAAATGTTTTTTTCAACACCAACCGGTGAGAGTTTCCCGCCTAAACTGATGCAAGAACTGACCGGCCACTCTACGTTGAGCAAGACATTTACCCAACAAAAGCACAATCGTAAAACGTTACGGACGCTGCCCAAGTTACACAAGTATGGAAGTTTGCTGACCGGAGGGTATTGGATTCGAGTCGCATATAGAATGCGTGCGATGCAACGTAGTGCGATGCTTAATTCGCACACGGGACGTGTACGGGAATACGTTCTCCTTATCAAGTCACAGATATTTCCGGTTGCGGACAAGGTATACCTCGTGCAACCTTAGCATCATCGGCTCGTGTTGTACATGTTCAGGCTGTACAATAGAGTCTGGGAAGAACGATACGCTCCCCCAGCAAATAGTTTGGTTTTATGTATGGTGGGGCACTATCATATTCGATACTGGTGTTGGTCTTGACGCCCGGATCAACGTCCATTGTGCACCTTTAGTGCCAACCCGAACCAAATACCATATGTGCCGTCTTCCCTGCGCGTGAACATGTGTGTTCATTCGATGAATATTACGTTGTAGTCGTCATAATACTCTATGCTGGCAGATGTCAGGACGCCATCTCACTTGCTGTTGCCATATACTCGTAGCGTTCAGCATAGGCGGGTTCACAAGTGTGCAGACGCTGTAGCCATTAACCACGAGGCTATTATTTCTTGCTCCCCCCCTCACGTTATGGTTTTGGTTAGGAGTGGGTTGAAATGAAGAGCAGTGAACAAAACGCGAGCTCGCCATTGTCCAGTCCAAACAAGATCGGAGGCGATTACTTGATATACAATGGTTGGATCTCGTCTCGACAACTCTCGAAAAATGTAGCAAAGAGCTTCATAGCCACGCCTCCCGTTTAGTTGCAGGCGCAGGCTGTAGTTCAACGACTAAATCAGAAACAGTCGCCATTATTGTATTCGAAACACGCTATAACCCAATCTATCCGGTATGGTGTTCAAGTAGGCCTTCCTATGATCGCGCTTACCCGACGCCGATGGTGTGTCCCATCTGGTGGAGGACGACTCCTTCGAGCCCCCCGTTCGCTTCCAAGTCATCAATGTCCGCACTGTCGAAGAGCATTTGCCCCTTCAGACTGATGCTTCGGCATTCACTCCAAATGTTTGTCGGGGCAGCCCCACCATAGGTTCCCCCGACGCCGTCGATTTCTCCCAACGTCGCGCTGACCAACAGACGGCCACCCGGGATTTCATCGGTTCCTCCGCAAGGAACGTGGGTGATAACCTCGGCCCACCTGTACGCACGAACAACGCTCGGGTGCTCAACTGGTGGACGAAAACGAAGCAGTACGATTTCCATGTACTACTACGTCCTATGGAAATGGACCATTTAGACGTGAGGCGTGAAAACGGTTCCTCCCCCACACCGATATTGATAAAGCAGCTTGACTATCGGCAAACTACTGCGGTCATACAGGGAACCCAGGAAAACACACTGTTAATGCCATTATTGCATTCGTTTTATCGTATTCAAGCCGCGACATCAAAGCTTAGACATAAGTGGTCGGGAGTGAACGAGATGCTAAGTTTGGGCAGCAAGTGCCGTAATTTGGTCATGGCGCCCGTCGAACCGGGCGTCCCTGCTTAGAACGTTGGTACGAAAGGGCCTTTACCTGTCAGCAGCAGACTGGAAGATGGCCCTGCGTTCATCCGACCACGTCCCGTTAAAGTCGACTTCGATGAAGAAGGGGCTCAAAGCTGCGTGACGGGCGGAGCATTTTAATCACGAGAAAATCAGAATGGTGAAGTTCAACCGGGGTGCTCGGTTTGCAGGTGTGCTCGTTGATCACGACATCGTTCTCGAATTGAAGTATATACACCCAAAGTGAGATGTTTTTGCATACAAACTATATTTTCTTTACTTCGTTGTTCTCAATCACAACATAGGTTGAAACATTGACAGGTGATGCTCACATGACGTGTCGATCTGGCAGGACATGCCTCCGTAGCCAGACGTGCATGAACAAACGTGACCGCCGGCGGGGTCTACGGCGCACGACCCTCCGTTCTGGCAAGGGTCCGAGCTGCATGCGTCTGCCGGGACAAAATACAAGGAAATGGAATCAGATGGCAGCACGATTGGAGTCTATTAAGGTTCGTTATTTTGTTTGTTGGAGAACTTCACGATAATAGTTAGACTAGCGTAGTTGATACAACTTGTATCTGCACGGTGCCTACATTGGATTATATGGTGCAAGCGTTGTCGTTAGTATCGCGTTCGCGGCCTTTTCTATATTAGGGGTTCCCATTAGAGGTCAAACACCTCGAGTGAATAACTAAATGTTGCGTTGGGATCTGCTGCGTATGAGCATGAACGTTTCTATATACTTCGTTGGACACCTATCCCATGCGCTTGTATATCGCGCTTGGGATACATCGCCGAAACAAACGGGTCGTTGGCTAAGGTCCAAGGTTAGGTCGCACCCCTATGACAGCAAGCCCGCCTCCCTTCCGGAGAGGGGATGTGGTGCATCTCCCCACAACCTGACAGAGACTACAGAGTGACGCTGTTTGCATGAACATCACATTCACTCACTAATTGCTTCAGCAGTCGGCGCCGAAGTCGGAGCGGACGTCGGTGCCGAGGTCGGAGCAGACGTCGGTGCCGAAGTCGGAGCTGAAGATGTGGCCGGCGTCGGAGCCGACGACGGAGACGAAGTCGGAGCCGAGGTCGGTGCCGAGGTCGGTGCCGAGGTCGGAGTTGAAGTCGTTGACAGAGTCGGAGCAGACGTCGGTACCGAGGTTGGTGTGGAAGTCGGTGCCGAAGTGGGAGCTGAAGTCGGTGCGGAGCTCGGCGTTGAAGTGGTCGCCACGGTGGGAGCTGAAGTCGGTGAAGAGCTCGGAGTTAAAGTCGTTGCCGGAGTGGGAGCTGAAGTCGGTGCCGAGCTCCGGGTTGAAGTCGTCGCCACGGTGGGAGCTGAAGTCGGTGCCGAGGTCGGAGCGGCAGTCGTTTCCGATGTCGGACCGGAAGTGGTCGCCACGGTGGGAGCTGAAGTCGGTGAAGAGCTCAGAGTTAAAGTCGTTGCCGGAGTGGGAGCTGAAGTTGGTGCCGAACTCGGCCTTAACGTCGTCGCCACGGTGGGAGCTGAAGTCGGTGCCGAGGTCGGAGCGGCAGTCGTTGCCGAGGTAGGAGCTGAAGTCGGTGCCAAGGTCGGAGCTGCAGTCGTTTCCGATGTCGGACCGGAAGTCGGTGCTGAGGTAGGAGCTGAAGTCGGTGCCGAGGTCGGGGCGGCAGTGGTTGCTGACGTCGGCGCGGAAGTCGGTGCCGAGGTCGTGGGGACGGCAGTCGTGGGTTCCGGGGTCGCTGTGGTGGGTGCAGGCGTCGCTGGAGTGGGTTCGAGGGTCGGAGCTGGACCGGATCCTATGAGAAGATGTTCCAATAGGCCGTTTAGCGAGAGAGGTTGACGCCGGAACAAAACGCGGGAAAGGGGAAGGGTCAGGTTTACTTGTTTCGGGGGAGTGCTCCCACAGCCTTTGTGTAAAAGCACTTTCCACGCGTTGCTTCTCAGATGCATCCTAATGTCGAAAGGGGGGTTGGTCAAACATTAAACCACTACCGCAAGCTCACCTTGATCGCACTGGTTGCCACAAACGTCAGACGCGGTCCTTTCGCACGCTGATCCAACTGCGCCACAGAACCTCCTGACCGAATCGTCCGCATCCTCGTCGAAGTCGACTGGATTGTTATCATCCAAGAAGCATACATCAGTCAGACCAGCGTCGCACAATGTGTTCCACGTGGTGTAGCAGGTGGTGCAGTCGATGGCAGGGGTAAGATCAGTCTCCACATCCTCTAAGGCGTCATCGTCCGAATCCATGAGCATTCTCGATGCGGTCGTTGGATCAAATGTATACAGCGTGTCACGGGCTGTGATGGTCCTCAAGCGACCCCCAGTATCGAAGGTGTAGACCGATTTCAGGCCAAATTTCCAAAAGGATACTCGGTAAAGCTCATCCCGACCGTCATCCCATGTGTCGACCCGGTAGTTGGTCCTGTACGTTCGGACAGATATCCTCCTTCTGGATTGCGCATCCGCCGTAAGTAATACAGCTGCCAGCGCGAGCAAAGTCGACACTTGAGCTGCACTTGAGAACCTCATGACTGCTGTGGGCTGTGGAAAGCCGGAAGAAACGAAAGGCGTACGAATGGCGAGCGAAAGGTACGGCCGCTTGTGGTTAGGTTAGCAGTTAACTATATGGAAGAGAATTCGTCTACAGGGTTCGTTCTTAAACGCGTTTTTTGTGAAAACTTCAATACGGCACCCGCAGCACCTACTGAGGTATTACCTCCTACCACCGGCAACAATCTACCGACGCACATGGGATACGCTACCGGCTACTCTTATGTGGCCACGGACGTGTCCTTGACGGTCTAGATTCTACAACGCGTGATACATTACTTGTGGGGTGTTTCTTTGTTTTGGAGCCTTGGTTCGGGTTACCTAAAGCAGCAGGCACTCGTTGTAGATATAATAATGTCGGACTGGCACACGATACGTTGCCGTAAGGAAACCTAACCAAGTACATGTGTGTACGGTATGGGTTGGTGAAAGCATCCGCCACAAAACAACGCTTGTCGAGGCACTCTACATGTTCCCATTCGTAAAACGACCACACGCTACAGTATTACCAAGTTATGTTTGATTCTTACCGAGAGACTCTTCGCCCTATACAAAATACAGTAGTTAACATGCAGTAGCTAAATATTGAGGTTAACGGAGGAAACATCCCGATCTCACTGGCACCGGCTCACACATGGCACCAAGGTAGATATGTATTATATTTTTATATATTTATACTGTAGTATATATATTCTGCGTGTAATCGCAGCAACTCGCTGCCACTGCCGTGAAGGCAAGCCGCGTCAACCAATCGTTGCTTCGTTGTGTGTTCAACGCTGTAATACACCCTGAGCGCAAATTTTATCTGGCCTGATCCCACAACGTTCGATACAAAACATGATACACAAAGCGTAAGCATGTGTCGTCGGCAGCAAGGGGTGGGTAGTGGAGGTCTTATCACGTAGAAACCCCGCACTTTTGTTCTCGCCTCCTACGGCAAAAACAGAGCGATGAACACTGTTAATACGTTCAAGGGCTGATGATCATGAAAGTTGTGCGCGCCAGCGTACAGCATTGAAAGAACGGCTTAATGTGATAAACATGTCACACCACTAATAACGATGATAACACTCTTAATCCTACTACGAACTACTGCTGTGTGTATCTATGGGGTCTACGAGAGAGGCCGGCTTGATACGAAATATGAATGGTGTACATACACCGTACACCAAGCGCTCGATCCATTTATCTCCTCTACGTTTTCATGCGGAGGCGACCGTTGGTTGCCATACGCTCAGATGGGAGGACAGCACGTGGCCAGAGATGGACAATATAGACTATGGACACGGCAGCCCATTGACATCAACTGCGTGCACCGTGCACCGGCCGAGGTTGCTCGCGACTTACCGAACTTTGACGAACTCTCAGCAGAGCTGGTGAGGGTTAGGGTGAGATGAGAGAGATGGCTTGGTGAGTCGAGTGCGAGTGAAGGGAGGTGGTGTGTGTGTGCTCTTCACTTCAAAACGTTGTTTCTTCCCGTCGACATCCAGCACATACTATGTCCGTGCTGATTACACTAATAATCTCGTTCGTGGAAAAATCGGCGGCTTGGTATACGAACAGCGAATATTTATATACTCTGTATACTGCGTATTATATGCACCGGTGCGAGTATTACTATTTTTGTATTTTACTATATTTTTATTTTTATGTGTTTCGCCCCTTATTATCTATGCCATTCATTTATCTCATATTTCTAGCCGTAAATTAGTAACGGGCCCCCATCATAGGCTGTTGACCCCCCCCCCCCATGACTACGATGGTTTGCGCCTTTCATTTTCAGCGTAAAACAACTATTCATCAGCCCTTCCTTTCTTCCCTCGTCGATTTGCGCCGAACATATTAATACTACTGTAGACATAGTACTAGCATCGAAAAGTACATGAATCAATTCGGGTCATTCATCAACATTGTCTATTCTCCGTTTTTCTGTCTCTCGTGGGACTGCTCCTACCGCTACGTATAAACGACGTATTATGGATACCTTCTACATTTCATGCAGCAGTACTGGACACCCCTACTAACAGCATGAAAAAACAAACTGGTCCAGGGTGGATTTGGTGTTTGAAATATGTGCGTTCTACACCAGCAGCAGCAACAGCAGCAACAGCAGCAACAGCAGCAGCAGCAACAGCAGCAGCAGCAGCAGCAGCAGTCGACTCCCTCCCATATCAATAATTGTAACAGGTGCTAATTTCTTGCTAATCTCAGCCTGCTTTTGTTGTATCATTACAGCCATACCTATTTTCTTTGTGTTGTGTCCTTTACTCTACTTGGTAGATCTGTCAAGGTCGCTGCCTTCTTGCCTACCAGGTACGCATGAATAATTTGTGTAATTTTTGTTTTTAGCTCTATCATAGCCTTGCTTCATCTACTTCCAAATTTCAAGTGTCGTTGGTTATAACCCGTAGACGATATATTAATTGCATTGTACGAGGTATTAATAGTACAGGTAGTACTGCATCAATGCTGTATGCTAAGTTCCTTTTTTCATTTTCCATGTTTCCCATTTGCTCCTTTTTTCCCTTTTCTCGTTCCTTATTTTCGTCCTTTTTGTTGTTGTTGCTATTTTTGTACCTTCTTCCCTTTTACCTTTTCATTTCCCTTTGGAGTTATCTCATTTCCACTTGGTTGAGGTGTACATTATTGCCACAGCAGCCATGATGTGTATCCTACTGCGTTGTATGATTTGTATTTTGGGTGTATTAAATAAAATTATTATAAATACGTCAGCTTTGAGTATAGTATTCCCTGAAGTATGCTTCCACCCCAGAGCTATCGTATCGTATTTGGAGCCTGTCCTGTGACGATGGACTATAAATATTTCGTAAGCATTTAGTTAATGTGAGCACAGCAACAACCGAGAGTACAATACATAATAATTCCAACGCACCGGTATCTATTAATACTGCATGTATGTGATGTTGCTGTGTTGTGTTCTTCACATGAAACGACAATTCAAACCGGTCGACACCCAGCAAAGTTAGTTTGATGGATATTACGAAATTCGAAAAGTTTCGGTACGATAACCCAACCGCAAATTAAAACGATACTACGTACTCGTAACCGATACATATAATAAATACTGAAACTTATCGTTACCAGCCGAAACGCGAAAACAGCCATTCGATAAACGACAACGATAACCATAAATGAGACGAACCCCGACGCATACACAGCCCACAACCCACCGGCCATCTTGGCGATTATTAATTGTCGTTTTCCGTCATGAGTAGGTACTAGGTACGAGCCTGTCTGCGTGACGCGCGTCTCATAATGTCAACGTCTGAGGCTAAACATATAGGAGTTAGTATGGCATTTCAGGGAGGAGACCCCGCCACAGCAGTCGCTGTTTATTATATCTATTAAACAGGGGGTGCAAAAACATATGTATAGGAGGTAGTATAAATATGGTATACCCGGGAGGGGCCGGCCACATTCTCTATTTTCAATCTAGGAATTCTTGCTAAAAAATTACTACTTAAGATAGGGTTAGTACTTCGTATGACATTTCCGGGGAGGGGGTGGATCCCCGGTACCCCCCTCTACACGTACGACCAAAAAATAAACAAAGGTTGTGTTGATCGGTTTAAAACAGGTTAATTCGCCCAAGACGCCTCTGTTTTTATGCTGCGGAGTTATTGTGGGGGGGAAATGCATTGCATTTCATGTGGCATGTAAGGGGGGAGGCGATCGTTGTAATGTGACTGGGTGAGACAGAGTATCCCCTGGGTACCGGCCTTCCAAGGCCATGCATATTTTGTGTTTGCCTGGCCCGCTGCGGCAAAACCAGTTTATACTTTAGGTATGATACCAAGCAGATCTACGACCTCCTGCGTCTTCTCCTCATCGTGGCCACCGCCTCTTTCAACAGCTTCCTCGGCGACGGGGTTGCCCACTGTCTGCTCTGGAGCAGTATTGGACATATCATATATAGATTGCTTGTCGTGGTGGCAACGTGCTCCCTACGTGCTGCTAGCTGGTAGAGCGTTTCTTTTTGAGAGCTCCTCCTGTCTTGGTATTGGACGTTGTTCCCCCCGGCCCCTTGGCAGGCGTTTCGCGTTTTCGTGTTATCGTATCGTTCTAGTTTGATCGTTGTATCGTTATCGTCACCGAAATAGACCGATCGATATAGTTCCGGTACGGTGTTATCGTATCGTTAAAAAAACGATAATACCGAAAGGTTCGGTACGATATCCAACACTACCACAACAGGTGGTCATTTTGATACTTTGCGGGACGTTGTGGCGAAATCACATCATTGCTTAGCTTGTTGGAACGGCGAGAACAAACCGCCTACCGCAACGTACCAGATCAGATGCACCTCGGTTGGTTGTGAGACTTTCTGTTGTGAATTTTGCACAACGTTTGTGTGTAAAGTTGTGGTCAGGTTTGCAGGCCAAATACATGTTCTTTTGCAATGTTCATAGTTTGTTTTTTCAATGTAGATAGTCAAAACATTTTATTACAGCTCGCCATTATCTACAATTGTTTGCATCGCAAAACTAAGGCGTGTGTAGTGTGTCGATCGCCATTTAGGATCAAAATCTACAAGGAAGGGCGCCGCAATAAAAATCCTGACCAACGCTCCCCCCCCCCCCCCCCCCCCCCCCCCCCCCCCCCCCACCCCCAGGCGGGCCTGAAAAAACAACTGGCTACGAATCGCCATACAAGCGTTTCTACAGACACCAACAAAAAGGCATGCATGAATCATGTGTGTCTAGACATCATGCACAACGATGTCTGTCTGCTCGTTTCCAAGCACCGATTTCATATGAGGTGTATGAGAGAGGTTTTCGGCCCTTCCACCGAAAGTTCGCTATCCTCGTGTTCGGCAGATATCGCACGGGGTATCTCACGGTGCTACGTAGTGGGGGAGGGCATGACCACGAACCTTCCCCTGCTCAGTGTATCATCACTTCATCTTAACGTGCCCCCCCCGCAGGGCTGAATGTGTCGTCTGATAAACACGGAGGGTTGGTCATGAAAACACGTTTTTTTTAGGCGCCCGTGGAATTTTCGTAGTTTTTTTTTGTTTTTCAGTTCTTCGTTTTTATCAGTGACTTTAGAAAACATGAAATAATATCAGGTTGGTCGTCTGTAACAGGTGTTTAGGCGGACACAGGCGGGGCGTAATTATTGCCATACGGCGGTAATTATTAGACCCCCCCCCCCTGTCAAAACGTAAAAGTTGAACAATTTGACGTGAGGTGTCGAAAAAAAAAAAATCGACCACCGGTTGACGTGTATTTTTTTTTGTGGCATGAGTTTCATGGAAGCGGAAAACCAAAACATGCAGGCGTTATTTCGGCGGTGATGCAATACGGTGGTGATTTTATTACGGTCAGCGGTTTTTATTTTTTCGGCGGTGACGACTTTGGCGGACGCGTTAAACAAAACGTAGGCGGTATTTTTTCCGCGGTAATGCAATATGGAGAAAATCATTTGGCGGTAGGGGGGTTTACGTCATCCATACTAATATTAATATTCCGTAGAATGAAGCTACAAAACAGTTCCAGCGCATTTTATGTTCATATTATATTGCTCATTAGGATGTCCTTTTCTTGGTTTGAGCCCTTTTTCAGGGTTGCAACACAACCGGCTTACTCATATCCACCGAGTCGTCCGAACCAGTAGGGGCTGACGAAGCAGCAGACCCAGTCTCTGCACTACTACTAGAAGTAGACCCAGCCACTCCAGCCACTCCACTGCTACTACTGTATGTACTAGTAGTAGTAGTAGCACTGGGGTTCCCCTCAAAACCGCCTGCTGGTCTCGTTGACTACGCTGAGCGTGTGGTATGGAGAGTTGTATCTGCAGGTGCCACGCCGTCCCTCTGTGCACACGTCTTCACAGAGGTTCTGACGAAACGGAACCCGAAGAATCAAAAATAAACAAAAGCACAAAGAAAGAACGAACACGAAAATAATAGAAAAGCGGGTGCCTTTGGGGCGGTACTAAGTGTATCCGGTAGTTTTTGGGCGGTAACCAGTGTTGGTGGTATAGGTTTTGAGCGGTCGAGAGTTGGCGGTACTCGTTTGGCGGTATTGAGAGTTGGCGTTAACTTTTGGCCGTATCTAGAGTTGGCGGTATGTTTTTTATCGCCGCAGCGGTAACACAAAAATATGCCGGTGGTTCTTCATCGGTAATGGAATACGGCAGTAAGATTTTGGCACTACTAGACGGTTTTTCGTTTTTCGGCGGTAGCACTTTGGCGGTAGGCGGTACTTCCAAACGACGGCTGTAAATCGCCATATTACCGGGACCGCCCACCAGGACGGTTTTTTCAATGCGGGAAAAAATCGTACGACCATCCTGAAAAAAAGCAGGTGCCGGTAGTGCGGGCTGGGCCGATTCGAAAAATGTGATGTGGGCCGAGCCGGGCCGGGCCGATAATTTTGAAAGTGTGATGAGCCGGGCCGGGCCGGCACAAAAAACATGAATATGGGATGGGCCGGGCCGGGTTGGGCCTTGAACATTTGAAGATGTGATGGACCCCAGGCCGGGCCGCGGGCCAACATCGATAATTTTTAATGTTGGTTGGCCTCGCCGGGCCGCGGCCATCGACTCCTAACTTGATGGGGCTGGCCGGGGCCGTGGCCAATGATATGTAGTGTACTGCTGCTACTCTATTTTACAAATTATAGAAACGGACATCGAAAACAAAGTTGGCCGCCATCCAAAAAAACAAAAAAATACTTCCCACTTACTTGATTTCGTTGTAAATGGTAAAAATCTCTACAATAATAATAGTTTATAACGGAAAGCTGAGAATTTTGTGCCAAAGGAGGTTTAAAGTTTATGATCCAGATTGTTGTTGTTGTTGTTGTTGTCTTCATGTGATGGTATCACGTACTACGGCTATAAAGCGGTGCAATACGTACCGGTATGAGTCACGTGGCGTGCTAGTAACGGGAACGTCTCCTTAGAGAATAGCAGTATGAGTACACACGCGGATAGGTACTACGAGTATGAGATAATGTGACGTGCTAGTAACGGAAACGTCTCCGTAGATAGTACATGTATGAAGATACATGCTTCAGGGGACAGTCTAGGTATAGACTGCCCCCTCCCATCGCACTCTGTTCTTGTGCGCAATTGAGCTCCATGAGATAAGCAACAAGAAGAACTTTATCAAGAAGAAGCGTGCCTCTGGCTTGCGTCGACATTCCTGTGTCCTGGCCCTATAGGAGTGTTACTCCCTTACA
>MEHQ01003659.1:843308-973108 GCA_008828725.1 Saccharina japonica
GTGACCCCAGCTAAAAGGGCTAAAGGGGGGAGGCTGTTTTCGCATCGTAAGGTGGCATATATTCACGGGGGGAGGGGGCGGAGGGGGGAGAGGGTGGGTGTACTCGTGTCGTGCACGGCCGTAGTCGTATGGCCATAGACCCTCGCATCCCTACATTGCCGGGACAACACACGTTGGGTTTTCGCCAACCACGCAGACATTGCTTGCACCAAGCGCGAAGCACCGTGAGGTATTGGGTGAGTCGCATGGAGGGTGAGCTGCATCCTGCTAAACACCACATCTCAGGCGGACTTGCATATGGACGACAGCTTCAATGAGTTAAATTAATTTGTGGTGTGGCCACTTCCTGAGACAGCAATGGGAGCACTATGTAACTGCCTCGCGGGTGGCTTACCATACACACACTGCGTGATACGATAATTCCCCTTGTGCGGAGCAAAGGTTTTCCACCCCGCGCAAATGATCTAACTCGATCGCCAGCTTTGGTGATCGCCAAAAACCAAATGTACCCTGGTTGTCTAGCTCAAGCAGTGAGAGGCGTGTTTTACAGCGTCGTTGCCAACCGACGCCAAACCAACCTATAAATATATCATGTATTAGATGTATTTGTAGGGGGTGGGGGGGGGCGTACTCATTTTTTGCTTGCCTTAGTCATTTGACCATTGACCACGCATGCCATTCGAGACGGAGCACCGTTCCTACTCCTAATAGAGACACCTCCAACACTTGGGCGCTCATTACGTTGTTTCCATATATTACAAAGAAACGTTTTGCTAATCTTATCCCTTTCCTGTTTCGCCGCCTGTGGCCACCATCTATCTCCCAATATAGCGATCGTTTTCTCGCTACTATTTAGTGTACCAAGCTGCTCCATGTCACACTCGTCTATTTTTCTCATCTCCTCCTCTAACATATCCCTCTCCCACTTGTACCTTTCACAGTCTCCCACTATGTGAATTCTACTATCTGTGGCTTTGCCACATGGGCATATCTGTGCATCCACTTCCTCTTCCCGGCTGGTATACCTCCTTCTTCTTTCTGGCAGGTCCAGGTCCCCTACACGAAATCGCAGTTTCAGCCTTTTCGCGAAGTCCATTGGGCGTGCAGATACCTTTTCATTCCTATTCCTTCTCTCAACCCCCCGTATATCTCTAAGTGTTCTTCCCCTTCCACTTTCTTTCTTAGCGCTAGCCTTTCTCTGCTTTCTGTCCTTTTTGTTTACTTCTGTCTTGTATCCGCTAAATTTCTCTATGGCCAGCATCTCTTTTTGGTTTCCTATATCCTTCCATACTTTCTCGACTACGCTATCCCACCTTATTCCAGCTCGCCCTTTGGTTACTTTCTCCCATATAGCTTTATCAGCTATGGCTGGCAACCTCTTATTTGGCATGTTCTTTACTTTATATTGCCATTTCAACTTACGCACGTCTCTATTTGTCTTAAGTGGGTACATTCCCAGTTCTGCTCTCAATACTGTATTACTCGTCGTACTTGAGCATCCTAGTACTTTTTTAGCTGCTGTCATCTGTACTGTTTCCAGCTGTTTTACGAGCTTCGCGTTCCCTTCCCATACTTCTCCTGCATATTCTAGCTTTGGTACAATCACATTCATCAGTATACATCTCTTAATTCTAGTGTCAAGGTGCGAGTCTGTTAGGACTGCTTCCATCTTGCCTACGTGTGCCTTACCCTTGCCTATTATTTTATTTATGTGTGCATCCCAAGAGCAATATTTTGAGATCTCTACGCCAAGGTACGTAAACTGGTCTACGATCGGTAATTCATCTTCTCCCCACTTCCACTTACAGGTTACCAGACTCTCCTTATATTCGTTACATACAACTACTGCGCATTTTGTTTACGTCCGCCGTCACTCTCCACTTCTTGGTGTATTCTAGTGCCTTCTCTATTTGTTTCTGTAGTCCGTCGGGTGTTTCTGATATGCAGACGAAACCATCCGCCAACATCAATCTCAACACCGCATATTTCCCCACCGTGACCCCCTGCGATGCTGCTTCTACTGCTACTATCATGTCATTAATATATACCGTGCGTAGGTTAGGTGATAGCGTACATCCGTGTGCAACTCCTTGTAGGATATCAACGTACTTCGATATTTCCCCGTTCAACATCACAGCACTTCTCTCACATTCCATCATCTTCTTCATCATTCTCCATATCTTTCCTCGTATCCCTATTTCCCACAACTGTTTCCACAGGCCATTTCTCCATACCCTTCTGTACATCTAAAACGAAACAGTACGTTGTTAGCCCCGCGTCTTTCCTGCCTTGGGTTATCGTATCTAATGTGTACACATGGTCGACGCAGCTACGGTTTGGCCTAAATCCTGCTTGGCCTTCGCTAATGTTTTCTTCCTTCTCCATCATTGTTCCCATTGTATCGTTCAAAATATCACAGAACGTTTTACATACAGTTCTTAGTAGCGTTATCCCCCTATAGTTACCCGGGTCAGCCTTGTCTCATTACTTAAAAACAGTTTACTACTAGTCCTTGTCTCCATCTCTTAGGTGCGTACTCGGTTTTCCATATCCAGTTGAACAACTTAACCATCATGGTAAGCCTTCCTCCTCCCCCGTACTTCATAAATTAATACACTAGTTGGTCTGCCCCGGATGCCTTTCTATTCTTTAGTTCAGCTACACACTTCTTTACTTCTTGTCTTGTGAACTCTCCCTGTAACCCTTCTGGGCCAGTGTCTTCCCTTTCAGATGCATCTACGTTCGCCTCTGCCCACGCGTTGATATCCTTATCGAATTCTTCGTCGAACGTTTCGTTAGTTGTGGGCGTTCCTACTGTAGCTTGCAGTAATGCTCTACAAATACTTCCCTTTTCCCCTTCGAACTACTAACCATTTTACCGTTATATGCTCTTAATGTAGCTATCCCCGTATCTGCCTCTCCTGCTTGTTTGCCTAGTATCGCTTTTATCCCTACCCACATCTGCTTCATCCCGCCATCAAAGTCTTCATTCGTTTTATTAACTACGTCTTTCCATACCCCTTTCTTCTTCTCAACCATCTTTTTTATTTGTTTCTAGCAATACCATACTCCTCCCATCCTGACGTAGTTTTGCTGTAGTATTCTTGTACGCTTTCAACGATCATTTAAAGTAAGTATTGGATTAGTTGAGGCCTCCTGCCCCGAAGCAGGAGGGCCTCGCCCGGGATAAATCACCCCCGTGCTGAGTGCATACTCAGCGCGGTGGCGATCCCGGCCGTTGAAAACTACAAATGCAGAAACTACTGTTAAGTACCTGTCAGCCGGGCGGGTGGGATGGTCAGAATTGTTTATCAAAAGCCTCGATGGTTTGGCTTTTGCTCGCTTTTGAAGAGAATGATCTCGTGTGCTACACCATGACCCAGTAGTTTCGGTTTCTAAAAGTGGAACCACATCCCTACGATCACGTAGTTCCATTTGGTTGACTCCCGATTTTACTGTAGTATTCTTGTACGCTTTCAACGATCATTTAAAGTAAGTATTGGATTAGTTGAGGCCTCCTGCCCCAGCCAGTGGTCCTACCCATACTTCCTTGGGCTCTTGAACTATCCGTTGACCATTTGGCTGGGGTTAGATAACTATTTCCTGTCCAGTGTATCACCCAAACTTACAGTACAACTTCTCTACCGCGGAGTGTACGCGGAAAAGCCTTCATGAAAGGCTGGGCAGTGGTAAATCGATGACTGCCGCGGAGTCAATGTCCCGCCGCCGTCTGGAAGCATCGGTCGTGTGTTAGATATATAGGACACCACCGTCAAGACCTACTCGTGGTCGCCCTTATACACTTCCATGACACTTCGTCCGTCTTTAAGCTCCTGATCCTCATGATATCGGCTACAGCCGTACCCGCTACAGATCTACCCGTGTAACGAAATTTGAACGGCCCAAACACCGAGCCCCGCTGGAACGGGCGTCTAAGCGCCACATCGGGTCGGTAACAGAGACAATCGTGTCAACTGTCAGGCGTAGACGATCTACAGTAAATCTTATGCATCACAGAAACGCGAGTTTGTGATTTTGCTGTCGTTTGATTTAGCACGACGGTGTCAAAGGAAACGTGACCGGCGTCAATCGTCTGTACGCGGGGTGGCTATGTAGGGCCTATCACTCATCCCACGGAAGGGGCTTGACTAGAGTATAGTATAGGCGCCGTATGGTGTGACCGGTTCAGCTTCTCAAGCGAGTAACCACCGGTTAGAGTGCTCACTGTGGTCGCGCATTTTAGTTTTAGAACTAGCTCCTATATAGTCTAATCAGTATAATCGAGTGTTGGTTGGGTTGCACGAACAACTTTTGCGAAGGTACGATTCGGGTGCATTCGATGATATTAAGATCCTCACGTGAGGAGCTAAACAAATAACAATAAAAATAAAATACTTAATATGCCACCACCCCTGAAAAGTATTGCACCTTGTGTCAAGCGGCTAACGGGGGGCACGGCCACGTCACGGTATCAACCAACTCTGGGGCACCTGCTGTTCCAGGTTGGCGTGTCAGCCAAAGAGTTACATCAACGGTGGATCACGGGATAACGACCCTCACAGTCACATCCATACAATAGCCGTGACAGCGAATATTACGCATCCTCAGCGAGCTGTCGGAGGGTAGTCTCATCACAAATATCCTCGCTCCTGCACTATCTCTCTATATATTTTTATTTGTCGTACTTATGCTTTCCAGCAGATCGGAAAAATGTTCTGCATTTTTAGTCATCTCTTCTTGGAATTCTTCCCGTTTTCCCTTTACTTCTAGTTTATCTATTCGACATCTGTACAATTTCCTATCGCGCCTATTTTTGATAACTCTCGTCTGCTGGCTGTCTGTCCATATTAGGCAGTGATCCATAGTTCCTACGTCCACCGCGCATACATGTACTTCCGATTCCTTACAACTTCCATTTTCTACTACTATAAAGTCAAGAACGGACCTTTCTCCCTTTTATATGCACTGTCTAGTCCATTCTGGCTCTGGCGTTTTTACTCTACCGTTCACAGTCTTCAGCTCATTGTTATTAAGGAACTTCAGCATCTCTTCCCCGTTCTTATTCGTTGTTACTTCCCCATACTGTCCAATGTTTTCGTTCGGGTTGCTTGCCTTCCCAATTCTTGAGTTAAAATCTCCGACTAGTACTACTTCTCCTTGTCTTTTATGCTTTTGTACATCTACTGATATTTCTCCGAACTTCTTCTGTATATTTTTTACCGTATTCTTCGACTCTAGGGGCATATAGGTGTTTCCCAAGAAAATATATTTCGCTCCCCTCTCCCCTGGTATCTTTATCCAGATGCTGTCGTCGAATTTCGTGTCTTTGATCACTTTTATTATGTCATCCAGATGATTTCGTCGAATTTCGTGTCTTTGATCACTTTTATTACGTCACACAGGTGTGCGTTGACTAGGAACCCTACTCCCCCCGCCCCCCTATTCTTCATGTTCTATCCCTTCCTCTTTTTCCCTATCCATGCGTACTCTCCAATTGTGCATCCTATTTCCCCCCCCTCTATTTCCCACGACTCTTGAATTCCCACTACATCGAAGTCGCGCTCACTTACTTGTTCGGTTATTTCTTTCCTCTTACGCTCTTCCGTGGCGAATCCACATACGTTCCATGATTATATTCTCAACGTCTTCTTCGTTTCCCTGTTCGCTCGACTCTTGTCTTTCGTTTTTCCTCCTTCGTTGCTACCTCTGTGTTCTCTTCTTTAAGCTTTCTTACTGTTTGCGTTTCCGGTTTTTTCTTCTTGCTCTACGCCACTGTGTTTCTCTCCCATTCTCTTTGGGCCCCTTACTGTTTCCTTCCTCCCCTTACCTCCGTTCACCGTAGGACTACGTCCTAGAATTGCTATCCCACTAGCTATACATGCCCTCCGCCCTAGTCTTCTAACCCATGCCGACATGTTTTCTGTCTTTAACC
The DNA here is from genome assembly GCA_008828725.1 of Saccharina japonica. Lineage (NCBI taxonomy): Eukaryota > Phaeophyceae > Laminariales > Laminariaceae > Saccharina > Saccharina japonica. The sequence goes on from MEHQ01003659.1 coordinate 849,241, forward strand.
TCTGCCACTCCATGCTCGCTTTCGGTTTCAGCGTGACCCAAAAATGCTCTCCCTCCCTTTCTACTTGTCCTAATGCAAAGCAGTATAGTCCTATTTCGTCGCTCTTCCTCTTGATCTCTATTCTCGTCATGTCGCTAGGAACTCCGAATACTAACAATTTTAGTACTTTACGCTTCTACTCTTTCTTACTCCACCCACCCTGCCTCGCCGTCTTGCTCCGAATCTCTTCCGAGACTATCTCCAGCTTCGTTTTGTTCATATTCGTAGTGGGAAATGTTCAAGTTACTGAGACTTCCCAATCCTAGTACCCGTTGAGGGTCTGGTGTATTTCAGTTATTTTGCCGGTGCACCACACTAAATAGTGTCTCCAACACGGGCTCGTAGCCTGGAGCCAAGTTCAACACCCTTAATACAAGTACCCCACGTTTGTGTCAGGCGATCTGCATGGTAACCATCCTGTCGTCCCACCACCGTACATTTTATCTTATTTCCCCGCTGCGGTACTGGTTACTTTCTTCCAGGGAGGTCATGTTTACCGTGCAAGGTTCAAGGACGGCTTGCATAATACAAAGTGTGTACGTTTCACCACGGGTAGCTACCCCACTAATGCTTCCGAGTAGACCGTCGCTGCCGAAAGCTTGGCCAACGATCCCCCTACATTTTGTACCGGCTTCTATCCTTCAAGATATCAAGATGTCTACGTACCGCTTGGTGCTCCGTCTCTTTGGTCGTGTGGTCGGTCATTGGCAAGGCGTTTGTTTCATGAGTTCAATTGGCTTGACCTAATGTCATGCATCCTCCACCCCTCCCCTTCATTTGGCGCATGGTATGTGCACCAAGTTTCAGGGGTATAGGACGATGTCGGACCAGACTCCCGCCGCCCAATGGAAATCAGTAAATGTTTCCGGGTATCTCACCACGAGACCCCAACCTTCATGTGAATTGACCATGACGGGGTGGCCTTGCTGTATCTATGTGTGTGCATGTAAGGTGGTCCTCCGTCAGGCTGGGCTTTGGTCTATGCTTTTTTCTGTTTACTATATATTACCTGATACGATATGGGAGAGGATATATATTTATTTCTGGTTTATGTTTTGATATGTGGAAAAAAAACTGGTTAGTTAAGTAGTTTCATGTCTATGTCTGGTTTGTGTTTTGATATATGATGAAAAAAAAACTTGTTAGTTTACTATTTTCATGTCTATGTCCGGTTTTACGTTTTGATATGAGGAAAAACAACTGGTTTGTTTAGTAAATTCTTGCCTATGTCCGGTTTGTGTTTTGACATGAGAAAAACAAACTTGTTAGCTTATTAGTTTCATGTCTAAAGTCTGGTGGCTTGTTTTACATCGTCGTTGCCACTCGACGCCAACCCATAGTTGTCTAGCAGAAGGGGGGGGGTACTTAATTTTCATGCATGGCCGTAGTCATATGACCATAGACCCTCGCATCCCTACAATGCCGGGACGGAGCACGTTGGGTTTTCACCAACCAGGCAGACATTGCTTGCACCAAGCGCGAAGCGCCGTGAGGTATTGGGCGAGTCGCATGGAGGGTGAGCTGCATCCTGCTAAGAACCGCCTCTGAGGCGGACTTGCATATGGACGACAGCTTCAATGAGTTAATTTAATTTCTGGTGTAAGGGGGGGGGGGGGGGGTAATTAAAACAAAAGTTGACCTATTGTTTCCTGGGATCACAACGGTCCGGTTTTTCCCTCCAATATAGGGGGAGGGGTAGTTGGGTGTACCCGGAGCCAGGGTTTCCACACCGTGAAGGGTGTTATCGATCCGGAGGGCCACCGTAATCGTCGCCGACCTGTTGGAGTTGTAGGTGTGGGATCGGGGGGCGGGACTCTATATTATCCCCGGGTGCGCTGGATTTACTTTTGAGCCCCAATTCATCAGCGATCGGGCGACAGGGCTGGGGTTTCCACGCCGTGCTCGGCGTTATCGATCAGGGCGGTCACCATTTTCGTATCAGTGTGTTGAGCTTGTATACTTATTGGAGTATTAGTGATGCGGAGATGAAAATTCATCCTCCCCGGATAGCCCTGGCTCCACAAATCTCAGCCAATCAGTGATAGATCCAGTGGGGTTGAGTCTCCACACCATTCGGGGCGGTATAAATACGGGAGGTCATTTTTTCGTCCCCGGTTTGTCAGAGTTGCAGATGTATGGAAGGGTTGATTATTTCCGGGTTATATTTTATCCTACCCGGGTGCGTTGGAAAGCCGAAGCTACCCCAGCCAATCAGCTACGAGCCAGTGGGGTTTTGTTTCCACACTGTAGCGGTCGCCCCGATGGTCTAGAGGTAACCTCGAACGTTTCTGAACGTTGATGTCTGGAGTTCGAATCTCACGTGGGTTGGACTTTTGAGTTTATTTGCAAAAATAAATAAAAAAAACGGAATCAACTGCTGAGAGCGCCAATTAATAGTAGCGTGGGTAGGCACAATTCGATGCGAGTCGACGAGGGAAGGAAAGGCTGAAGTCTTCTCGCGATAAAAATGCAAGGCAAGAACCGTAGTGGGGGGGAAGGGAGAGGAGCCTACTTTGTGACCCCGGATCTGAGTTACGACTAGGGAGGAGAGAGAAAGGAAGGGCGAAGATAACAAATGGGATGGACAAAAAAAAACAAAAAAACTGTGAAAGGCAATATCGACTCGGGATACAGTAGTTTTCATCGCCGTGATCTTCAGAAGAATTCATGCTTCGGGGAATGCACTTGTCCGTCCCCGGGTAGCGCTGGCTCCATGAACCCCAGTCATCCAGTGATAAATCCAGTGGGGTTGGGGTTTCCATACCGTACGGGGTTGTATCGACACTGGGGGTCATATATTTGACACGCCATTTCGCCAAGTGGTAATTTAGTAAGTACACTTTGTCCGGGGTTTGGACCTTATCCTCCCCGCGTGCGGTATATACTCAAGTCTACTCCAGCCAATCAGTGATAGAGCCTGAGCGGCGTCGGGGTTTCCACAACTTGCGGGGCGGTGTCGACCGGGAGGGACTCGGTTTTCGTCACAGGGTTGTTGGATTTGTAGGTGTATGGAAGGATTTCCGATACGGGGATGGGGGCCTATCCGATCCGGCTGGGTTATCTAGCCCCAGAGAATTAGCGATCAGCCGATGGAGCTGGGGTTTCAGCACCGTGCGAGAGGGTGTCATAATCTTCGTTCCCCGTGTGGTGGAGTTGTGAATGTATAGGAACTGATAATGATGCGGGGATGGCAATTTATCTTCCCCGGTTGGTGCTGGCTTCTTGAATATCAGCCAAACAGTGATTGTGCCAGTGATGTTGGGGTTTCCATACCGTGCGGAGCGTTATCGACCGAGGGAGACTCGGTTTTCAGCGGTGCCTGTTTCCTGCGGCAGTTACTGATGCATGTCCTTCTTTGGTTCTTGCTTATAATGGATAGGGAACATCGTAGTATCTTACACATGGGTATCTATGTTTCAGTAGTGTAAGATACGATCAAACACTGCGGCCAACTGATTGCTAGAATTCCGATACTTTTCAAATAAACCTCGGACTGAACCCGTTGCTCAACAGTCGACATTCGATGTCATCGGAAGACGTTTCCCGTCGCCCCGGTTGTCTAGCAGATAACCACGAAGAATGCCATGGTTGAAGATTGGGGTTCGAATCAAACATCACCAAGAACTGTCGAGAGCGCCTACTATAGCGTGGGTAGGAGCCTCACTTTGACGAGAGTTAACGAGGCAAGGAAGTAAGTGCTGAACTCTTCTCGCGATAAGAGTGGAAGGCACGTATCATAAGTACCGTAGTGGAGGAGGAGGAGGAGAGCCTACTAGTGACCCCGGATCTGAGTTACGACTAAAGAGGGAGAGAGAAAAGAAGGGTACCTATATTAAATGGGATAGCAAAAACAACAAACAGACACGACGAGGCACTGTTTGGTAACTTGTAACTTCGAAGCAACACACGCACGGCAGGAGAGTCATCCCACGGTAGGGGCGCAGCAGAAGTGTCTGAGCTCCTCACATGAGGAGCTCAATATTTCACCCGAAACATGACTTCGGAAACATTCGTTCGAGCAATGCGACAAAACCTTCCAATTCGGTAGTCCGCAAACAAATATACCAGTAAAACATTAATAGCATCCGGTGGTTACTCACGTGAGAAGACAACCGGTCAGAAAATATTGAGTCCAAAAGTGGTACCCCTACCGTGGGATTACTCAGGACGTTGTTGCTGCACTCGTGTCGCGTCGACCGGGCCGTGTTGATGTTTTCTGCTCTGCCGCCGCATGTACAACACTGATATCAGGCATGAAAAGGTTGCAGACGGAGCAGGGTCACAGCAGTTATACATTTATTTGTGAAGTAGGGTGTGTATCGGCTTCAACTTGTTCAGCCAGCAAATATTTGTACTATGCATGCCGTGTTATGACCGAGTTTACATTACTATCATGCTCGCAAACACCAAATTGATGACGGGAATTGAGATCGTTTTTAGTGTGTGTGTTTACCGGGTATCGCTAGTTTTTTAATGACCTCTCGTAGTCAGACTATTACTCATATTGCTTGTTGGTGACAACAAACTGAGGGCCTCCTGCTCATGTAAATGTTATCCAACATTCCAGCACGGCCACCGCCACAGCAGGTGCATCTCGGGGGGGGGGAAGATGGAAGGGGAAGAAACCCGTTTGTAGCTTAGGGGTTTGATAGGCGTCGGCCAGTTGCTTTTCACTAATTATCCGCATGTTGATAATCTGCATGTTTGTGCTCGTTGAAGCTATTTTCCCGATACGTATGCTTCCAGATACCTATTCAATGCTGACGCGAGTTCAAAATATGTTTGCTCAAGCTAAAAGGAAAATTTCCAACTATTCTCGAACATTTTGACGGCAGAATCAATAAACGCTTAGATGTGCACGGTTGAGAGCCCCACCCGCACTGTTTTACGCATGCACGTTTTGTGTTCTGCGTTGCTGCTGCAGTACACCCATACCCCGGTATCCACCTCGGAGCATATCTCGAGCTGTATGATACTGCTCTAACAACTGTTCTACATGCTTCCATATATCGGAATCATACAACCATACACTGTTATATATACCATGATGTGACCTACCGGCAAACTCTACCAACGTTCTCAACTGACCTAGAACGGTGTCGTCATGCAGTTCTCGTTTTGCACCGTGTCCGACGTTACACCATTCTTCGATACTCACCAAAAACATCCAGCAAGCAATATATGCCATTCGCGTATAGTTGGTAAACAACAACGTATACATATTGACAAGAATACTCTTTAATACAGAAGAAGGCAGGACCCAGCATTGATATATAACCGTTTGAACCGACAGACCTGGTAGCGACTAGCCCCGGTAGCACAATACAACGTGACGTTTCAACATGAAACCCTGAACTCGTCGGCGTCACCAAGCATAGACATAATTCCGGTTACCAGGTACGTGATATAGTATCTATTCCTACACGTCATCAGACCCGAACGTACCCCAGGGTGGCTCCGGACGCCACTTGACTACATTGTCCAGGCTACTGTGTGCACTTTCACACCCCGACTTGCCACCCTGATGCCACCCTACTATCAAACCTTAAGACTAACCCCCACTACAGCCACAAGGATTTTATGGAAATTAACCGTACCATACCAGACACATAGAACCCGGCAACGTCCTATGCGGGAAAACTATGTCGTCCCCTCCATTAGGTTGCCTCCATTTGCCTACGACATCCTCACAGTACAGTGCTTGTAGTAATACACCGTACGTTATACATCTATGTTACTTTGGCCAGTGTTTCGAGGAGGGCAGCTCATCTATACAACTGACTACGTACGACAGAGACAATCATTTCAATTGGCCTTCAGGCGAACAAACCACCTCAATGCATTCCAGTCTGCACTCCCAGCACCCGATACGCGGTCCAAACACACAGTGCCCTACAGGACGACTGGGGATATTAAACATTGCAGGGATCACATATGTTGCAAAATGTACGTAGACTTTGTCTCTTGAATTGCCTTAACGTTTGTGCGTGTCTCTTAAAACTCCATCATAACTGCCATTATTTCGTCGACAACTTCGCCCTCTTCATCGATAGCACGGATGATCGTGTCCACACTTGTGTCGTTGATCGAGGTCAACGGCCCCGATTCCGCCGTGAGCGAACCACCTGAAACGCAGGGCAATAGCATACGGAGGATACCGGTAATGTGCGTTCAGACAATGGGTAAGACCTGTAAATGTCCATGAAGTATACCTAATGTCATCAGTGAGCAGGTGCAACCCTGTTTTGGTTGGCGGCGACATCCCTACACATGCATCACACGCTCTCTTACAACAGGTCGGACCCGCACGACGAAACTCCTAATCCGCCTTGTCTATGATTAAATAACCTTGAACCTTCCGCCTTAAGCGTTTGCTGCAATATATCGAACATCTCTCCCTCCACACCCCTACTGGGGCACGCTACAACATTCCTCGTGAGGCGCGATGTCAAACGAGAGGGCACTACGCTATAGCTATCAATCCACGAGAACAAGCAGCAACACAGAAAACGGGTGATGTCGACGAAGCATTTCAAGTGTCCAGGGCCGTGGTATATCGGAGGCGCTGCTAACATTATACTCGCGTAGTTGAGACTTACCGCGCTCGGAGGGAAGCGTGTATGAGTCCACCTGAGGTGACAAGGAGACAACGACACGGCCGGGGGCGTAGTGGCGAGTATAAGAGGGTGGCAAGTAGTAAGAGGGGGGAGATCATGCTGAGCACGCAGCCATACATCAAGGCGAATAGCTACTGCATGCGCACTGCAAACACATGATGTAACTCGTAGTATCGTCAACGTCCTTGCTCTATTATCGACACCCGCATTCCAGTGCGAATTACATGCATACGTATCTTGCTTGAGACTGACTTTTGACGCCTGGTCCTACGCTACTGATTGGTGGCGGTGAAAAGACGATTTGCTGTTACAAGAACACCTTGTCGACAATTATCGTTGGGCCCGACTGTACGCATCAAAGCTCTTCTACTGCGTACACAGACTCGGCACTCACCGCGCTTGCGTCGACGATGTAGTGTAGGTCGTCGAGAATGGCCGCGGTCATCTTGGACAGGAACATGGGCTGCCAAACATGGTGGTCGAAAAGAGGGCAACGACACATGGTTGTTTCAACCCTTCCAGTTCGAAATATCGGTGAACGAGAGAGCAGCAAACTACAATGTTATTTATCAAGAGTGATAAAACGTACCAAGCCTAGATTTTGACGGGCAAGTATTCCAATGTATACTATTTATCGCGCAATTTCAGATCGACAGCAACCACGACGAAAATTCCTGGTGTAGCAATAACATAATGTGGGTGCGCAATCGAGAATGTGATGGAAACTGATAATTCAGCCAGAGTTAGTCAGCAGCACTCTCTTACATTGTTGACGTATCCGGTCATCAGCTCATCTTGGAAAATCGTTTCGTCCAGATGGCTGCAGCTCGTACCTGTGAGACATGGTATACACGGCCTAATGTTCGGTGAAAGGGGGTAATTGTTCATCGTGCATGAACGGCAATAGGTTGTTGTGAAATATCACGAGTTGGTGCATACATGAGTTTTCACCATGTGCTGTTTCCGGCAACCATATCCAATGCCCGAACATTCTTCGTTCGCAGTTCCAGTGACATTTCAGCAGTACCAAGCGCATATGCCGATCACGTAGTGTTTCAGGCCTGAACGTGTACGGGTTCTCTCACCGGATGACCCGTCCAACTCGACGATTTCATCGCCTGAACCGCCGATATCGGCATAGGCGCTCACGGCAGCGGGACACGTCCAGGAGGGGTCTCCGGTTTGGCGGCATGTGGTGCACTCGCCCAAGTTGTCTCCCCAAAGAGTTCTGGGCAAGGGCAGGCGAACGTTTACAATATATACATATGTTTACAGTAGAGGGAGAACGGCATGCCGCGGGAACCAGGTATGCTACGGCTTCCCTCCCGACCAAACCTTGAACAAGTGCCCATGCAACGTCACAAACAAACAATTGGAACCCCGTCAGCACCAATAGAGAATATATTGCCGTTCTGACTACTAGAACGTTTTTCGTACAGTGATTTGCAGAAAGCTGCAATATTGCAATTTGATATGCACCCTAGACACGGTTAGTGTTTACACATGCAAAACGTCCACGCCTGAGTGTCCATACAGGCCACCGCCCCGGCGGAAAAAATATTGACCAAGGTTTTAAGGTGGGTGGTTCTGGACTTCATTTGAAGCAATACCGGTATAGCTGAAAGGATGGAAGCACTGCAACAAGTGTGTTAAAATCGTTCCCTCTAGGCTGGCCAGGCCAACCCCCATCTTCTCTTCTCGGCCGAATCGTTGGCATTCTAGTTGTCGCGATCTTCAGGAAGCTGATGTGTCCTGCTCATCGAAATTAGTACCGCCAACCATTCTACAGAGTGTAGTTCTGACCCCGACGGCACTGTGGTGCATTGAATTCAATGTTTAGACCAAGAGACTAAAACACTATTATGCACGCTCATTAACCGCGACGTACTTACATGCAAATGTTTATGAACGATACCTGGTGCTCATCATTGCATGTCAGAGGAGGCTTGGTTGCTTGACTTACCCGACGCCGATGACGTGTCCCATTTCGTGCAGGATAACTCCTTCGAACGAGCCGTTAGCTTCCATGCTGGCAATGTCATCGATGTCAAACCTCATGGCCCCGAGGAGGCTGATGGTTCGGCATGTGCTCCAGATGAGGCTTACACCCGCCGAACCAAGCACACCTCCGCCACCATCGATCTCCTCCAGGGTAGATTCGATCAGCAGACGTCCAGCCGGGTATTCAGCGTTTCCTCCGCAGGGCACATGGGTAATAACCTTGGACCACCTGCGCAAGCGGTTGAGAGTTCGGGTTAAAAAACAAAAAGAGAAAATGCAACGTACTTCAGAAGACGATGTACTTACAGTACGCACCAGACATGTCAATAATTTGATCTCAGGCCAACATTTCATTCGTCACACCAAATGTGTATCTGCCACGCTTATGCGGGCTCATGACTGGGCTTCTCGGGTAAATAGACATGTCGTAGTATCGGGTCAACCAAGAAAAGATCTCCCGGAGCTTAATTTTCAGCGTTATGGTGTGATGAATATGTTTGCACTAGACGCAGGGGCAATGTCTAAGCCGAGGAATTCGAAGAACACTCAATGCACGAAGTCACGTTTATCACATTTACCATAGGCGTGCCTGTTGAGTGATGGGCGTTGATCTCCATACGTACCGTCTCTATGGGACGTGCAGTCACTACTCGCGAATACGAGTCGCTGCGCCTGCAGTTGCACATGCAACTCTCTTCACCGATACATGGCCTCGACACGCATCATTCCATCGGGGATGAAAAAAATCAGCTGAGGTGTTGAGATAATCCATATCCAAACGCGAGTCCACATTGCACGAGAATGGTGCAGCGTACGGCCTCGGTTAACACGGTATATAACTACACAAATTATTACGGGAGAAATTACTTGGAAGTAGCGTGTTATCTTTCGTGGAATGGGACAAGGGATAGTCAAATTTGTGTTGCCTCTTACGGTTGGCTCGTGCGGGTAATTACCTGTCAGCAGCGGATTGGAAAACGGCCCTGCGTGCATCTGTCCAAGTCCCGATGAAGTCGATCTCGATGTAGAAGGGGTCCAACGCTGCAAACAAGGCGTATGTAAATTCACAGGCGTACACCAGTAAGACAAAAAGGAAATTGAGGTGGTCGGTTCATCAGGCGTGCTCGGTATCCATGACATCGCACTAACGTTGTAATTTGAGGAGCAGCTCAAATCGGTTAAAGGCGCACACTACCAACCCCTCCATCGGCAGACCCTCCAAAGTTCGTGTTTTTAACGATGGACTCCTGGCGGTACTCACATGATGTGTCAATCTGGCAGGCCATGCCACCGTAGTCCGATGCGCACGAGCACACATGTCCACCAGCCGGGTCAGCGGAGCACGACCCTCCGTTTTGGCAGGGGTTCGGGTCGCATGCGCCTGCCGGCACAATATCCAAGGTTGTTGACGGGAGTTCGTGAGCAAGCAGGGCCTCAAAACCATGCTTCTATTTTGTTGCCCATCGTGTCTGGACAACTACAGGATACCGGATGAAACGGAGAATCTACAGTCGATTTCCTCTCCGAGTTGTGAAAACTTGTGTCATCTGTGCGAGCCGTACCGGTGAGCTACCGCCCCTGGGAGCTAAGGACGACCGTTCAAAACTACCCGTAAACCCTGCACACAAGACATATCAATAATGGTCAGTTACCTCCTTTCTCACCATCGGTCGGAGCTGGAGTCGGTTCGGGGGTCGGTGCTGGAGTCGGTTCGGGAGTCGGGGCTGGAGTCGGTTCAGGGGTCGGGGCTGGAGTCGGATCCGGAGAAGGGCCTTTAAAGAAACGTTTCAGGCGATCGTTAAAGCAATCGGGTACGGTCACGGTCATAAAAGCAGGTGGACGATAAAATTGTAAGTCATGGTTTCAGGGGAACTTTCTACGTGTGCTCACACACTTTAAGTGAAACAAACAACGTGTACCAATCGCTTCCAGTAGCAGCTACATCGTGTAGTCTAGAGAAAGGCATCGCATTCTAAGTAAGTAACTCACCTGCAATGCACTGCCCTTCGCAAGTATCAAACGCAGACGTTTCGCATGCTGCCCCAAACGCATTGCACATCCTCCTTAACGAGTCTTCGGCGTCGTCATTGAAGTCGTCTTGAGGAAACTCGCGCAAGAAGCACACGTCCGCGAGGCCTACGCCGCACAACGTGTCCCAAGTCACCTCACAGTCGGCACAGGGAAACAGACGGCGGCGACTAGAGTGCATCTCGTCTACGATCTCATCCTCTCCAGCCGCAAGAAGCATCCTGGAGCCGATGTCTGAGGGAAACGTGTACTGCCTGCCACGGACCGTCAGGCTTTTCAAGTTCCCCGATTCCCCGAAACGATATTCCGACTTCAGGCCGAATTTCCAGAAGGTCACTCGATAAGGCTCATCGCGACCATCGTCCCACCAGTCGATCCTGTGGTTGGTCTTGTATTTCGTGACAGTGATCCTGTTTCGTGCTGCCTCCGCCACAGAGCATCCCGTCATCAGCCCGAGCAGGAGCGATGCTCGCGACGCGCTTGACATCTTCATGATTGCTGTTGGGACGGAGAGCAAACCGGTTTACAGCATGTTAGTCTTGCGAGAGCCTGTGCTGCTGTTCGCGGTAGACAATTTGCAGATGAGTGGATTTACCGCTGTTTCGTAATGTTAGCGTTAGGGTTGGGGGCTACTGTTTGCTTGGGAATCGTTGACTTGCTGCAGATCGCACGTTGAACATTGCCGTTGGCACTCTCAGCCCATACACGTACAAAGGCCTAGAATTCATCTCCGACATCGTGTCGATTACCTGCTGTCGTACTCTGCGCCTCTAAACCAGCTCCCAAATTAAATCGCGTTGAAAATCACATCTAACACCAGTGCTGTTTTGTCGGAGGCGATCAAATGTATGACACTTCGCGGCTATTATACCCCCCCACAATGGAAACGATGCCTATCACAAAAAAGGCACACACATATACGAACATATAGCATCCATTCGAAGGCGGCCACAGCGCCGGAGGGTACACGTATTTGTGTACGCATTGATTTGGGCGTGGTTTACTGCCAAATATCTGGCACCTCGTACTACTGAGGTGTACTCGAACAGTCGGCAAACATAGTGTCGTACTCAGGGGGACTGAGCGAAATGAGTAATTCAGGCTGGCGGACTCTGAGGTAATGGGCGTACCGACTGAATTTAGGATTAACGAATTCTGAAAAACTCTTGCTTCAGGGTCCATATTCGAGTAGCGCATTTGTTATACCGTGTATGCTATGTTGGTAAATAGGGCTTGTTGGCTGTTAAAATTAATCCACCAACAAGACAATTCATTTCAAGGGATGCCGCGAGTACAAATGAAAAAAAAACGATTACTCGACGTTTTCGGATTTAGCACTCATTTCTGATGTCCGAAGAATGATTTTTCGGTTAGCTCCGAAATAGCGAGAATCTCGATAAAAACCCACAGACAGGACATGACACTAACAGTTTTTTCATAGACGGTAGGTAGGGATAGTTTATACGACCCTCATTCATGATTAATTGTGCAACATGTCACTGAATATACATTCCCCCTTGTTTAACGATGGCCATTCATTTTGTCAAGTATTGCTATGTGTTACACGTCCATTTCTATTGACGCTGAAAACGGTATCGCCTGTCTTCATAGCAAAATCATCATCCAACAACAAGTGGTTTATTTATAGTTCAAACCCTCCATTTTGGATGTCGGTGATCGTTTTCTCATTTCTATATCAACCCAGGAATTTGGTGAAAAATCACAGTTTTCGATGTCGTTGAAATTTTCACGTACTCGAAGTATTTCATTCTCTGATTGTTTTCGTCGAATGTACCCGTTGCGATGACACGCAATCCATGCAACTAAATGTCGGAGATACATATTGAAGTATCGTGTCTAGATGTGGCTTTCTGAGCGTGTGCCTGGGGGGGGGCATATATTTATGTAGCCGTCCCGTGTTCTGCACCCACAATTCGTACCAGATAAAATGCCAAGCATATTACGGTTTTTGTGGTGGTCCGTACAACATGTTTTTTTTTAGATTGGTTCAAAGCGAGGGCGGCGAAGCTGCGCTCGGGTCGGGCCTTGTAGCCTGTACTACTATTAATAGGGTTGAGTGAAGGGGGTTAGGATTGGGCGCGGTCGACGCCGTCTCGTGGTTTGTTTGGTGAAACAAAACATAAGAAAAAAAACACGTTAAACCAGCCAGAAATCATAATATATTTGGCGCGTGGTCTACTACTGCTGTACTATTAATAAGAGTAGTTCTATTTATGGGTTCAAGACCGCGGTGAACGCCTCATAAGTTTTGGAAATGGCAATTATATATTTTTAGCGAAATCGAAATTTTAATTAATCAACAGCAGTACTACGTACATACAGTAGCATAATACGTACTGGTATAAGTAAAACATACCAGGTACTTAGTTTTAATAATGACGGCACGAACATATGTACCACAAAATACAAAGCCAATACGAGTACAGAGTAGTACCTGTTAAATACTACCAAGTATGTATGAATCGGCGAGAAGGCAAATAAATGCTCATTATTTTTAGTCGTGGTATCGATGGAAAGGACGGCGAGTGGTGCAGGCTGTCGTCCTGTAGTGGTCCGTTCAATACAACAATGGGCAGTACCTACACAATTAAACAGGCCGTTCGTTACCAAATGAGGACCCTGTACGGATTCAAGGTGTGTCATCTGAGGTACTGACTATGGAGACATGTCATACGGTGGGTGTGCTTACAGACTTAATGCTGGTATGTATAATATTTATTCATGTATTTTACTATTGACTTCGAATGAATAAGGAGATGCTAAATAAAAGAGATTTCTTCAAGAGAAACAAAGCCGAATCGCGGTGATGGTGTTCGAATATCTCGCCAAGCAGTGGTTTTCAGAGTGGATGACGTAATACTGACAGTGCATCTTACATGAACTACGTATTAATACCCGATATTTTATGTTGCACCCTCGAACAAACTGTCGATTGGGCGGTTTTTCACTCCGTTGTCGGGAGAGATATCATACACATAAAGGACAAACTGTTTGATACGGTATACCCGGTACAACAGTTATGAGCACACACAAAGTATACGTGCATATTGTACGGCGGCATGTAGTACTGAGTTACCCTTCTTCTTGTGCAACACCTCGCACTATTAATATTTATAACCGTGAACTGTGTTCATCGTGCACCGGCCGGGATTGCTCGCGGACTCACCGGAGATTGAAGACGTTGCTGGAGTCTAGCAGCAGAAGTCGGTGGTATCTGGTGGCAGGTTGAAGAGTTGAGAGTGATGGCTAGGCCGCGTGAGAAGTGAGAGCTTGTGGGGTGGAGATATGGTATTCATCACAATCGGGTGTACTTAAAACCGAGTAATCATTACTGTTGTTGACCACAATCAATCGCGCAACCAAGTATATTTCCACACAAGATCTCACAACTTCGTGTACGGTATCTTTCTGGCTCGCGTTTGTGCATTTGTTTCGTTGGCTCGATTTCAGTTGAGTTTATCGCCACAATCTAGTTCTCGTCGTGGTCGCAAAACGATCGGAAACTAAAACACAGCAGTAGTTAGTTGGTACACGAGCAGTTATAACTCGTACGTCAAACAGAATACGGGCAACGACCATAAAATGGATCAACGAAATCTCGACCTGGTTCGGTATAAAAAATGAAACAACAATCGCTACAGCCGTAGTATTAATCGTGGTGTTTCGCAGCAGGTCACAACAGAGAAGTTTGGTGATTTCGGGGTGTGGTTACGGCGTGCTGTCACAGTAGACCGTTAGCAAGTAAGGTAGTGATATTTATCCGACCGATTACAACCAGCGGTATATACGTCTCGCGAATAAATATCTGTTTTCTCCTCACACAAACATGTGAAAATACACATAATACTCATGAACAAATGTTGTTGTTTTTTATTGTTATATCTTGAAAGCCACATTCTGCATTTTCAAATGATACCGCAACCAAGCTAATTTTTCCGAAATCAGTTGCTTTTCGGGTGCACGAACGGTGCCGCGTGCACGCCGTAAAACAGGCGAGCAACCATGGTATATGATATGTATGACATGCGCAGATATAGGACATATATACTACGTACTGTATCCATAGTTGTTCATAAATACTACAGTATATACCAGGTAGCCACGTGGTGTTGAATAGGCCATTTCACAACGCTGGGCCCTGGTGCAGTGCATACACTGGTAGAACTTCTGTACCGCCAGTGTTACTGTGCTGGTTGAGGAACCTGGCAGGGTTGCCAGACGGCAGTGGTATTCAACCCTGGTATTTGCGTCTAATACTGTATACGTCACAATTAGGCTTCAAAACAAGATAGGAAACTGATCATCATTCCTGGCGCCTCAAAACACTCCATGTATTATAATGTTGTGGGGTCTGTGGCTTCCTCCTGTACCATCATGCCCTTTTCGACGGATTTCATTGTTTACGATAAGGCAACCTATCTACTAATATGTACAGGTAAATACCCTTGAAACCCCCCTCACCAGCCGGCGGGCGGCGGGGGGTCGTGGGTTCGCCGCGACTGATTTTGGCTTGGCCGAAAAAGCTCACGAGTCCAGCGTACTGGAATCCCACACAGCCAGTATATACATACTTCGTGTATACATAGATATGTGTGCTGCCACGGCCCAACCCTACCATATGTTTCAAAACTACAGAGAGATGTACCTACGTGGAATCAATGTTTTTTGCGATTAGTTACGCCGGAGGTGAAATCATGGGTCCCCTAATATTATGTTGAAGCAGCAGGCCACAACCGGGGCAAAATCGTCATCTCGCCTGGTCCCTCGACGGGACGAAGCAATTTTATAATCATTTTCTGGACTCGACATGTATGGCTGTTATCACTACGGGTCAAATGCTGACACAACATATTTATTTTATCATACACATGAACGACATAGTTTATGCACACTAAAAACATCCAAGCAATGCATTCAAGTACGTATGTGTGTACAACATCCAAACCGCTGATCGATAACATTCGAGTAAAAATCGTAGGCACAGGCATGTACCGCCGACAGGTAGCCCTCCAGCGTCGGCGCGGCACCACAAATCGCACACCGGGTCTGCAAATGAACGGAATTACAGGACATATCATCTTCCATCTCCGGCCTCTGACACACCACATGCTAACGAAACCGGGAAGTGCCCTCTTTTGTACCTTGCGACTGCTGCTTTCATTGTCGTAGTGTTGTGGATAGAGGTGACCATCCGTAACCTCAGACTGTTTAAATGCGCGCCATCTTATTTATTTTTGCGAACGGATTGTTCTTTCAGCAGTTCTTGACGCACAGTACAATCTATTAAATAGTAGAGATGGCCTTACAACAAGCCGATCTACCGCATGATCAAATACCCACGATACCCGATAAGGCGGGTTGAATCGGAACCTCTGATAAAAAAGTACCAAAATGTCCCCTCTTTCACCTACAAGCGGCCAGATCCAAACAATTCAAAGTCAGCTATCATAAGCAAGGACGAACACCTCAATGTGGGCAGGATATTGGTAGACACACGGTGGCATTGCAACGCCAGACTCGGATGTGCCATCAAGCATACCGAAAAGGACTGACCATTCAGTGAGCGTTAGATATCGCAATATCAGGGTGGCCCCAGACAACAAAGTGTCGTCGTCGTACCGACAACATATAAATGTAACCGCTAGACTGTACAAACGTACGTTGTACCTGTAACCGGCATATCACCAACACGCGGTGGTTGCCAAACCCCCTACTGACTGTACACATATCAGGTGTCGTATGTATTATATCAGAGCACGTTTTCCTGGTTTGGGCGCGGTGTGCATAGTTCCTCACTCATGCAAGACCATACGCCAATCTTGATCAGCTACGATCGCAACACTAAAGCCTATATAATAGACCGTCCTCAAGGTTGTTCAAGAACGGTGTCCCAATAAGGTTCTAAGGCTTGCTCAGAATACTCGTATGTATGTATGTATGTATGTATGTATGCGTTTCGTGTGGGGGGGTCCATACTGAATGGCGTCATTTCACGTTTTTACCGCAGTGTGTCAAGTAAAACATATCAAGTATATATTATACTTCCTAGATATAGGAGTCATATATTATATTTATGGTACCTGGTACCTGGAAAATATGTAAGGTCATTTGAATCTGCGAGATCATGTACAACTATTGCCGTTTCTATAGACGAGTTACCCCGGGGTGGAGTCCTGGATCACAGGTGGTGGTGCTATAGAACGTTCCTTTAAATATATTGTATGTAGTAGATCACTAGACATCGGCCAAACTCGTATCGACCCCAAGCTTGTTTCTCTCGGGTAGGCGCTGCTTGGGCAGCACATCATATCATTTTTTTTTCGGGCACGTCCGGCCTTTTCGGTCACGGATCAAGTCGTAACAGAACCTATGTAAGTACATTCGTATACATGTAAGAACAGCCGTTTCATTATGTGAACAACCATCGAACCACCTAATTATTTTATCGTAGCAGTTGATATCGTATGTATGTATGTATGTATGGTGTATACTAGCACAGTACTCGTAGCGCCCCCCCATGTTCACGGGCGCCACATCCAGTACGCGACAGTAGTTAATAAACTCGTTACTTGGACCAACGCTTGGGGGTTATTGTCCCGTGGAGGTTGAGCATAAATACATGCTTAAATACACTTTATTTTATTGAGCAAATGGATGCAAAACGACACCGTCTTCAAATAGTAACGATGATCTTGAGGACTGTAAACATTCGAACTTATCGTGTTTCCCGCTTTCAACGACTTGAGTACCTTCTGAGCACTGCCGCTGTACATATATAAACCACAAGTGCTCTGCTGTGGGAGGAGTGCAGCCAGTCAAGCTGTGTACCTGCTTCGTTTATACTACCCACATTAGGCGTTAAGTTCTACCTTACTGCTGACTGCAGGTCTTCTTCCTTCAGATAAACCTTCCGGCTTGCTGTCCTGCCCATACCTGCTGTGCTCTTCCGGGCTCTCATGTGCTTTCTGCTGTGCGATGCCTTATACATAAACCTATATCTCCCATCTACATCGGTTTTAACTTGGTTGGGTTCTCATGAGTTATTACTGCTGCTGTGCAAGGTACAGTACGAGTACTTGTACAGCGGAGAGATGTATTTTGACTACTGTAGGTGAACGATACAGCTGTTCACCGAAGTGCAGTAAGGCTAGGGGTGGCCGCTCACAGACTGATGGCGAGGCGAGAACCTCAACTGTAGCCTGTAGGGTGGGATGTGATCGACGTACGAGTGCTCGTGTGTAGTTTGTTGCATCCTCTGCTTGGCGCATCCACATATGTTCCATTGTTTTGTTGCCTTTGTTTTGCGGTTTCCATCAACACCTATCGCACACAAGTTGACGACAGTGTTGAACAAATATCTTGCTGAGCGAGTTTCTTGCAACAGCTATACTACCTTATTTAAACTAGACGAGTAACATGTGGCCAGAATCCCCCTTTCCCGTTACAATATCCGACAGTATTTGGACTTCCCGCGGTGGCCCACGGGAAGTCCCGATGTGTCCCATGGTGTCCAGCGGGCGTCCACGTGATACCCCATGGGCTCCCGCTGGAACCTATATCGAAGCCCGTGGGAAACCGTGATGTCCTGCGAGGAAGGTCACGGCTTCCCACAGTTGTCGATAGCGAATCCCACGGGAGCCCATGGGAACCCTACGGCAGCGCACGTGGAAAGTAGGGCGTTTGAACCACTTCCTATGGTTGCGCCTTCAACATGACGTACGCGCGATTTTTCAAGCGCCTGACTTGGCTTGCCACGCGGCGTCCCACCTGGCTTCCCGCGCCGCTTCCCGCGCGGCTTACCTCGCGGATCCCCACGTAGTTTCCCCCGTGCCGACGCGGCTTCCCGCGCTGCCCACGTGTGTACCACGCGGTTGCCCACGCGGTTTCCCACGCGGTTGCCCACGTAGTTGACCACATGCGATCCCACGCGGTTGCCTACGCACTTTCCCATGCAGTTGCCCACGCAGTTGCCCTCGTCGTTGCCCATACCTCACGTGGGACCTCACACGGGATCCCACGCGGCTTCCCACGCGGCTGCCCGCGCGCAGCCCCGCAGGTGCCCACCCGGTTTCCCACGCAGTTGCCCACGCAGTTGCCCACGCGGGAGCCAAACGAGGGAGCCAAACGCGGGAGCCCACACGAGAGCCCATGCTGGAGCCCACGCGGGAGCCCATGCGGCAGCCCACGCGAGAGCCCATGCGGCATCCGATGCGGGAACCCGTGCGGCAGCTCATGCGGAAGTCCATGTGGAAGCCCACGGGGGAGCCCATACGGCAGCTGGCATCTGAGCCCAAGCGACAGCCCACGTGGGAGCCCATGCTCGAGTCCATTTGGGAGCAAGTGGCAACCTATGCGGGAGTCCGTGCGGGAGCCAATGCGGCAGCCAATCCTGGAGCCCATGTGGTAGCTCGCGCAGTTGCTCACGCGGGATCCCACGCGGGAGACCGTGCGGTAGCCCGTGCGGTAGCCCGTGCGGGATCCCGTGCGGGAGCCCATGCGGCAACCCATGCGGCGGCCCACGCGAGAGCCCATGCAAGAGGCCATGGGGGAGCCCGTGCGGGAGCCCATGCGGCAGCCCATGCGGCAGCCCACGTGGGAGCCGATATGGCAGCTTAGGTGGGAGCCTATACGGCCGCCCACGCGGGAACGTATGCGGGGCCCCGTGGCAGCCCATGCGTGAGCCCGTGCGCGAGCCAATGCGGGAGCCCATGTGGCAAGAGGAGACGTTGCCCACGCGAGAACTAACGCGAGAGCCCGTGCGTGAGTCCGCGCGGTTGCCAACGCGGGAGCCCGTGCGACAGCTCATGTGGGAACCCACGCGGGAGCCCATGCGGCAGCCAATGCGGCAGTCCACGTTGGAGCCGATGTGGCAGCTCATGTGGAAGCCTATACGGCAGCCCACGCTCGAGCCCATGCGGGAGCCCGTGCAGCCCATGCGTGAGCCCGTGCAGGAGCCACTGCGGGGGCCCATGTGGCAATCGGAACCGTTGCCCACGCGGGAGCCAATGCGGGAGCCCGTGCGTGATTACGCGCGGTTGCCAACGCCGGCACCCGTGCGGCAGCTATTGTGGGAACCCGCGCAGGAGTCCATACGGCAGCGCATGCGGAAGCCCGTGCGGGAGCCCATGCGGCAGCTCGTGCAGGAACCCGTGCGGCAGCACACGCGATATCCCGTACGATAGCGTATACGGGAGCCCATGCGAACCAGTTGCCCTAACGAAGCCAATGCCGGAGCTCGCGAGAGCCCGTGCGGGAGCCTACGGAGACTCGGGGGCTCACTAACAGGGTCCCGGCGTATTCAATGGGCCTCCGCGGGAATAGCGGTGGGATGCCGCGTGGTTGTTGTCCGTGGCGGCCCGTGGGATGCCCATGGAGATGCCGGATGGCTGCCATTGTGGTTGCCGGCAAGTAATTTGCAATAGTTCGAGATTGGATGGCAAGTACTTTGAGTTTCTTTGAAGTATGGGCATCGCGGCACCCCACGAGACCCCATGGGAAAGGCCAATAATATACCGCGGGATCCCCTTGAGCGTCCCGCACAATACGCGGGAATTACCGTGGGTATTCGCGAGAAACTACGGTTTGTCCGACGACACCCCGCGGGGTTCCGTGGTTTCCCGCCTCAGCCCACCAAGACTAGTTTGGCACCATATGGGCTCTCGCGGGAATACCCATGAGACACCGGCAAAAAACACATTAATGTGCTCTCATACGAATTCATTTGAGGCATTGCAGTACAAATGGCGTTTGCGAATTCGGTTTCAAAAAGGAGCAAGAGGGCTAGCAGAACAAGCGCCAGACCTCGGCAGTCTTAAACAGGCACTCTGGAGGCACAATACAACAAGAACCTTTGTCTGAGGCCGAGACCTGACCAAGAACTCGAAACGAGCTACGGTCATTGCGGTTTTCACCGTAGCGTTGAAAACGACAAAGCGAGACAATGAATTGACGCGCACACTCATACAGCGCATTTAGCAGGTTGCCAAAACCCCCCGTGGTTTCAGTTTCAACTTGCATAAGACCATGGTGCGCTTGCCGACGTGTCCGATCCGGAGAAGAGAATAGTAATAACCCCCAACGTGTGGTGGGTAGTGGTGGGTAGTGGTAGGAATGCACGCAAGACGGGACTCGTTCTTGCACGTAACCATCGAGGCAGAACAATGTTAAAGATAGGATCGGGGTTTTGCCCGCGCGGCACCATCGGAGTTCCAGCGCCACAACTGAACGTTCTACCCACTCTAGCACCCAGTAGGAACCAATTGAAATCGATAGTTCTCCGTGCACTACTACTTGTTTCCGGTGCAAGGGTGATGTTTCACGCCTGTGGTCAGGACGAAGTGTTCTAAAGTATGTAGATAGTGTTCGGGGAGAGACCCGAAATGGCATGGGGCTACAAGAGACAACGTGGTGAACAGGGCTTTCACATGAACGTCCTGTGGGTTGGAGAGAATGAGTAACAGGAAGATACACGATATCTCCTTGAAGGAACGAAGTATGTCGAGAAAGGCGTTCAGGAACGAGCCGACGAGGGTAAAATATCATAATCGATCGGACACCGAGGAAGAAATGAAGTATGGAATATAGAGTCATGTGCAGTACAGATATTGTGAAATATCAAAAGCCAACATATGGGGAAAATGGGCCATGAAGGATAAGAGGAGTGGTAGCACCGACAGCTGGAGGTGTTTCCAGTGTTTCATTTCATACTATCTGTACGAGTAAAGAGGAACTGTCGAGAAAATACAAACGGATCCTCCGAGACGGAAATCTGGAAAGGTTGAAAACGAACCAGCTTGTACCAGCATATCAATTTAGATTCGCGAGAAATGCGTTACTATCAACATCTCTACCCCGAAATCAGCCGGGGCCCGGTGTTATCATTGTACAGTAGTACACCCGACAAGATCATTTGTAGTGGGCACTCAGAGACAGCCGTTGGTGGTAAAACACATAATTTTAGTATATATAAATTCCAGACACACCAAGCTCGGTGACGTTCCCAGTCCCATATGTCGGCTACATATTACGGCCCAACGAGTAGCAGCATCTTTCTCTACAGATGAGTAGACCCCAGTATACCGCATTGTGCGCCCAAGTGCGATCTCGTGTGCGATCTCGCACCCCCGACTCACGACCAAGATCCCACTAGAAACTGAGCCGTCAAAACAGACCTTACAGATATATTGCGGCCGGTCAAGCTGCGAGGTAAGCGACTGGTCGACCATAATATGTGGAAGCCCCAACCACAACCACTAAATCACAAAAGGAATTGAGCGCCCTTAAGCGTATCGTACCCGACAAATGGAATGCATTTCGTGCCACGCAGGAAACCGTTACTATCATTTTGACGACGTCTCCAGCAATCTAGACTCTCTCTGACCCGATCGGAACCCTACAACTACTGTTACAATCTCGTAGATATGTTCCTGGTGTATTGGAAAGGTTTCAGTTTTGGGAACTCGTCGAACTATCTGATACACACAAAACGATAATGGCAGCCAAACTGAAGTGAACAACACGATCGCTGCCAGGCTACCACTAAGCCACCCGGAAACGACAACTACTACTGCAGGGTAGAATACATATCAAGCACCTCTGCCTCTACTTGCGATACATTCACCTTACGTTCCCTATGTGGCGTCGCAGCACCACACATCTCCAACATTTTCCACGACGTTTGGACGATTAATGCACGAAACTCACACGCGAAGAACATTTTGTTCACTTCAGTACAACCACCACAACACTATTTACCGGTTACAAATTATGGTGTCAAGATCCCTAGGAGGTTGAGGAGACGAGCAGTCCCAAAGCATTTATCTGCAAAGCGGAAGTTGTTGTAAACAAACACTACAGGCACTGTATTATATAGGTATTATTGTAGTTCCTCAGTTGAGAAGCCCCATCAGTCACAACCATGGTTTGCCGCAAACGCTCTACTGCTGTGACTATCCTAGAACGCGGCTAATCTTCATATCCAACATCCGATATACTGTACTATTTTACGCCGCCTATTCTTCACAAGACGACACAACACGCTGGCACCACAAACATTAAACTACAAACAATCGGGGGGTCGTAAACCATGCAGAAGACGTGCATAGTGTGCTGCGTGGTTGGCCTGTGGTGGCGTCTATGCATGCCGCTTAGAACTCTATTCCGACGCCGAGTATTTCCTCAACAACGGTGCCATCGTCGTCGATAGCAAGGATGATCGTGTCCACGGTGGTGTCGTTGATCGACACAAGCGGCTCCGACTCCGCCCTGAGCGAACCATCTGGAATGTAAGGCAGCGCGAAACGAAGAAGAGAAATGGATGTGTGTGTGTTCAGACAAGGTAAAGTATGTGTGTGTAACCGTCAAAAATGTTTATGTGTACGGACAGCGCCGAGCGGTGGCGGCCCTCGACGGGGAGCTTCATGTATGAGAAAATCGGCGCTTAGATAGTACGACACGTAAGTCTCGTTATACAACCTGCCAGCCGCATGAAACGTTGGCCCCAGGTTTATGCCGCAATAATTAAGGCAACTCATGCCCTCACAGTGCTACTAGGTACAATAAACCATTCCTTAGTAGACCAACCTCTGATAAATATTACACTCCGCTAAGGTTTATGCTTGTAGGCGTCAAAACCACGCAAACTCGACAATCTACGTAACGTAATCGCGGGAATTCAATACAAAGGCATTCGAACCACCCGCGCAGTGAATATCGGACACACATAATAACATGTACGTACTATCTGAGTCAAAGACTTACCGCGCTCGGAAGGCAGAATGTATGCATCCACCTGAAATGAAAAGAAGAAGACGAATCAAACGAGGCAGTACGTGGGGAAAACAGAAAGATAGAAAGTAGTCAGAGTAAGGTCCAATGTGAATACAGTCGTGGCTTGAAATGTTCAGCAGGTATTCGACGGGTATGATTCACCCAATGGTCTTGGAATATCAATGGTCTTGGAATATCAATGGTCTTGGCATATAGCAGAGGGCGGCTCCCGGTGCTTTGGTACAAACAGCATTTTCGTGCTGATCACCTACAATGCCCTGGGAAATAAACGTGGTTGCAGCTACTGTAGCAATCTCCCTGGCCTGGTGGTGCACGAGCATGTGTGAGATCGAGCAGTAGCAGCGTGAACAACCGACGCGTGCTACGGTAGAGGTAGCACTTTTTGGCTGAATCGTTTTCTGAACGATCGGGCTCCTTAACCCAAATCCGTCGGACTTTCATTTTCGTGACGAATAATGTTTCAGAATATACTTCGGTCATGAGACGTCGCATCCGGCAGCACTTTTATTGTCCTCCTAAATCATTTTGTTCGGTGAGGTATGACGCTCCTTAAGTGAGGAGCTCAGAAAATACATGGTGCACCTCTATCGTAGCATTCGTCAACCATCGACGAATGCCCCCGTACATAACAACATGTCGCCTGCTGCGTACACAATCGCGAACCTCACCGCGCTTGCGTCGACGATGTAGTCAAGGTCGTCGAGAATGGCCGCCGTCATCTTGGATACGAACATGATCTGTAAAAAGATGGGAGCCGAAATGGAGAACGACATACGATTACCTCAACCCTTTCACCGGTACAACATACAGCATTACACACGAAACATACTACAAGATAAACGAACAACAGTTTCGAGTGTCTCTTGTTGTAAATATTTCTATCCACCGAAGCCAGAACATGGCGAAACAGAGCGATACGCCTAACACCTATGATATGTTATATAACAATGACGCACTTCCTTTCTGACAGCAATCCCGGCGCACACTCCCTGGTGTTGACGGAAGTTCTGCGGCGGGTACACAATCGAGGTTTTCAGGATAAATAACAAGTCAGTCAGCGGCACCCTCTTACATTGTCGACGAATCCGGTCATCAACTCATCGTCGAAAATAGTTTCATCCAGGTGGCCGCAGCTCGTACCTGCCAGGCAAACGGCATAACAGTTGCGTTCAGTGACGGTGTCGAGTTATCGGATCAATCTTATGCTGATGACAAGGTGAGTTTATGACAGTTAGGTCCCGGTCTTGACTTGTTTCCCTTTTACGCCGTCAACAACCACCGTTTCCGGTCAATAATACATATACACATACATGAACACTCTTCTCCACGCAACTGGAATACTGTACACTCCTGTACCTACCTACAGTACTTCCAGTGAATCACGTGCATCGTGATAGCCAAATGATCAAGCATACAGACACACGGCTGTCGCTTACCGGGTGATCCATCCAGCTCGACGATTTCATTGCCTGAACCGCCGATATCGGCATAGGCGCTCACGGCGGCGGGGCACGTCCAGGAAGGGTCTCCGTTTGTCCGGCATGTTGTGCACTCGCCAAAGTTGTCTCCCCATAGAGTTCTGGCCAAAGGAACGGTGAATAGTTACGGCTGATTGAGACTGTGATCGTAATCATATATTGCAAACCTTTCGGTTACGTAGTCAGTAACCCCCGAGAACAATGTGTCATGTTGCCCCCCGCTTATACATACCTCGGATTGTGTAAACTCCACACTGACAGATCAGCAAATTGGAACTGACCCGTGCGCCTGTCGAACGTACTTCTAACACATGTAGCTACTCGTACTGTTTCGCTGGCACGGTTTGCAGTATACAGCGTCGGTCTTGTTTGCAGCTGTACTTATAAAATATGAACGATACAGCGCACTGCGATATGTGTCGGCGGACGTCACAAGTATCGCAGTTTCAAGCGGGTGTCTGTGGGGTTTCAAGGTACGCCCCCTTGGGTGCCTCGTCGGCCAGATCGTTGCTACGTCGGTGTCGATAATACGGATATGGGATACGTGGTTGTGTCTACTCCTGACTCGCCATCGTCATTTCCGGGACACGTTCAGATCTGGCGATTACAGCCTAGTTAATCACGCCCGTTGTGTTCGCATTATATACCAGGTCCACATTGGATCGACGAACTATGTCCGCTAAGTGTTGCATCGACACTAATGTTGTTTAACGTACCCGACACCGATGACGTGTCCCATTTCGTGCAAGATAACGCCTTCGAAGGTGCCGTCCGCTTCCATGTTTGCGATATCGTCGATGTCAAATCGCATGGCTCCTGTGAGGCTGATCGTTCGGCACGAGCTCCAAATCTGGGTGGGGCCGGCGGAACCAAGGACTCCTCCGACACCGTCGATGCTCTCCAGCGTAGAGCCGATCAGGAGACGTCCAGCCGGGAAATCGGAGTTTCCTCCACACGGTACATGGGTAATAACTTCGGACCACCTGCTCAAGCGGTTGGTAGTTGGGGTTGTCAATACACGCGAAGGGGCTTCATACTATAGAGTACATATAGTGTGGGACGTGAGGAACGCATTCCCCGATTTTACGAATGATAAGATAGCCCCGACGCTGGCTGTGCCCCTGGTACGGATATTCGCTGTTGAAGCATTTGTATGTTACGGCTCGGGTACACAATTTAACTATCGTAGCGCGAGACACACGACAAAAGGCGTCGCCTAACGAAGACCTCGACGTTTCGATATATACTACGTAGCACAGCACACACGCGACAGAGATACGTACATATATACATGTGCGGAATGAAGCAGCCGAACCGAAGGATCACCACAGCAGGTGCAAGAGTATGCACAAAGGCCCGGTTAATCATTTTGGGAGAGCACTGACGCTTATTATGCTGACAACATACTTGGATTCACTGTAGCAGAGCACGATCATCGGTTCAGCGGTATGAGTTTGAGGGTTCAGGCAGTCATCGTTGGTGCACATATGACCTTAAACGACCTTCACCTGTCAGCAGCAGATTGGAAAACGGCCCTGCGCTCATCAGTCCACGTCCCAATAAAGTCGATATCGATGTAGAACGCGTCCAAGGCTGGGCGGTGGGCAGAAACAAATCGAAATACGTACATCAGCAAACAGAAAACGAAATCGGGGTGTGAGCGGCCGTAAGCAGCTCGATTGTGATGGGATCATGCTGACATTGAAGCGCGGATATGTTGTCCCTGTACACATGCCTCCTTTCTTTTGGCACCGTTCTTCCCTCAAACACGATGCCTGTGTAATCAATGAACACCGGTAGTTCTTACATGAGCTGTCGATCTGGCAGGCCATGCCTCCGTAGCCGGAAGCGCAGGAGCACACATGACCGCCGGCGGGGTCGGCGGAACAGGACCCTCCGTTCTCGCAGGGGTTTGGGTTGCATGCGCCTGAAGGGGATGCACACAATGGTTGCGTAGTAATGATGGGTAGGTGGGTGGGTGGGGCGGGACGTCAATAACAATCGTGTATTTTGTTGCGCACCAGCTGATATATGTATCGGACACATAATACAGTTGAAGAGCTGCGGTTGACTTCTTCCTCGCGATCATTTTTCATCATGGTATACCGTACAAAGGCGTTTTTTGTGGGCTTCCGCTATTCATCACAATCAGCAACACAGACACACAGACGATATCTGTGTATGTGTCAGTACCGACGATTTACTTTCTTCCTCACCATCGATTGGAGCTGGAGTCGGTTCGGGGGTCGGTGCTGGAGTCGGTTCGGGAGTCGGAGCTGGAGTCGGTTCGGGGGTCGGTGCTGGAGTTGGTTCGGGAGTCGGAGCTGGAGTCGGCTCGGGCGTCGGGGCCGGAGTCGGTTCCGGGGTCGGTGCTGGAGTCGGTTCGGGAGTCGGAGCTGGGGTCGGTTCGGGAGTCGGAGCTGGGGTCGGTTCGGGAGTCGGAGCTGGGGTCGGTTCGGGCGTCGGAGCCGGAGTTGGTTCAGGTGTCGGGGCTGGAGTCGGTTCCGGGGTCGGTGCTGGAGTGGTGTCGGGGGTCGGAGCAGGGGTCGGGTCAGGAGTTGGAGCAGGGGTCGTCTCGGGGGTCGGAGCAGGGGTCGGGTCAGGAGTTGGAGCAGGAGTCGTCTCGGGGGTCGGAGCAGGGGTCGGGTCAGGAGTTGGAGCAGGAGTCGTTTCGGGGGTCGGAGCAGGAGTTGGTTCAGGGGTGGGTGCTGGAGTCGTCTCGGGAGTCGGAGCAGGAGTCGGTTCCGTAGTGGGAGCAGGAGTAGTCTCGGGGGTCGGTGCTGGGGTCGACTCAGGCCCTTGCAGGAGAGGTTTCATGATAGTCGCGAACGGAGAGAGTGCGTCGAGGAAACACAAGCGATTGGGCGTAGGGATAAGGAATTCAGAATTTCGATGAATGCCTCGGGATGTGCACGGAAAGCTCTATTTAACTAAACGTTTGATACAGGCGAGAAGTGTATGGTCGATCTGTCGACGGAGGCCTGACAGTGCTATACGTATCTCACCTGCAATGCACTGCCCTTCACAAGTATCAAACGCAGACGTTTCGCATGCTGCTCCAAACGCATTGCACATCCTCCTCAACGAGTCTTCAGCGTCGTTATTGAAGTCGTCTTGCGGAAACTCGTGCAAGAAGCACACGTCCGCGAGGCCTACGCCGCACAACGTGTCCCAAGTCACCTCACAATCGTCGCAGGGAAACAGACGGCGGCGACCGGAGTGCATCTCTTCTACGACTTCATCTTCTTGAGATGCAAGAAGCATCCTGGATCCGATCTCTGAGGGAAACGTGTACTCCCTGTCACGAACCGTAAGGCTTTTCAAGTTCCCCGATTCGCCGAAAAGGTAGATCGACTTCAGCCCGAATTTCCAGAAGGTCACTCGGTAAGGTTCGTCGCGACCGTCGTCCCACCAGTCGATCCTGTGGTTGGTCTTGTACTTCGTGACGGTAATCCTGTTTCGTGCTGCCTCGGTCACATAGCATCCCGTCATCAGCCCGAGCAGGAGCGATGCTCGCGCCGCACTTGAAAGCGTCATGATTGCTGCTGGGATGGGGAATAAACGGGCACCAGATTGTTAGTGTTTCGCCGGAGCTTGTTTTGTTGTTTGTGGTAGACTATCGACCACACGATTTACAGACGATAATGCCTACTGTATAGCTGCTATGCATCAAAACTAATAAGCCCAAGTTGACCGGATGCAAAATCACACGTTACATACTTGTGTTCCCGCTCTTTGTCCAAAACCTCTTTACGACGGCCTGAATTTCATATTCAACAAATTCCAATCACATGCTGTTCTAATACTGACTACTGTTGTATTTACCTCTGTAGTCCCCCAATCGAGCCTAGTTCCGCGTTGAGAGATACCGAAATAGCACTGCGACACAAGATATATACCCATGGACTTTCGAAGCAATGTCAGCATTGCTTTGCTTAAGCCATGTATTTTACCCCCCGTCATAAGTCGCAAATACCACAGATGGTTCAGCGAGATAAATTATGCGTGCGTGTATATTGGTTGGCACGTTCCCTGCTGAATTAATGCGGCATGGGGGGCCCAAATAAAGGCTAGACGCTGTACTGCAGGGATTGAGGTCTCCGCCGTCTGTGTTGGCTTGGGTAAGGCACATATCATACTATTACGGGGGACCATAGTAAATAGGACCAAATATTGTTAGTAAAAATAGGTAAACATATAGACTTTAGTGTACACCGTAGGTTCTATTTAATATGGTCCTCCGTAATAGCGCGCGTTTGTTGGTTTTGGTTGGGTTGGTGTTGGAGACCTACTGTCGGGACCAAGGCAGACACCCACTAGACTGGAGGGTCTACGTGCATGCGGGCTTTGTCGACAAACGCCTTCTGAAGTTTATCCGGTATATATGTCGATGCCTCGGTGTAAAAAGTTCGATATGACGTTATTGTACCTGGTATAGGTAACAGCGTATATAGCACGGTCTTACATTTTCACCTCGATGTCATAAGTTGTATACTTCGTATGCCATTATTGTACCTGGTATGGGTAACAGGATACATACATCATGTTCCTATTTATGTCTCAACATAAATGCAGATGCGCTGAAATATGGATTATATATGTCCAGCATTCAGTAGGTTCATACGTTGTACTGGTATATATTCGAGGGCAACACCCCACAAACACAATCAATCACAGCGTGCGCCGGACGACCACGTACTACTACTGTAATATGTGGTGGTTCCAAATCGCGCCAAGAGAACAAGGTGATTCAGACTTGAAAACACAATTAGTAAGCCAAGCAGGCGCACGGGGCTCGGGGGGGTGGGGGATCTGCACATTGAGGCACGGATCTTAGCGACTAAGACAACATGGCAACGATGAGAGTTACTGCTGTGTTTGAGAAAATACAAAGACACGTCAGCCGTAAGGCCGAAAAAATGCCCGGCCCTCAGCTTTTCAAGCTGCGCGTGCTTCTGCTGTACTTGGATCTCGCGTCCTACCTATGTATGTACACTACACTAGTCTAGCGTTGGGCGGGGCACCTACCAAGACACAGCGAAACCGGGCAATGCAATTTCATATTTGAGAATGGGCGGGTTCTGCACTAACTTCGGTATAAGGGTTAGAAAACAATTCATTTCCCCAAAACAATCAGTCAGTCTTTGGTTTTGCTCGGTATCCGTTAGGTGTCCGGTAAGGTATACGAAGAAGGTTCAAGAGGGAACATATAGAGGTTGAAGGAGATGTAGTACGTACTGTGTAGGTAGTCTCCGCGAAGGTGACTGTAATGGCCACTCAGTAATATGTATGGTACCTCAGTAGGTACCTGGTACTTTTGGTATATATATGCTATCCTGTTGCACCCACAAAATTCAACTATTGGCCTGCATTCCTCTCTGTCGTCGTGAGAAGTCCTGTACCAGGACAGGAAGGACTTTGTCATACCGCCCAGCCAAATTGTACCGTACACACACTGCAGCGTGCACGGATCTACAGGTATGTACAAGACCTCCCACTAGTCGTGACCTGCGTGAATCATGCACCTCCATGCACCGGTCGAGGTGGTTCGCGGGCTCACCGAATGTCGGACGTGTGTGTCTCGGGTGTACTGTAGTACAGCAGCAACAGCAGTAGTAGTCGATGCTGGCAGGGTGGAGAGTTGAGAGCGATGGCTTGGCTGAGGTAGAAGTGAGAGTGCGGGGTGGAAAGGGTGGAGGGGTGCAGGGGTGGTAGCCTCCTCACGGTCAGATATCCAGCCCCAGTACGAGGAAGTGGAACGAGTATGCTGCTGGTCACCACAATGCCTTAACCAAAGCAAATTCCACAAAAAATATCTATCACCGTTTGGCATATTGTATGGCTGATATCTTGGTCTATTAACGGATATCTACGGCAAGACATGTTAGATATGCACGTATGCATCTCTCTCTGCGTATTCGTTTCTTTCGTTCGATTTCAGTTCGTTCCAGAGCCAAATTCGATTTCGTCGTGTTCGCAGGAAAGCAGGGAAAACTTCAGGTATTATTATTAATAGTTTCGATCCCGGTCAGAAAAGCGAGACTTCATGCACTTTCGATGTAAAGTTTCATTTTGGGCAAGTTCTTTGGATTTAACCGTCCGTATACAGCCTGCCGTATCTCTGGCACCCAGCTCGTCCCGCACACAAAACGTACTGCTTTACGTTTTTTTTTTTTTACAGTATCAATATTAATAGTAGCATATACGTATGTGCCTGGTACGGTACACGATACAGAGCAGCAGTGTTACGTCGTAGTGTTTCATCGTTTGTACCTGGTAGATGTTTGAGTCACCACAAAACACAGCATCTGAAGTAGAGTAGATGCATAATCTGACCCAACGACATTCTAAAGAAGTTGCTGTAATTGGCGTCAGTCCCGCGCACAAGAAACCACATGCAACAAACAAGACATGAAGTTCATAATATTACTGCGCGTACAGCAGTACTAAGTACTCGTACGATAGACCCACGAATAGGAACACATTTGTTTCTAAGAACATACGGCTCACGTTTTATAGGACCCTCAGAAATCTGGATTGACAAATCGTGCTCAGCTGCGAGCGCTACGCTAAAGCCTACATATTATACCTGGTGCTCAAGGTTGTTTAAGTGTCCCAATAAGGTCATAAGGCAAGGTTGTTTAAGTATCCCAATAAGGTTATAAGGCTTGCTCAGACCACACGTGTTTGTGTGGGGGACCCATACTGAATGGCGTCATTTAGCATTAGCATTGCAGTGTGTCAAGTAGAATATACCAAGTACTTATATAAGGCTGGTACCTGGTACCTGGTACCTGGTAAATCTGGTACCTGGTAAATCTGGTATAAATATTTGAGGCCATTAACACATACAAGATCATGTGTAATTGTTGCTGTTTCCTATCGACGAGTTACCCCGGGGTGGGGTCCTGGATCTCAGGCGGTGTTGCTCTAGAACGTTCCTTTAAATATATTGTAGCAGAACACCACAAATGGCCAAACTTTAACTTTCGCCTCGACTACACGCTTGTTTCTCTCGGGGAGACACCGCTTGGGCAGCACATAATGTCATTTTGTTTCGTAGCTGACACGTCGGGCCTTTTGGGTCACGGATCAAGTCATAACAGAACAATGTAAGTAACTCGTAGTAATACACATAGGATCAAGTCATAACAGAACAATGTAGTAAGTATACAGTACTCGTATATAAGAACAGCACTTTCATTGCTATTCTTGCTGTTCTATGAAATGTATGCACAACAACCGAACCACATAAATTATTTAATAAAAAAAAATGATGGCGTATGTATGTATGTGTGGTGTATACTGACACGGTACTCGTAACGCCCCCCCTCGGTCACCCGTGCCACATACAGTACGCGGCAGTAGTTAAGAAACTATTAATAGTATATATGTTTTGGCAGAGGCTTGGGGGTTATTTTCCCTCCGATTCTGAGCGTAAATGCGTAAATCCTCTTCCTTATTGTGCAAACGGATGCAGAACGACAGCGTGTACAATGCGAGTTCTTGTTCTCTTGGCATGCTGTCAAGTCACAGCGTTTACCGCGCGGCATCCATCCATGATGTAAAACCCCCCATAAATATATGCATACTAAACATGCATACACATTAAACCATAAACTTGAGGACTGCAATAATTTCTTCTCGTCGTGTTTCCCGCTTCCAACGACCCGATGCCCTCCTGGGCACTGCCGATGTACACATTTAAAATATACTTGTTGTGCTACAGGAGGACATAAGCTATTCAAGCTATGTACTTGCGTTGTTTACACTAAGCGCATTAGGCTTGAGCTACTCTTGAATGCAGGTCTTTTTTCTTCAGCTAAACCTTCATACTTGTTTCTCTGCCTACTTCGTGCAACTAACTACACCCTCCGTCTTATCTTCCTAGTTATGCCCTCGAAAAATCCACGCACCCACAATTTCAAGATTATAGCTAGGTATACGTTTATATGCTTGAAGGTGCGTACGAAGAAAGCATTAAGTATGTGGAGTACATATTTTGTCCGCTCCTGACTCTTGCAAGTGATCAACCCACCGACCCTCCGAGTCTCACGTCTGCACCCCCCATGCGAATCAGCGACAACTTGAAGCGACAGCCTTCCATCCCACCGACATTAAAAGGGCGGGCCTAGACAGCCGAAGTCTGTTGCGTAGCTCAAGTTGACGCTGAACAATCCCGCAACCATTGCGAACGAACGCGAGTGTTTCTAATTTCGACGGCACTTTTTATAGGGACGCCATCCAAACTCGCTGCCAGGTAGATTTACGTACGACCGCGGGGATCCGGTACAGGCACTCCATGGTCTCAAACAAAAACATCCACCACGAACACATGCAAAGCCTCACATCAGAGTCTGTGGACCATCATCACAGCCCGACACAAGCACAACACATGTAGCGGGACAGGCTCTCCCCCACACAGGGCTGAATCACAGCTGCAGGGCAGCGTCACGCCTGCTTGTGTCACTGCTGCTGTTGCGCGGCAACGGGGACCGCCTGAACTGCACTACGTTATTGTTCTCCATCCTGGGTTTTGTACGCCTGGTATTCTTGTTCGGCAGGTATGTGTCGATATCACAACCCTTGAGACATCGCATGACGTGGCGAGACAGCCGCCGTCGCGGTTGTGGGCACCCAGTGCCTCTAATGGGAATGGCTCGCTAGGTTATACAAACCTGCTGCGCTTTGCTGGAATATCATGTGTTTGTTGATATGCAATGCCTTTCACAGAAACCTATACACCCGAACAACACCGATCAACACTAGGTTGGGTCCTCACGAGTTTCTACTGCTGCTGCACAAAGTACTGTACGAGTACTCGTACAGCGGAGAGGTTTTGTTTAACGTTTAGCGGGCCCAGAACAATACAGCTGTTCGCTGAAGTGCAGGAAGGCTAGAGTGGGCCGGTCACAGGCTGCCGGCGTGGCGGGAAGATGGACGGTAGCCAGTGGGGTGAGGCGTGATCGGCGTACGAGTACTCGTGAATTTTGTTCCATCCCCTGCCTGCCTCATCCACATGTTTTTTTCATTTTTCTGTTGACTTTGTTTTTCGTTTTTCATCAACACCATGGCACACAAGTTGACCACACTACTGTAATAATCATTCTGGTGCGCGAGTTCTTTGCAACATCGTTTCTATCCTATTTCAACTAGGTGAGTAACATGTGGCCGGAACCCCCCTTTCCTGTCACAATCTATGACATTATTGTGACTTCCCGAAATGGCGAACGGGAAATCCCGTGGTGCCCCGTGGTGTCCGCCGGCGCCCACGTGATACCTCATAGGCTCTCGCGGGAACCTATACGGAAGCCCGTTGAAAGCCGTGATGTCCCACGAGAAAGTCACGGCCCTCCACGATTGTCGATAGCGAGTATGGGAACCCGACGGCAAAGCACGTGGGAAGTTGGGCTTTTGAAGCACTTTCTAGGATTACGCCATGAACATGACATACACGCGAGTGTTCACGTGCCCACCCACGTGGCTTCTCATGCTTCGTCCCACCTGGCTTCCCGAGCCGCTTTCCGAGCGGTTTACCGCACGGGCGACCACGCGACGTCCCGTGCCCATGCGACTTCCCGTGCCCACGAAGCTTCCCGTGCCGCCCACGCGGTTACCCACGCGGTTGCCCACGCGGTTACCCACACGGTTGCCTATGCACTTGCCCACACGGGATTGCACACGGTTGCTCACGCGGTTGCCCACATCCCACGCGAGAACGCACACGGGATCCCACGCGGCTTTCCACGCGGCTGCCCGTGCGGAGCTCCGCGAATACCCACCCGGTTGCCCACGCGAGATCCCGCGCGGAAGCCCACGCTAGAGCCAACACGGGAGCCCACGCGGGAGTCCATGTGGCAGCCCACACGAGAGCCTAGGCGAGGGCCCACGCGATTGCCTATACGCGAGTCCGTGCGAGAGTCCATGCGGCAGCCTACGCGGGAAGTTATGCTGCAGCCCATGCAGCAGCCCACGTGAGAGCCCATGCCGCAGCCCATACGGAAGACCGTGCGGTATCCCATGCTGGAGCCTATGCGAGAGGCCGTGCGGGAGTTCATCGGCAGTCCATGCGGCAGCTCATTCGGGAGCCCATGCGGGAGCCCGTGGCAGCTCATTCGTGAGCCCGTGCGGGAGCCAATGCGGGTGAAAATGTGGCAGCCTATGCGGGAGTCCATGTGACAGCCCGTGCGAGAGCCCGCGCGAGGGAGCCGTCCGTGCAGGAGCCCACGCGGGAGCCCATTTCGGCAGCCCATTCGGCAGCCCATTTGGCAGCCCACAAAGGAGCCCATGCGCGAAACAGTGTGGGAGCCAATGCGGGGCGCCCATGTGGCAGACCGAGACGTTGCTCACGCGAGATTCATCGCGGAAGACCGTGCTGGAGCCGCGCGGCTACCCACGCGGGTGCCCATGCGACACCCGAAGCGGCAGCCTATGCGAGAACCCGTGCGGGACCCCGTGCGGGAGTTCATGCGGTAGCTCATGCGGAAGCCAATGCGGGAGCCCGTAACAGCTTTGTCGTGAGCCCGTGCGGAAGCCAATACGGGAGCTCATGTGACAGCTCGATCAGTTTCTCACGCGGGATCCAACGCGGGAGCCCGTGCGAAAGTCCGCGCGAATGCCCACGCGGGAGCCAACGTAATCCATGCGACACCCCAGGCGGAAGCCCATGCGGAAACCTGTAGCAGCCCATGCGTGAGCCGGTGCGGGCGCCAATGCGGGAGCCCATGCTCGAAACGCGCGGTTGGCCACGTGGGTGCCCACCCTGGAACCCATGCGGCAGCCCACGCGGCAACCAATACGGCAGCCCATTCGAGGGCCCGTGCGAGAGCCCCTGCAGGAGCTCATGCGGCAGCCTTTACGGGAAGCTGTGCGGGAACTAATGCAGCAGATCACGCGGGAGCCCATCCGGTAGCTTGTGCGGTAGCCCGTGCGATAGCCTATACCGGAGCCCATGCGAGCTAGGTTCCCTAAGGGAGCCCATACGGGAACCCGCGAGA
The DNA here is from genome assembly GCA_008828725.1 of Saccharina japonica. NCBI lineage: Eukaryota > Phaeophyceae > Laminariales > Laminariaceae > Saccharina > Saccharina japonica. The sequence goes on from MEHQ01003659.1 coordinate 885,211, forward strand.
GTCCGTGCGGTAGCCGACACCCCGCGGGCTCCCTCACGGGCTCCCGGCGTAGTTCGTAAGACTCCGCGGGAATACCGGTGGGATGCCGCGTGGTTGCTCTTGGCGGCCCGTGGGATCCCCATGGAGATACCGGGTGGCTGCCACTGTGGCTACCGGCAAGTCATTTGCAATGGTTCACGGTTGGATAGCGGGTGGATTGAGTTTGTTGGAATTGTGGGCGTGGCAGCACCCCGCAGGATCACATGGGAAAACCCAACAATATCCCGCGGGTCTCGTGGGGCGTCCCGCTGGAACAAAACACGCGGAAATACCCGTGGGCATTCGTGGGAAACCACTGGTTGTCGCGCAACACTCCGTAGGGTCCCACGGTTTCCCACGGCAGCCCACCAAGACCATTTTGGTACCACATGGATCTCGCGGGAGCTTCCATGGGACACCGGCAAAAACCACATCGATGTTCTCGCCCACAAATTGGTGTAATGAATTGCAGTACACATTGCGTTCGCTAATTCGGCACAAAATAGGAGCAGGACGGCTGGCAAAACATACGCCAGCACCTCGTCAGTCTTTTAGAGGCGCTATGGAGGCACGATGCACCAGGACCCACTGTCTAAGGCCAAGACAGAACCCAGAAATCGAAACGAGCTACGATCATTGCGGTTTTTACTGTAGCGTTTAGAACGACAAAGCGAGACAATGACTCGACGCGCACACTCATACAGCGCCTTTCGAAGATTGCCAAAACCGCTGTGGTCTGAGTTTTAACTTACGTAAGACCATGGTACGCTTGCCGACGTGTCCGATCCGAAGAAGAGAATAACAATAACCCACAACGTGTGATGAGTAGTGGTAGGACTGCACGCAAGGCGAGACTTATTCCCGCATGTAACAACCGAGGCGGACAAAATATTAGAGAGAGGATTGGGGTTTTGCCCGCGCGGGAGGTTCGGAGTTCCACCGCCACAACTGAACGTTCTACCCACTCTAGCACCCAGAAAGAACCAATTGGAATGGATAGTTTTCCATGCACTACCACTTGTTTCCGATACAAGGGCGACGTTTCACCGGCGTGAGCAAGAAGAACTGTCGAAAATTATTTATGTGGTGTTTGGGTAGAGCCCGGAAATGACACGGAAATTCAAAATGCAACGTAGGAAAGGGACTTTCACTTTAACGTCCTCCACATGGGAGATATTGAGTAATAGGCAGATAAACGATCTCCGCTTGAAGGGGAAAAGTAAATCGTGGAAGGCGTTCCGGAACGAGCCGACGACGGAAAAATATCATACCCAATCGGACACCGAGGAAGGAAGGAAGGAAGTATGGAATACACAGGCCTGTGCAGTACAGATTTCATAAAACACCACAAGCCAATATATAAGGAACTAAAACGGCCGTAAAGTAAGGGAGGAGTGGTAGCACTGACAGCTAGAGGTGTTTCCACGCCTTCATATCATACTATCTGAATAGAGGAACTGTCGACAAGATGCAAACAGGTCCCTTCAAAACCATTTCCTACCCCCGACTCGAGGTAAGGCCTCATTCCAAGCAGTCTGATGGTTCAGCAAGCCTTTGCTTCTTCTTCGAACGAAGACAGAAACAAGAGGATGAGTTGAGACGCCACACATCCGCCCTACGGGCACTAAATAGTTTAGTTACATTGTGTTTGACATTCTCCATGCGATACTACTACTGGTGTGTGGTTTATGGAAGCCATAGAACGTATATGTGGACAGTTACTCTTTATCGCCGGAAACAATAACACAACGCAGGTGACATGCACGATATGTCACCACTCTAGGGCTGTTATCGCCGACGGAGCGGAAGTACCTTCGTGGGAGTGTTTCGACTCTTCCATCCTAACTGTGTGTGCGTAAACAAAACTCTGTGGAGAACTCGAGCACTGTAGAACGCCCCACGGTGTCGACAACCGCTCAATTGGCTAAGCCGAAGGGTGTGCTATAATATGTACGTTGTCTAATGTCTTTACCAGCGTTTATTTACGCCCGCATTGTGAACAGAGGGGGTATGGCCATCTGTTGTTCAGTCATGTCAAGCAAAGCGTCTTTAGACATGGCCCTTACCGCGGACTCGCACCAACAAGAATCAACAACCACGACGCAGGTCAGTGTATCGCTGTTTTCGTCCGCTGCACCACAGGAGCAAACAAAGCGTTCATTACATGGTGTTGCAATATGGGTGTTATATGTTTCGATAGAGGAGCGTCGGGAGAGGGGAGGTTTGTTTTGTTGTTTGCTTATAGGTTTGAGATAATTCAAGTGTGTGACTTGTAACACATACCACGCATCAGCCGGAGCAGACATAATTCCATACATCTACAACCCTAACGGCCCAGAAACGAAAACGGACACCCCCCGGGCCGATGTCGCCCCGTAAGATGTGGAAACCCTAACGCCACCGAATGGTGTACGGTTGGCTGCCTTTCATGCGAGAATTTCCTCTCGGGGCGACAGGGAGGCCCCGCCGCAGCCAGGGATGATGTAGTATCAATTTCAGGTCATAACTCGTTCCGTAGATCTACAACTCCAACAGGTTGGGGACGAAAAAGGACATCCCCTGGGTCGATACCACCCGGAACGTTGTGAAATGGTGGTCTACTGTTAGGCTGGGGCTCATGGTATATGTCTCCTGGGGTGCTAAGGCCCCATCTCCGATTCAAAAAGCCTTCGATATATGTACACCTCCAACAATCCGGAGACGAAAACGGACATCCCCGGTCGATACCGCCCCGCACTGGGTTCCTTAGTTTTCGTTCAGGGTGGTACCTCACAGCACACTGGCAATACGAGTACTACCATACCAGGTACTTACATAGTACTATGGGCAACGCGGTTCTAGCGCCACGGGCGGAGTCGTGGCCATACCGCTAGTTTCTAATCAAAGTACCACCGTCGTTAAATACAATCCGTATATCTGGGCAGAGGAAATATGTATCAGGACGCAACCAGGCAATTAGCCTTAGTGTGATACCTGGTACCAATTAGTGTATGGTCTACATACCGGGCTCCCAAGTATTGTGACAAAGATATACCGGTATACCCGGGCATTGTTCAACAATTATACATAATTCATAGGAGATCCGGGTATTGTGGCACAGCCGTACATAACTCACAGAAGTTCCGGGCAGGTACAACAATGCTCTACCCGTACCCGGTGTATTGTTGCACGGGCGTATAGATCTTACAGAAGTTACGGGTACGGTATGAATGTCGCACATAACTCACAGAAGTTCCGGGTACGGGCATGCATGCCTTACAGAACTCAAAGAAGTTTTATGTAGGGTTGTGGCGCAGAGGAAGCGTTCGAGGCTCATAACCTGAAATAATGGCGCGTGTGTCGAGGCTCTGCCTGTGTGAAGGGAGATGGCAGAGGTGGCACCAAAAGTGTCTGTGAATATCACTTGTGAAAAAGAAGAAAATGCATGGTTTGAAAAGGCGCTTATGTGGCCATATCGGAAACAATATTGATCTGAGAGATCAAGAGAAAGGAAGGAAGAATATATGAGAAAAGTAGAGTCGAGTAGAAAAGAGGAGTAGAGGGATGGGGGTGAGCGATGCCTGCACCTGATCATCTCGGTATAAGGCCTGTGCTACGGACAGTTAGCTGCATGCTGCCTTAGTGTGTACCGTTCCCTGTCATGTTCTCTACAACGTTATAGTAACGTTTTAGCAATGTTCTCAGAATCGTTCCTGATGGACATGCTTTGGGCATACAATACAGCGTACTATACGAGTAAGACAAACTCGTAGTCTATCCGCATATTGTATTTACTCGAATATCTGAACTAAGATACTCATATATACTCGGCTCAGTGCGTGACTGTACATAACATAAAATATACGTATGGATCTCAACGCCCCTATGCTAACAAATACCGGGAAAGATACCCCGGGTATAGTTCTGTACGTACCTTACAGAACACAGCTTCGAAATATTGCGCAAAGAACGGTCACTATTTTCTTCGAATATGTAAGAAACGGTGGAATATAAGAACTGTGCCGTCAAGCATCAGACGTACAACCTTCGAGGTGGCTGCTGTGCATCGTATGGACAAACTATCTCCTCTAGAACCACAATTTTGCACTATCCAAATGCACCAAGTCCATGTTGATGAATCTGGGTCTTCATCTCGCTCCGGTAATCCAGCGATGCGGTCCCTTAGGTGATGGGGTAACGCACGCGTTTTGGCACATTTCCAGACAAAGAAGAAGTGCCCCTATGCAACTGTAATTTCACGAAGAAACGTGGAGTGCAAACGTTTCTCTGGATCTCGAAGAAAATGCGAAACTGCACATTAGAGACACCCCCTGATGGTTTGAGCACACCAGATAATATATAGAGTCTGTGCGGTCAAAATTGTCCTTTCAAACTGAAAGTCCATACTGTATATGGTTGGGTGACCTCATGTCTACGAACTCCAACAAATCGTGTACGTCGCCAACGGAAGCATTCATCAAGTATCCGCGCAAGGAGTATGCAAAGAACTGTCCCCAGGACGTTCTCGGCGAATACGTTCGTACACATAATATTGAGTTGATCACAAAACACTAACGAAGCGGATACATCGTTGTTACTATGCTCGCAATTCGTTTAGTACGAATATATAACAAGCAGAGTAGGCCCTATCCCTGAAACACAAAGTGCGCACATCATGTGTGTACAGTTAGTTCCCGGATTGGCAACCAACGCGTGTTGGGGACATGCCAGTCACAGGTATGTGTGTGTATGTTCTTCACATTAAACCTTCGTTTCTACCCGTCGACATCCGACATCCAGCACACCCAGTGTCCGTGCCGATTCATCATCCTAAAAAGGTACCAGTTCTGTGGTCACAAAACTACTACTGTACGACACAGAGATACTACGCTCGGTGCAGTAAGCAGAGCAGACAATGCAATGCCATATACGACAGGCAAGACCTACCCTGCTAGCAATCCAGGTGCAGGCAAGAGAAAAAAATAGAAAAGAAAGAAAAAAGCGAAAAGGAAAAATAATAGAAAGTAAACATACTGAAGCAAATCAACAATCAAGCAACCAAACAAAAGCGTGACAAAATGAAAAGAAAAACAAAATGTCGTGCTTCTCCCAGATGAGATGCGACATCTAGTTAACAGAAACCAAATGAAATGAAACGAAACGAAATGAAATGAAATGAACTATAAAGTGCGGTGGCACAGTCTAGCGGTTACACCTATATGTTGTCGGTACGACGACGACTGGGGCTACCCTGACATTGCGATATCTAACGCTTATTGGACGGTCAGTCCTTATCGGTATGCTGATGGGAGCTCCTATATATGATATTACAATTCGTTAGCAAGGATCTTCACAGGGGCGGGCTGTTGACGTGTAGCATTGCTTCATTCGCTAATGGCACTTCCGTACGTCTGGCGTGTTAATACCACAGCAGTGTATCTAACGGAGACGTTGTTTGATCACGGCTGCCTACCAACATCCTGACCACATGGAAGTGTCTGTCCTTTCTTGTGATTGTTGGCTTGAGTAGTTTGTGTCTGACCGTTTGCAGAAAACGGGAGGATATTTTGAGCATTTTTGGCCAAAGGTTCTGACTCAACCCGCCGTATGGGGTATCGTGGCTCATTGAATTAGGAGGTAGACGGCCTATTGTATGACCGTCTCTACTATATTATATAAAAAGTGCGCTGTGCGTCAAGAACTGCTGAAATATAACCCGCTGGCATAAACGATAACGTGTGCCTTAAAACAATGTGAGATTACAGATGATTGCCTCTACCCACACCAACAAGACAATACCGAAAGCAACATCAGCGGAAAGCGGGCCAACTCGGCCACTTCCCGATTTCTTTATAATGTGGTGTGTCAGAGGCCTGGGATGTAAGATGGTATCATATGTACTGCTGTAATTCCGTTCAGTTACAGACCCGGTGTGCCACTTATGGTGTCCGTGCCGACGATGGAGCGCTACCATTCGGCGGTACATGCCTGTACCTACGATTTTTACTCGAAAAAAATCGATCAGCGGTTCGGATGTTGCACATACTTTACATTGAATTTATTGCATTGTTTTTTTAGCGCATGTGAAGTATGTCCTTTATTCGTACTATAATATAATAAAACTGCTGTGTTATCATTTGATCCGGAGCCAAACGGCCGTACGTGGCGAGTCAAGAAAATGTTCGTTACTAGGTTGCTTCGCCGCCCCGAGGGAACAGCTGAGATGACCATTTTGTCCCGGTTGTGGCCTGCTTCTTCAACATATTACTAGGGGACCCAGAATTTCAGTACGGGGTAACTAATTGATTCGACAGCAGTACGTAGGTACACCTCTCTAGTTTGAAAAATTTGGTAGGGGTTGGGCGTGGCAGCACATAATTTTATACCAAGTATGTATATACTGGCTGTATGGGATGCCAGTACGCTGGACTCGTGCCCTTTTTCGGTCAAACCGAAACCGGTCGCGGCGAACCCACGACTCCCCGCCGCCCGGCGGCTGGCGAGGGGCATTCCAAGGGCGGTTAAGTGTATAAAGGTTGCTTAATCGTGAAATATTCAAGGGGCGTTCGAAGGGCATATAGGTCGCTTAAACGTAAATTATTAAAACCGGCGAAAAGTGCATGATGGCATTATATACCAGGTATATATTATACATACAGGAGGAATCTACGGACCCGAGGACATTATTAATAATACATACGTGTGATATGATATAATACCATGGAACTGCTGTTATTATACTGAAGTATGTATACTTCATGCGTTGTATCATATATACGATTAGACTTGCATTGTTCTGTTGTTATGACTTGATCCGTGACCCAAAAGGCCGGGCGTGGCAACACCGAAAAGACTTGATATGATGCACTGTCCGAGCGGCGTCTACCCGAGAGAAACAAGCGTGCAGCCGAGACGAAAGTTCGGCCATTCGCGGTGTCCTGCTACAATATCTTTAAAGGAACGTTCTATTGCACCACCGCCTGTGATCCAGGACTCCACCCCGGGGTAACTCGTCGATAGAAACGGCAATCATTACACATGATCTTGCAGGTGTTAATGGCCTCAAATATATACCAGGTACCAGGTACCACCATTATTATTATATAAGTACTTAGTATGTTTTACCTGACACACTGCTGTAATAACGCCAAATGACGCCATTCAGTATTGGCCCCCCACACGAAACGAATGTATATGTCACGAGCAAGCCTGAAAACCTGCTTATTGGGACACCTTGAGCACCAAGTCTAATATATAGGCTTTAGTTTAGCGCTCGCAGCCGAGCACTATTAGCCATTCCTTCCACTTTTCTGAGCGTCCTATACAACGTGACCCGTATGTTCTTAAAAACAAGTGTGTTCCTATTCGTGGGTCTATCGTACGAGTAGTACAGTACAGGACACAAGGACACCTAATAAGAAACAATCTAATAAGAAAGCCAGGCTGAGATTTTAGAGGATAATTTCGGGAGTAGTTATCTTGAAATTGGTGTAGAAAGCACCCTCTCTCAAATAAGAAATCCAGTCTGGACGATATTTCCTGTTTCTTATTAGGCGTCCTGTACTGCTGTACTGGTGTAGTGGTATTATGTATTTTCATGTCTACAACATGTTGCATGTGTGGCTTCGTGCGCGCGGGACTGACGCCAATTACAGCATATTTTCAATTTCGTTGGGCCAGATAATGTATCTACTGCACATGCTGTGTGTTGTGGTTACTCAAGCATCAATACACTACAGCGCAGTAGGTACAAACAATGAAACATGCTGCTGCTGTGTATGGTGTACCAGGTACGTACTACTCAAGTATATACACTGAGCACGTTTTGTGTGCGGTACGAGCTGGGTGTCAGAGATACGGCAGTCTACGGACGGTTAAATTCATAGAACTTGCCCAAAACGAACTTTACATCGAAAATGCCGTAAGTCTCACCTCTCTGGCCGGCATCGACACAACTATTGTTTAACCCAACCACATCGAGATTTGGCGCATCCTCTTTTGGCTTCTGCCTGTAATTGATCTTATAAAGCTTTTTTTTCTATTGTCTTGCGACCACGACGAGCTTGATTATGGCTCTGAAACGAACTGAAATCGAATGAAAGAAACGAATACGCAACGAGAGAGATGCATACGTGCATATCTAACATATCATAGCGTAGATACACCTCGTAGTAGACCAATATATATACTACAGTACGTATCCATATATTATTCCAAACGGTGATAGATATTGTTTGTGGAAATTATTTTGGTGGAGCCATTGTGGTGACCAGCGGTACTCGTTTCACGTCCTCGTGCTGGTGGTGGATATCTGACCGTGAGAAGGCTACCACCCCTCCACCCCTCCACCCCGCACTCTCACTTCTACCTCGGCCAAGCCATCGCTCTCAACTCTCCATCCTGCCAGCATCGACTACTACTGCTGCTGTACTACACCAGAAACACGTCCGACATTCGGTGAGTCCGCAAACCACCTCGACCGGTGCATGCGGGTGCATGATTCACGCAGGTCACGGTTAGTGGGGGGTCTTGTACATACCTATAGATCCGTGCTGCAGTGTGTGTACGGCACAATTTGGCTGGACGGTATGACAAAGTCCTTCCAGTCCTGGTACAGGAGTTCTCACGACAACAGAAAGGAAAGCAGGCCAATAGTTTCATTTTGTGGGTGCAACAGGATAACATATACACACACATACTGTGGCCATTACAGTCACCTTCGCGGAGACTGCCTACACAGTAGTGCTGTGCTGCATCTCCTTCAACATATATTTCTTCCCGCTTGAATCTTCTTCCTATACCTTAGCGGACACCTAACGGATAACGAGCAAAACCAAAGGCTGGCTGGTTGTTTTGGGAAATTTGTAAGTTTTCCAGCCCTTATACCGAAGTTAGTGTAGAAGACTGGTGCTACGGTAGGGGGGGTAGCCTGATTTCCATTACCACGTTTACTCCACTCGGGCGAGTGGCTCTGTACCTCACTAAAAACTGGACGCAGGCATGAATATGTCGTTGTCGCAGAGTAGCAAGCATGCCATGGTGGTGCATAACTCGAAAACTTAAAGCGCTAAAACTTGAAAAATCGCAAAGATATATGGTGGTCACTCGGCGGAGTGGCTCTCATCCGCTGAAAATAATGGACTTCAAAGCGACCCCATTCTCAAATAGGAAATTGACCTTGGCCGGTTTCGATAGGTGCCCCGCACTACGCCAGACTAGTGTAGAAAAGCAAGACGCGAGATCGAAGTACAGCAGTACCACACGCAGCTTGCAAAGCTGAGGGCCGGCCATTTTATTGACCCTACGGCTGACGTGTCGTTGTATTTTTCTCAAGCACAGCAGTTACTGCAGTAGCTCTCATCGTTGCCATGCGTTCTAACTCGCGAAGATCCGTGCTCTCAAAGTGCAGATCCCCCACCCGCCCGAGTTTTCTGCGCCTGCTTGTCTTACAAATTGTTTTTTTTCAAGTATGAATCATCTCGTTCTCCTGACACGATTTGGAAACACCACATAGTACTACAGCCGCAGTAGTTCGTGGTCGTCCGGCGCACGCTGTGATTGATTATGTGTCTGTGTGTGCGGTGTTGCTCTCTTATCCCCTAAGTAGTGTAGGCCATCAGCGCTCTCAGTATATGTTCGGATGATTCACGATAGGGGCATACGAATATATACCTGTACAGCGTAGTAACCTACTGAATGCGAGACAGACATCATCCATATTTCGGTCAATGCATTTGTTTTTTGAGAAAACATGCACGACCAGTACAATACTGTCACATCGGATGCATTACACCCAGGTATGAATATAAATACCGGAGTTCTAAACTCCGGAAGGCAATTGTCGACGAACCCCGCAGGCACGTAGACCCTCCAGTCTAGAGCATGTCTGCCTTGGTCCCGAGAACCTTCCCAAAGGAAGGTCTCCAACACCAACCCAACGAAAACAAACAAATGCGCGCGCTATTAATAGTATGCTCGATACCCAAGACAGCCCAGAAGACGAAGACCTCAACCCCACAGTAAGCGTCTAGCCTGTATTTAGGCCGCCCATGACGACTTCTTTCGGCAGGGGACGTGCCAACCAACATATACACACAAACACCATTTTTCTCGCTGAACTATCTGTACTGTCGATGAGTTGTCATTCAGGGTAAGACAGATGGTTCACACAAAAACAATGATGGCATTGCTATGAAAGCCCATGGTGCATGGGCTGTGCCGTATGTGATCGGAACGTTGTCAGAGATGGAATCCAGGCATTCGTAAAGAGGTTTTAGACAGAGAGCGAGAACACCAGTATGTAACGTGTGATTTGCACCCGGTCAACGTGTGCCTATCAGGTTCAGTTTAGAGCAGCTATACAGTAGACAAGATAGCCTGTAAACCGTGTAATCGATCGTCTACCACAAACAACAGCACAAGATCCGGTGAAACACTAACATTCTGAAACTCGTTTATTCCCCATCCCAGCAGCAACCATGACGCTTTCAAGTGCGGCGCGAGCATCGCTCCTGCTCGGACTGATGACGGGATGCTATGTGACCGAGGCAGCACGAAACAGGATTACCGTCACGAAGTACAAGACGAACCACAGGATCGACTGGTGGGACGACGGTCGCGATGAGCCTTACCGAGTGACCTTCTGGAAATTCGGGCTGAAGTCGGAATACCGTTTCGGGGAATCGGGGAACTTGAAACGCCTGACGGTCCGTGGTAGGGATTACACGTTTCCCTCAGACATCGGCTCCAGGATGCTTCTTGCGTCTGGGGAGGATGAGGTCGTAGAAGAGATGCACTCCAGTCGCCGCCGTCTTTTTCCCTGCGAAGATTGTGAGGTGACTTGGGACACGTTGTGCGGCGTGGGTCTCGCGGACGTGTGCTTCTTGCACGAGTTTCCGCAAGACGACTTCAACAACGACGCTGAAGACTCGTTGAGGAGGATGTGCAATGCTTTCGGAGCTGCATGCGAAACGTCTGCGTTTGATACTTGTGAAGGGCAGTGCATTGCAGGTGAGTTACTTATAGCACTGCCAGGCCTCCGACAGATCGACCATGCGTTTAGTTACTTAGATCTGTCCGTGCACATCTCGAGGGATTCTTCCAAATTCTAAATTCCTTATCCCTACGCCCAACCGCTTGTGTTTCCACGGCGCACTCTCTCCGTTAACGACTATCATGAAACTTCTCCTGCAAGGGCCTGACTCGACTCCAGCACCGACCCCCGAGACTACTCCTGCTCCCACTACGGAACCAACTCCTGCTCCGACCCCCGAGACGACTCCAGCACCGACCCCTGAACCAACTCCTGCTCCGACCCCCGAGACGACTCCTGCTCCAACTCCTGACCCGACCCCTGCCCCGACCCCCGAGACCACTCCAGCACCGACCCCGGAACCGACTCCTTCTCCAACTCCTGAACCGACCCCTGCTCCAACCCCGGAACCGACTCCAGCACCGACCCCCGAACCGACTCCAGCTCCTACCGATGGTGAGGAAGAAAGTAAATCGTCGGTACTGACACATACACAGGTCTCGTCTGTATGTTTCTGTTGCTGGTAGCAGTGAATAGCGGAAGCCCACGGAAAACGCTTTGTACGGTATACCATGATGAAAACATATCGCGAGGAAGAGGTCAACGGCAGATTTTTAACTATATTACGTGTCTGATACATATATCAGCTCCAGAGCAACAAAACAGATGATTAGTTTTGACGTCCCGCCCCACCCACCCCACCACTTCTACGCAACCATTGTGTGTATACCCGCAGGCTCATGCAACCCCAACCCCTGCGAGAACGGAGGGTCCTGTTCCACTGACCCCGCCGGCGGCCATGTGTGCTCCTGCGACTCTGGCTACGGAGGCATGGCCTGCCAGATCGACAGCTCATGTGAGAACCACCGGTGTTCATTGATTAGACAGGCATCGCGTTTGAGGGAATACTTGTGCCAAAGGAACGGGCCATATATTCAGGGACAACATAACCGCGCTCCAATCTGAATGTCAGCATGATCCAATCACAAGCGAGCTGCTTACCGCCCCCGACACCCCGATTTCATTTTATGTGTGCTGATTTACGGATCGCTGATGTACGTATTTCGATTTGTTTGATATATCCACCGCTCAGCCTTGGACGCGTTCTACATCGAGATCGACTTTATCGGGACGTGGACTGATGAGCGCAGGGCCGTTTTCCAATCTGCTGCTGACAGGTGAAGGTCGTTTAAGGTCATATGTGCACCAACGACGACTGCCTGAACCCTCAAACTCATACCGCTGAACCGATGATCGTACACTGCTACAGTGACTCCAAGTATGTTGTCAGCATAAACGTCAGTGCTCTTCCAAGAGCTTTAACCGGGCCTTTATGCGCTCTCTTGCACCCGCTGCGGTGATCCCTCGTCGCGACTGCTTCATTCCGCACATATGTATGCATGTCTGTCGCGTGTGCACTGTGCTATGTGGTGCAAATTGAAACGTCGAGGCCTGCGTTTCGCGACTCCTTTTGTCGTGTGTCTCGCGCTACGATAGTTAAATTGTGTACCCGAGCCGTAACATACAAATGATGTAACAGCGAACAGCCGTAGCAGGGGTATACCCAGCGTCGGGTCTATCTTATTTGTTCGTAAATCTGGGGCACACGTTTATCACGTCCCACACTATATGTACTCTATCGTATGAAGCCCCTTCGCGTGTATTGACAACCCCAACTACCAACCGCTTGAGCAGGTGGTCCGAAGTTATTACCCATGTACCTTGTGGAGGAAACTCCGATTTCCCGGCTGGACGTCTCCTGATCGGCTCTACGCTGGAGAGCATCGACGGTGTCGGAGGAGTCCTTGGTTCCGCCGGCCCCACCCAGATTTGGAGCTCGTGCCGAACGATCAGCCTCACAGGAGCCATGCGGTTTGACATCGACGATATCGCCAACATGGAAGCGGACGGCACGTTTGAAGGCGTTATCCTGCACGAAATGGGACACGTCATCGGTGTCGGGTACGTTAAACTACATTAATGTCGATGCAACACTTAGCGGACATGGTTCGTCGATCCAATGTGTATCTGGTATATATTGCGAACACAACGGGCGTGATTAACTAGGCTGTAATCGTCAGATCTGAACGTGTCCCGGAAACGACGATTGTGCGTCTGGAGTAGACACCACCACGTATCCCACATCCGTGTTATCGACGCCGACATAGCAACGATCTGGCCGATGAGGCACCCAGGGGGGCGTACCTTGAAACCCCACAGACACCCGCTTGAAACTGCGATACTTGTGACGTCCGCCGACACATATCGCAGTGCACTGTATCGTTCATATTTTATAAATACAGCTCGAAAAAAGACCGGCGCTGTATGCTGCGAACCGTGCTGGCGAAACGGTACGAGTAGCTGCATGCGTTAGAAGTACGTTCGACAGGCGCACGGGTCAGCTCCCATTTGCTGATCTGTGAGTGTGGAGTTTACATAGTCCAAGCTATCTATAAACGGGGGGAAACATGACACATTGCTCTTGGGGCATGTTGACTACATGACCGAAATGTTTGCAATATATGATGATTATGATCACAGTCTCAATCTACCGTATGCATTCACCGTTCCCTTGGCCAGAACTCTTTGGGGAGACAACTTTGGTGAGTGCACCACATGCCGCGAAAACGGAGACCCTTCCTGGACGTGCCCTGCCGCCGTGAGCGCCTATGCCGATATCGGCGGTTCAGGCAATGAAATCGTCGAGTTGGACGGATCACCCGGTAAGCGACAACAGTGTGTCCGCATACTTGATCATTTGGCTATCAAGATGCACTTGATTCACTGGAAGTACTATAGGTAGGTACAACTGTGTACTTATAATCCACTTGTGTGGAGAATAGTGTTCAGGTATACCTGGTACATATATATATATTAATAGTGGTCAGAAACGGTGGTTGTTGACGGCCTGGAAGGGGAACAAGTCAAGGCCGGGACCTAACTGTCATGAAATCACCTTGTCATCAGCATAAGATTAGCCAATAACTCGACAATGTTACCGGACGCAACTGCTATGTCGTCCGCCTCGCAGGTACGAGCTGTGGCCACCTGGACGAAACTATTTTCGACGATGAGTTGATGACCGGATTCGTCGACAATGTAAGAGAGAGCCGCAGACTGACTCGCTATTCTCCCTGAAAACCACGATTACGTACCCGCCGCAGAGCTTCCGTCGACACCAGGGAGTTTGCGCCGAGGTTGCTGTTAGACATACATGGCGTCATAATTTTAATTTTATAACGTATCATAGGTGTTGAACGTATCGCACTATTTCGCCATGGTTTGACTTCGGCGGGTAGGAACATTTGCAACAAGAGACACTTCAAACTGTTGTTCGGTTATGTAGTCCTATGTTTTGTGTGTAATACTGCATGTGCTACAGGCGAAAGGGTTGAGGTAATCGTATGACGTTCTCCATTTCGGCTCCCACTTGTTGCAGATCATGTTCGTGTCCAAGATGACGGCGGCCATTCTCGACGACCTTGACTACATCGTCGACGCAAGCGCGGTAAGTTTTCGTTATTGTGTACGCAGCAGGCTACATTTTGTATGTGCCGGGGCATTCGCCGATGACTGTTCAAGATGCCAATACTCGAGCCCACTCATACTCGTGTAGTAGCACGCCACGGAGACTATTAACCTCCACCACGTTGATTTCCCAGGGCATTATAGGTGATCTGCATGAAAATGAGGTTTGTACCAAAGCACCAGGAGCTGCCGCTATTACCTGCCAACATCGTTGGGTATATCATACCCGTCAAATACCTGTTCAATATTTCAAACGACGACTGTACTTGACCTTGGACCCTCCTCTGACTACTTTGTGCCTGTCTGTTTTCACCACAAACTGCCTCGTTTGCTTCTTCGTCTCCTTTCCACCTCAGGTGGATGCATACACTCTGCCTTCCGAGCGCGGTAAGTCTTTGACTGAGAGAGTACATACACGTTCATTGAGTTTGTCCGATATTGACCGCGCGGGTGATTTGAATGCCTTGGTATTGAACTCGCCCGAATACGATACGTAGTATATGGAGTGTGGGTGATCTTGCCGTCTATAAGCATACACCTTTGCAGCGTGTAACACTTATCAGAGTTTGGTCTGCTTAGGAATGGTGTATTGTACCTGATAGCGTTGTGGGGGCATGAGTTGCTCTGGTTTTATGCGGCATAAACCTGCGCCCAAAGCCTCATAAGAATAGCAGCTTATAAAACGAGATTTAACCGTCGTACTACCACAAGACCAATAAGCTCACAAGTAAAGCTCTCCATCGAGGGCCGCTCCCGCTCCACGCTGCCCGTACACATAAAACATTTTGACGGTTACACACGCGTATTTTACCTTGTCTGAACGCACACACATCCCTTCCTCGTCTTCGTTTCGCGCTGCCTTTCATTCCAGACGGTTCTCTCAGGGCGGAGTCGGAGCCGCTTGTGTCGATCAACGACACTACCGTGGACACGATCATCCTTGCTATCGACGACGATGGCACCGTTGTTGAGGAAATACTCGGCGTCGGCATAGAGTTTTAGACGTCACAGGCAACGGCCGCAACGGACTACCAGCGCAGCACACTCTGTGCCTCTGATGCATGGTTCAAGACCCCTGGGTGGTTTGTAGTTTGTAATTTGTGGTGCCAGCGTGATGTATCGTTATGTGAGGAACAGTGGCGTAAAATAGTATCGTATATCGGATGTTGGATGTGGAGACTAGACGCGTTCTAAGATTGCCATAGGCGTAGAGCGTTTGCGGCAAACAATGGCTGTGACTGATGGGGCTTCTCAACTGAGAAACTACTGTACCTAACATACATTACGAGTAGTGTGTTTTTACACTAACTCCCGTTTCAGGTCGAGGCTAGAGAGATTGCTCGTCTTTTTAACCTCTTTAGGACCCCTATAGGGCGACCACGATAAGGATACGCTGCTGTAGTCACCCGTTTGTGACCAGCGCGAGCGCTTATGGTAGCGGTACGGGTAGAATCAGGTTAGGCGACCGAGATAAGGATACGCTGCTGTAGTCACTCGTCTACGACCAGCGTGAGTACCGATGATAGCAGTACGGGTAGGATCAGGCTAGGTGACCGAGATAAGGATACGCTGCTGTAGGCACCCGTCTGCGACCAGCATGAACGCTCCGCAGTACCGGTAGGGTCATATTGGGCCCGTGCCGTGTTACTCCTTGCATTGCAACCACTGCTAGTCGCACACCAACTATTGTGTGTGTCACCCGTCAATCACGCAGTGGGCGTTTTTGTACTCGTCTCTCATTGGCGGCGACTTTCACCTATAAAAGGTTGGGTGTGTGGTGTATTTCTTAAAACCAGTGTTTGGGTGTGGAATTGAAGCGTCTCAAGTGACGAACGTCATATAGTTTTCAAACGCACCTCTACTTTAACTGGTATATAGTGTTGAAGTGGTTGTATCGAGGTGATTTTTTAATGGTATTCACGTGTGTGTGCGTTTCGTGGATTTTGCGGTCAAACGTCGTAGCAGATGTTGGAGATGTGTGCTGCTGCCACGCCAGGTAGGGATATTGAAGATGAAAGACTGGCAAGTAGAGCCCTCGCTCAGACAAGAGGGGTTGGTGTTCATATATATTCTACCCTACAGCAGTAGTTGTCGTTTCCAAGCGGCTTCGTGGTAGCCTGGATACGATCGTGTTGTTCACTTCAGGTCGGCCACCATTTTTGTTTGCGTGTATCAGGTAGTTCGACGAGTTCAAAAAAACGAAATATTTTCAAAACATAGGAACGTATGTACGGGATTGTAGTATTACTTGTAGTGTCTAGATCGGGTCAGACAGAGTCTACTGTAGATTGATGGAGATGTCCTCAAACTGATAGTAACGGTTTCTTGCGTGGCAGAATATGCATTCCATTCGTCGGGCACGATACGCTTAAGGGCGCTCAATTCCTTTTGTGATTTAGTGGTTGTTTGAGGGGGCTTCGGATTTTTGTGGTCGACCAGTCGCCTACCTTTCAGCTTGACCTGCTGAAATATATCTGTAAGGTCAGTTTTGATTGGCCAGTTGCTAGTGGGATCAGGATCGGGAGTCGCGGGTGCGAGATCGCAGATGAGGTAGCATCTTGGAGCACTATGTGGTATACTGGAGGCTGCTCATCTGTAGGGAAACATGATGCTACTCGTTGGGCCGTAACGTGTGGCCGAAATATGGGACTTGGAACGTCACCGAGCTTGGTGTCTTGTATTTATATATATAAAAATATGATGTCTTCTGCTACCAACGCCTGTCTCTAAGTGCCCACTGAAAATATCCTAGTCGGGTGTACTGCAACGCTAACCCCGGGCTTCATTTGATTTTGGGGGCAAGTGTGATAAGACTGGGTGAGACACAGAGTATCCCCTTGCAGGTTTGTCTATTAAGCATCCTTAGTGTTACTCACTTTCCGTAGAGTCAAGCGTAGAAGAGAAGCAGCTTTTATTAATCCCCGAGCCAGATGACATCTGCTTCGGGATGGGCTTCAAGTATGGCCCACAGATATTATAAATACCCCGAATACCGAATACGAATGCCATCCAAGTTATACGAAAACGGACCAATTACCTATGCAGAGGTAATTACCGGCCTTCCTAGCCCATACCATTACACTAGCCCACCCTGATGAGCCGTATATGCAGAAATATGGGAAAAACGGGGAAATCCCAGTTCCCCGAATTAGAACATGAGTCGAAGATGCGGCTCCTCAAAACCCCTCCCACACCTCTAAGTTGCTAGGCTAAGAAGCCTAGCCCATACCATTACACAAGGGTGTTTGTGAAACTATTTTTCACGAAGTTTATTTGATAAACTACTGTAGTACAAGCTGGTTCAGTTTAAACGGCAGAATATTGTTCTCTGGCCAAAGTTCACGCCGTTTATTCCAGTGAGACCGCGTAAAACTGCATACGACGTTTTCAAAGCCGTACCCATATATAGCTCACAGGACGTTTGTGTGTTTTTTCAGCAAATTCGGACCAACTTTGATCGAATGTTTTCACCTTTTCAAAAAAAGTAAAATATCGAAACGAAGGTCCTCTAAGAAACGGCGTGGACACTTGGACTGTTATACTGAAAACGCGTAAGCATTCGGCAGTGCCTCGTAATTAATGAGTTAAAATTTGGGATCGACTTTTAGTTACGTGTTTTACTCAAGATTAAACGTGCACAGGTCTTATATACGACTTATTGTGCGAATATTATACAGCCATTTGGCATGGGGTACCTAGAACCGGACTGTTCAGACACCTAGAAAAGTAACATCGTGTGTTCGTAAGGAAACGCCTGCCTGCTGCAGACAGTACGCAAGACAAGTGGTTGGTCGGGGCGCAGCTTTTTGTCACTAGCCTCAGTTCCAAGACGCAAACAAAAATGGTCATGTAACCTTCCGCTGACCTATTCGAGCAGATAGATGCTGATGCCGGCATTTGTAAAAGAGACTGGTTCCATCTTTTGACTTGCACCAGCTCGTAGTTCGTGCGCGTCTCTACCGAATGATACCGCAGCTGGTTTCTTCGGTAAAGAGACGTGCGGCCCAGCGACTACATTAATATGCATTGTGTTACTAGAACCCAAGCGTCCCCTGCGCCCCGAGTTTACCGTGACCCTAATCTCTAGATGATATATAGAAACAAAAAAATCATCCCTCTTTCAAGACGCTGCTTTCAGGACTTCGGCTTGTTCGTGCGCGTACACATTCGTTCACCGCGTTGTCCGCCCTATTAGTGTCAGTGGCCTGGAAGACTTTCGCTTGACACTGTCGCTGAATGGCATGAGGGATTCCGAAGTGAGACTCGGATGGTTTGGTGGGTTGATTACTTGAAAGAGTCAGGCGCGGACAAAATATATTATTCATAAACGTGTACTACTGTAGTGTACTATCGTGCGCACCTACGTTTAGTCTTCGAATGGTGGATGCGTGGGTTTTTCTACGGCCAAACTAAGAAGAGAAGACGGAGGGTACAGTTGGAGGAGGCGGGCAGAACAGCAAGCCCGAAGGTTTATCTTGAAGGGGAAAGGCCTGCAGTAAGTAGTGCGGTAGAACCTCACGCCTAATGTGCGTAGTGTAAACGAGGCAGGTACAGGTCTTTATCTGGCTGCAGTCTTCCTACAGCAGAGCATTTTTTATGTGTTATATATGTACAGCGTCAGCGCTAAGAAGTTAGTCGAATCGTTGAAAGCGGGAAACACGACGAGTTTGAATGCCTACAGTCCTCGAGCTCATCGTTTCATATATATATTTTGGGAGGTTTTGCATCATGGATGATGTATGCCGCGCTGTAAACGCTGTAAACGCTGTGACTTGACAACATGCCAAAACAAAAAATAAAAACTCGCAGTGTACCCCTTTGCAAAATAAGCAACTTCTATTTTAAGACGTTGTCGTTGTGCATCCATTTGCTCGATATAAAAATGGAGTTAGACATATATTTATGTTTAACCTCGAAGGAAAAGTATCCACCAAGCCTTGGCCAGAATAAACGAGTTTCTTATCTACTGTCGCTTGCTGGATGTGGCGCCCGTGAACGGGGGGGTACTGGGCCAATATACACCACACATACATACATACATCACACATACGCCAGCATATGCCATAAACGTTTACGATACAATAATTAAGTCGTTGGGTTGTTGAGCATATATATTATAATGAAAGTGCCGTTCTTACATGCATAGGAGTATTCTTATGTGAGCATGTTTTGCCTTGATCCGGTATTGTGTTTTTCCCCGGTGTCCCATGGGAATTCCCGCGGGCTCCCGTGGGCTGCCGTGGTTTCCCACGGGAACCCCCGCGGTGTCCCGCGGGCATTCCCGTGGGACACCGTGGCAGCCCACGCGAATCTGAAAATCAAGCTGTGGGCTACCGCGGGACACCACGGCACCCCGCGGGGCCCCACGGTATGTCGTGGTACCGCCCGTGGCTTCCCGTGGGATTTCCCGCGCGGGATTCGCCCGTGGCTTCCCGTGAGATTTCCCGCGCGGGATTCGCCCGCGGGACGTTCCCATGGCACCACACCGCTGTCTTTGTTATTCATCCATTTCGAATTACTTACTGTGTGATTCAATGCGGCGCGGTTCGGCGATTCTAACCCTAACCCTAACCCTAACCCTAACCCTAAACCGCGGGAAACCGCGGGACACCGCGGGACACCGCGGGAAACCACGAGACACCGCGGGACACCGCGGGACAGTCACAAGCACGTTTAATTTATTTCACAATCGCGTAGCCCTAAACCGCGGGAAACCGCTGGACACCGCGGGAAACCGCGGGACACCGCGGGAAACCGCGGGACATCGCGGGAAACCGCGGGACAGTCACAAGCACGTTAAATTTGTTTCACAATTTCGTATAATAAAATGTTTGTGTGATACAACATTGGGTGCCTATGGGCTCCCGTGGGACACCACGGGAATTCCCACGGGACACCGCGGGAAATCGCAATAATGTCAAACATTGCCGAAAAGGCCCGACGTGTCAACACAGAAAAACTTGATATGATGTACTGCTCAAGCAGCGTCTCCCCGAGATAAACAAGCGTGCAGCCGAGACGAGTACGTCCGATGTCTGGTGATCTATAGCATACCATATATTTAAAGGAACGTTCTGTAGCACCACCACCTGTGATCCAGGACTCCACCCCGGGGTAACTCGTCGACGGAAACAGCAATAATTCTACATGATCTCGCAGGTTTCAAGTTTCAATGGCCTCAAATATATACCAGGTACCAGGTACCATATCATATACCAGGTATATACGAAGTATATAGTATGTACTTGGTACGTTTTACTTGACACATTGTAAAAACGCTCAATGACGCTACGTATCCAGTATGGGTCCCCCACACGAAACACATACGACAAGTATTCTGAGCAAGCCTTAGGACCTTATTGGGACACCGTTCTTGAACAACCTTGAGCACAGTCTATTTTGAACAAGTAGGCTATAGTTTAGCGCACGTTTTTGAGCACGATTTGTCAGACTAATTATATGATCGTCCTATACAACGTGAGCCGTATGTTCTTTAAAACCAGTCTGCTCCTATTCGTGTGGGCCTATACTGCCGGTCGCCCCGGTAGACTAGTGCTCAGCTTCAAAGTCTACTGACATTGGTACCCGAGTTCGAATCCCGCCGTGGTGAGATTTGTACTTATTATTTGAAAAATAATAAAAAGGAACCAATTGCTCAGAGCGCCTTCGTGGCGTGGGTTGGCGGAATCCGACGCAAGTCGACGAGGGAAGAAAGAGCTAAAATCTTCTCGCGATAAAAATGCAAGGCAAGAACCGTAGTGGGGGAGGAGGGAGAAGAGCCTACTTAGTGACCCCGGATCTGAGTTATGACTAAAAATGGAGAGAAACAAGAAGGGCGAAGATAACAAATGGGATGGACAAAAAATAAATAAATATATAATAGTAATATAATAATTATTAACTTCATGTCTAGTTGGTTGCATGTGGTTTCGTGTGCGCCGGACTGAAGCCAGTTACAGAAACTTCTTTGCAATATCGTTGGGTCAGATTATATATGTATCTACTGCAAATGTTGTCTTTTGTGGTGACTAAAACATCTGCCAGGCACAAACGATGAAACACTGCTCTATAACGTATATATTATATAAAGCGGAGAGAGCTGGGTGCCTTAGATACAGCAGCCTATACGGTCGGATAAATCCTAAGAACTTGCTCAAAATGAAACATTTAAACGAAAATGCATGAAGTCTCCCTGTTTTGGCTGCTTTTATGACCGGCAACGAAACGAGTTTCGGTCTTTTACCAAACCACATTGAGATTTGGCGCATCCTCTTTTGGCTTCTATCTGTAATTTACCTTATAATTCCACTTTAGTTTTTTCTCATTGTCTTGCGACCACGACGAACTTGAATATGGCTCTGAAACGAACTGAAATCGAACGAAAGAAACGAATACGTAAAGCGAGAGACACATATAATACGTGCATATCTATTATTAGTAATAACATACCATACCGTAGATATCCGTTAATAGACCAAGATACCATACATATAATATGCCAAACGGTGATAGATATTGTTTGTGGAAATTGATTTGGTTGAGCCTTTGTGGTGACAAGCAGCACTCATTCCACGTCCTCGTACTGGTGCTGGATATCTGACCGTGAGGAGGCTACCACCCCTCTACCCCTCCACCCCGCACTCTCACTTCCACCTCGGCCAAGCCATCGCTCTCAACTCTCCACCCTGCCAGCATCGACTACTTCTACAGCTGCTGTACTACACAAGAGACACATCCGACTTTCGGTGAGTGCGCGAACTACAGTACCTTACTGTACCTTACAGTACCTTACAGTACCTTACAGTACCTTACAGTACCTTACAGTACCTCGACCGGGGCATGCAGGCGCATGATTCACGCAGGTCACGGCTAGTGGGAAGTCTTGTACGTACATGTAGATCCGTGCAGCTCCGGTGTGTGTACGGTACAATCTCACTGGACGGTATGACAAAGTTCTTCCTGTCCTGGTACAGGACTTCTCACGAGAACAGAAAGGAAAGCACGCCAATAGTTGCATTTTGTGGGTGCAACAGGATAACATATATACCTACCTGTAGTACCATAAATGCTACAGTACTAAGTGGCGATTACAGCCACCTTCGCGGAGATTGCCTACACAGGCAGTGCTGTTGTACATCTCTTTCAACCTCTTTATCTTCCCTCTTGAATCTTGTTCGTTTACCTTACCGCACGACTAACAGATATCGAGCGATAACAAGGAAAGCCTGACGGAAACTTACGGGAAGTTTGGAAGTTTGACAGTCGGTATGCCGAAGTTGGCAGTCGGTAAACCGAAGTTAGCGTAGAACGCACTCATTCTCAACTACGAAATTGACATTCACCGGTTTGGTTGTGTCTTGATAGGTGCCTCGCACTACGCTAGACTTCTGTAGTGTACATACATACATACATACATACATACATACATACATACATACATACATACATACATACATACATACATACATACATACATACATACATACATACATACATACATACATACATACATACATACATACATACATACATACATACATACATACATACATACATACATACATACATACATACATACATACATACATACATACATACATACATACATACATACATACATACATACATACATACATACATACATACATACATACATACATACATACATACATACATACATACATACATACATACATACATACATACATACATACATACATACATACATACATACATACATACATACATACATACATACATACATACATACATACATACATACATACATACATACATACATACATACATACATACATACATACATACATACATACATACATACATACATACATACATACATACATACATACATACATACATACATACATACATACATACATACATACATACATACATACATACATACATACATACATACATACATACATACATACATACATACATACATACATACATACATACATACATACATACATACATACATACATACATACATACATACATACATACATACATACATACATACATACATACATACATACATACATACATACATACATACATACATACATAAGACGCGAGATCGCGCTGGAGCAGAACCACACACAGCTTGCAAAGATGAGGGCCGGCCATTTGCTCTCGACCTTGCGGCTGACATGTCTTTGTATTTTTCTCAAACACAGCAGTAGCTCTCATCGGTGCTATGTTTTCGTAGTCGCTAAGATCCGTGCTCTCAATCTGAAGATCCCCCACCCTCCCGAAGTTCCTGCGCCTGCTTGGCTTACTAATTGTGTTTTCAAGTCTGAGTCATCTCGTTCTCTTGGCGCGATTTGGAACCTCCACACATTACTCCAGCGCAGCGGTAGTACAGTAGTACGGGGTCGTCCTGCACACGCTGTGATTGATTGTGTTTGTGTTTGTGGTGTTGCTCTCCTACTCCCCTAACTACTGTACACCGTGAGCACTCTCAGAATCTGTCCTGATGGTTCACGGTAGGGACATACGAGTATAAACCAGTACAACGTACTGACCTACTGATTGCCAGATAGGAACATGACAGAGGTCCTATACCAGGTACAACAAATTCATACGAAGTATATACTTTTATGTCACCGAGGTAAAAATATAAGACCATTATATATACGCTGTTACATATACCAGGTACAATAACGTCATATAAAATTTATCACACCGAGGCATCGACATATATACCGGATAAACTTCGGAAGGCGATTGCCGACGGAGTCCGCATGCACTCATACCCTGCAGTCTATTAATAGTGCATGTCTTCCTTGGTCCCGAGAACCCCCCCAACGGTAGGTCTCCAACACCAACCCAACCAAAACCAACACACGCGCGTGCTAGTATGATACGCGCCTTACCCAAGACAACACAGAAGACGGAGACGTCAACCCCTGCAGTACAGCGTCTATTCATAGCCTCTATTCGGGCTCTATGCCGCATTCATTCAGCAGGGAACGTGCCAACCAATATACACGTACGAAAAAATGTATAGCGCTGAGCCATCTGTACTCTATTCGATTTACCACGGAGGGTAACACACATGGCTTAAAAAAGCAATACTGGCATTGCTATGATATTCCATGGATGTATATCTAGTGTCGCAGCGGTATGTCAGCATCTCTTAACGCGGAACTTGGCTCGATTGGGGGACTAGAGTAGCAGTAAATACAGCAGTAGTTAGTATTAGAACAGCATGTGATTGGAAATTTGTTGAAGATGAAACTCAGGCCTTCGTAAAGAGGTTCTGGGCAGAGCGCGAGAACACCAGTACATGTAACGTGTGATTTGCATCCGGTCAACGTGTGTCTATCAGGTTTAGTTTAGAGCAGCTAAATATACAGTAGGCATTATAGTCTGTAGATCGTGTAATCGATTGTCTACCAAAAACAATAACACAAGCTCTAATGAGACACTAACAATCTAGAGCCCGTTTATTCCCCACCCCAGCAGCAATCATGACGCTTTCAAGCGCTGCGCGAGCATCTCTCCTGCTCGGGCTGATGACGGGATGCTATGTGACCGAGGCTGCACGAAACAGGATTACCGTCACGAAGTACAAGACCAACCACAGGATCGACTGGTGGGACGACGGTCGCGATGAGCCTTACCGAGTGACCTTCTGGAAATTCGGGCTGAAGTCGGAATACCGTTTCGGGGAATTGGGGAACTTGAAACGCCTGACGGTCCGTGGTAGGGATTACACGTTTCCCTCAGACATCGGCTCCAGGATGCTTCTTGCGTCTGGAGAGGATGAGGTCGTAGAAGAGATGCACTCCAGTCGCCGCCGTCTTTTTCCCTGCGAAGATTGTGAGGTGACCTGGGACACGTTGTGCGACGTAGGCCTCGCGGACGTGTGCTTCTTGCACGAGTTTCCGCAAGACGACTTCAACAATGACGCTGAAGACTCGTTGAGGAGGATGTGCAATGCGTTCGGAGCAGCATGCGAAACGTCTGCGTTTGACACTTGTGAAGGGCAGTGCATTGCAGGTGAGTTACGTATATCACTGCCAGGCCTCCGTCGACAGATCCGTCGACAGATCGGCCATGCACGTTTTTTTAGCTCTAGAAAAAGTGTGTTTAATTAGAGCTGTCCGTATACATCTCACGGGATTAGGTCGTCTGGTTGTGGCGGCCTCGGTTGCAGCGAGTGAGTGTCGAGGAGCACAAGATATACCTCACTTCTGCTTGGTGCTTGCTGCGCCTGCAGCTTACTGCGCCTGCAAGCTTCTGCTTCTGCTGTTTCTGCGGCTAGGAAATCCTCCTGCCAGCACGTCGTCGACGACTGCTGCTCTTACCGCAAGTGTTTGCTTTTTTTAATAAAATAATCCAATATTTGGCATTGTTGCGTTGCCGAATACACGCATAGCAGCAGAACGGTCTTTAATTATGCCTATTGATACCTTTCCTAGGGACATCCACGGTAAGAAAACAAACTGTGCGCAGACACTCTACTCTTCTAAATCCTCAATTCCTTATCATTATGCCCAATCGCTTGTGTTTCCACGACGCACTCTCTGCGTTAACGACTATAATGAAACGTCTCCTGCAAGGGCCTGATTCGACTCCAGCACCGACCCCTGAGACTACTCCTGCTCCCACTACGGAACCGACTCCTGCTCCGACTCCCGAGACGACTCCAGCGCCGACCACCGAACCGACTCCTGCTCCGACCGCCGAGACCACTCCAGCGCCGACCCCTGAACCGACTCCTGCTCCCACCCCCGAGATGACTCCAGCACCGACACCGGAACCGACTCCAGCTCCGACCCCTGAACCAACGCCGGCCCCGACGCCCGAACCGACCCCAGCTCCGACTCCCGAACCGACTCCAGCACCGACCCCCGAACCGACTTCAGCTCCTACCGATGGTGAGGAAGACGTTACATCGTCGGTACTGACACATACACAGGTTTCGTCTGTATGTCTGTGTTGCTGGTAGCGGTGAATAGCGGAGGCCCACGGAAAACGCTTTTGTACGGTATACGAGAATGGAAACACATCGCGAAACAGAGGTCAACCGCAGATAACCAACTGTATTCGGTGTCCGGTACATATATCTGCTCCAGAGCAACAACATACAATATTGCTTTTGACGTCCCGCCCCACCCCACGCACCACTACTACGTAACCATTGGGGGTATACCCGCAGGCTCATGCAACCCCAACCCCTGCGAGAACGGGGGCTCCTGTTCCGCTGACCCCGCCGGCGGCCATGTGTGCTCCTGCACTTCCGGCTACGGAGGCATGGCCTGCCAGATCGACAGCTCATGTGAGAACTACCGGTGTTCATTGATTAGACAGGCATCGCATATGAGGACATAATGATGGTAGAAGGAAGGGGGCATATGTATAGAGATGACATAACCGCGCTTAAATCTGACTGTCAGCATGGTCCAATCACAAGCCGGCTGCTTACGACCTCTCACACCCCAATTAAAGTTTCCGCTTTCTGATGTACGTATTTATGTTTTGATCTATCTGGCCACCGCTCAGCCTTGGACGCGTTCTACATCGAGATCGACTTTATCGGGACGTGGACTGATGAGCGCAGGGCCGTCTTCCAATCTGCTGCTGACAGGTGAATGCCCGTTAAGCCTTTAAGAACGGGTCCCACCAATTCGGGGACAAACTACTTGGAATTAGTGTGAGACATATTTTTCAGTTATGAATGGATTAAGGTCATATGTTCACCAACGACGGCTGCGTGAACCATGGAAATCATACTGCTGAACCGATGATGTTTCCCTACAGTGACTCCACGTATGTTGTCATCATACACCATAAACGTCAGTGATTTTCCAAAATGAATCACCGGGGCTTTGTGCACCCTCTTGCTCTCGCTGCTTATTTTACTCGTTGCGACTGCTTCTTTTACGCGTGGTTCAAATCGAGACGTCGAGGCCTGCATTTCGCGACGCCTTGTCGTGTGTCTCCCACTACGATTGATAGATTGTTTAACAGCGAATATCCGTAACAGTGAAATGGTGTAACAGCGAACATCCGTACCAGGGGCACAGCCAGCGTCGGGGCTATCTTATCATTCGTAAAATCGCGGAATACGTTCATCACGTCCCACACTATATGTACTCTACACCATGGAACCCCTTGGGTTATATTTCAACCCCAACTCCAACCCGCTTGAGCAGGTGGTCCGAGGTTATTACCCATGTACCTTGTGGAGGAAACACCGATTTCCCGGCTGGACGTCTCCTGATCGGCTCCACGCTGGAGAGCATCGACGGTGTCGGAGGAGTCCTTGGTTCGGCTGGCCCCACCCAGATCTGGAGCTCATGCCGAACCATCAGCCTCACGGGGGCCATGCGGTTTGACATCGACGACATTGCCAACATGGAAGCGGACGGCACGTTTGAAGGCGTTATCCTGCACGAAATGGGACACGTCATCGGTGTCGGGTACGTCAAACTACATTGGTTGATGCAATACTGTAGTATTCTTGTACGCCTTCACCGACTATTCGAAGTAATTATTGGAATGGGTGACGCCTCCTGCCCCGATCGGTGTTTTTTCGCCTGGGATATACATTTCCGCGCTACGCTCTGTGTAACCGCGGTGTGTCCTCGCCTGTAAAATGGTACACGCAGAAAACCTGGTAAGCTAAGCTGGCTGGGCGGGACGGTCAGTGTTTTCTGCCACCAACAACTATATTATGGATTTAGGTCTATCGGTTGAGCACTGATCAGGCGGGTCAATGTTACAACATAGGCACTTGAATCAAAGTTCTGGATGCGCCTCTGTTTCATCGGATGATCTTGATTTTCCGTCTCACGATTTTCCGTTTCGAACATGGGACCTCAATCAAGTGTATAATTGGTATGTGATGCCAGCCCAACATGTGTGAATAACTCAATATTGTAATCGCCAGGTCTGTACATGTCCCGGAAACGACAATGGTGCGTCTGGAGTAGACACAACCACGTATCCCACACATCATACCGGGTATCTGTTATAGGGACCGGCAAGGCAACGATCTAGCTGAAGAGACACCCAGGGGGGCGTACCTTGAAACTGCGATACTTGTGACGTCCGCCGACACATATCGCAGTGCACTGTATCGTTCGTATGATATACATACAGCCGAGAACAATCCGCCCTGGAAGCACTGGTCGGCATGATCGCACCGAGGCAAATTTCCTGCAAAGACACAGTAACGACTACATTACAACACACATTTTCCATCTACTCTTTAGGCCATTGCAGGGTGACCGGCGCTGTATGCTAAAAACTGTGCCAGCGAAACGGTAGCTGTATGTGTTGGAAACACGTTCAACAGGCGCACGGGTTTCCATTCGTTCATCTGTGAGTGTGGAGTTTACAAAGTCCGAGCTACGTATAAGCGTGGGGCAGCATGACACATTGTTCCCGAGGTATGCCGACTACCTGACCGAAAGGTAGCAACATATGATGATGATCCCAGTTTCAATATATCGTGTGTATTAACCGTTCCCTTATCCAGAACTCTTTGGGGAGACAACTTTGGCGAGTGCACCACATGCCGGGCAAACGGAGACCCTTCCTGGACGTGCCCCGCCGCCGTGAGCGCCTATGCTGATATCGGTGGTTCAGGCAACGAAATTGTCGAGTTGGACGGATCACCCGGTAAGCGACGTAGAAGGCGAGCAAGTCAGCATCAGGAATGAACTGTCATAATATCACCTTTCCATTTGCATGAGATTAGCCAATACTTCTATCTCGACAACGTCACCGAACGCAACTGTTATGTTATCTTCCTCGCAGGTACGAGCTGCGGCCACCTGGATGAAACTATTTTCGACGATGAATTGATGACCGGCTTCGTCGACAATGTAAGAGGGTGCCGCTGACTGACTCGCTATATACCATGAAAACCTCGATTACGTACCTGCCGCAGAGCTTCCTCCAACACCAGGGAGTTAGCGCCGGGGGTGCTGTCAGACAAGAATTGCATCATAAATATTCAACGTATCATGGGTACTGGGCGTATCGCTCTCGTTCTCCATGGTTTGACTTCGGTGGGTATGAACATTTACAACAAGAGACACTCCAAACTGTTGTTCGTTTATCTTGTAATACGTTTCGTGTGTTCTACTGTATGTTGTACCGGTGAAAGGGTTGAGGTAATCGTATGTCGTTCTCCATTTCGGCTCCCATCTTTTTACAGATCATGTTCGTGTCCAAGATGACGGCGGCCATTCTCGACGACCTTGACTACATCGTGGACGCAAGCGCGGTGAGTTTCGCGACTGTGTGCGCAGCAGGCTCCATGTACAGCGGGGTTCACCGATGATTGTTCGCGATGCTACTACTTACTCGAGCCCACTCATACTCGTGAACCAGCACGCCACGGAGACTATTAACTGCCACCACGTTGCTTTCCCAAGGCATTGTAGGTGATCTGCATGAAAATGAGGTTTGTACCAAAGCACCGGGAGCTGCCGCTATTACCTGCCAACATCGTTGGGCATATCATACCCGTCAAATACCTGTTCAATATTTCAAACGACGACTGTAATTGACCTTGGACCCTACTCTGACTACTTTGTATCTGTCTGTTTTTACCACGGACTGCCTTGTTTGCTTCTTCGTCTCGTTTTCATCTCAGGTGGATGCATACACTCTGCCTTCCGAGCGCGGTAAGTCTTCGACTGAGAGAGTGCATACACGTTCATTCAGTTTGTCCGATATTCACCGCGCGGGTGATTTGAATGCCTTGGTATTGAACTCGCCCGAATACGATACGTAGTATATGGAGTTTGAGTGGTCTCGCCGTCTATACGCGTACACATTTGAAGTGTGTAACACTTATCAGAGTTTGGTCTGCTTAGGAATGGTGTATTGTACCTGATAGCGTTGTGGGGGCATGATTTGCTCTGGTTTTATGCGGCATAATCCTGGGACCAACGCCTCATAAGGATGGCAGCTTATAAAACGAGATTTAACCGTCGTACTACCACAAGACCAATAAGCTCACAAGTAAAGCTCTCCATCGAGGGCGGCCACCGCTCCACGCTGCCTGTACACATAAAACATTTTGACGGTTACACACACGTATTTTACCTTGTCTGAACGCACACACATCCCTTTCTCGTCTTCGTTTCGCGCTGCTTTTCATTCCAGACGGTTCGCTCAGGGCGGAGTCGGAGCCGCTTGTGTCGATCAACGACACCACCGTGGACACGATTATCCTTGCTATCGACGACGATGGCACCGTTGTTGAGGAAATACTCGGCGTCGGCATAGAGTTTTAAGCCTCACAGTCAAAGGCCGCAACGGACTACCAGCGCAGCACACTCTGCGCCTCAGATGCATGGTTTAAGACCCACCGGTAGTTTGTAGTTTACAGTTTGTGGTGCCACCGTGATGTTTCGTCTTATGATAAAACTGTGGTGTAAAAGGGTACAGCATATCGGATGTTGGATGTGGAGACTAGGCGCGTTCTGAGATTTCCATAGGCGTAGAGCGTTTCCGGCAAACAATGGTTGTGACTGATGGGGCTTCTCAACTGAGAAACGACCTAACATACAGTACTTGTAGTGTGTTTTTATACTAACTCGCGTTTCAGTTCGAGGCTAGGGAGATTGCCCGTCTTCCCAACCTATTTAGCATCCGGACCACAGAGGGAAATGGCATTGTTGTGGCATCATTGAAGTGAAAACATGGTATTCACGTGTGTGTGTGCGTTTCGTGGGTTTCGCGGCCAAACGTCGTAGCAAATGTTGGAAATGTGTGGTGCTGCGACGCCACATAAGGATATTGAAGATATATATATCGCGAGTAGAGGCAAGGGGGCTTGGTATGTATTCTACCCTACAGCAGTAGTTGTAATTGCCAGGTGGCTCCGGGGTGGCCTGGGAGCGATCGTGTTGTTCACTTCAGGTCGCCTGTCATTATCGTTGGAGTGTATCAGGTAGTTCGACGAGTTCCCAAAACCGACACATGTCCAATACATCAGGAACATGTGTACGAGACTGTAATATTACTTGTAATGTCTAGATCGGACCAGACTGAGTCTAGATTGATGCGAGACGTCGTCAAACTGATAGTGACCGTTTCCTGCGTGTCAGGATATGCATTCCGTTCGTCGGGTACGATACGCTTAAGGGCGCTCGATTCATTATATAATTTCGTGGTTGTGGTGGGGGCTTCGGGTTGTTATGGTCAACCAGTCGCTTACCTCTCACCTTGACCAGCTGCTATGTATACCTAAGTTCTGTTTTCGACGCCTCAGTTTCTAGTGGGATAAGGGTCGCGAGTCGGGGATTCGAGATCGCAAACGAGGTAGCATCTGGGACCACCATGTGCTATCCTGTGGTCTGCTCATCTGTAGAGAACGATTCTGCTACTCGTTGGGCCGTAACATGTAACCGACATATGAGACTCGGAACATTACCGAGCTTGGCGTGTCTGGTACCTAGTGTATAATAATATGATGTCTTCTGCTACCAACGTCTGTCTCTGAGTGTCCACTACAAATGCCCTGGTCGGGTGTTCATCAAACCTAACGCCGGGCTCCAGGTGATTTCAGGGGGAGAGGGGTTTGTAAGACCGCATTTTTCGCGAATCTAAATTGATATACTACTCATAGTACAAGCTGGTTCAATTTAAACGACATAACATTGTTCCCCGGCCAACGTGCACGCTGTGTTTTCGTGTCAATCCGTGTAAATTAGCACACGTCGTTTTCGAGTTCGTACAAAGAGCTCACCGGACGTTTAGTTTAGTTTAGTTTAGAAAATGTGGTCCAACTTAGATCATAGATTTTCAGTTCTTAAAAATAAGTAAAAAAGGAAACGAAGGTCAATGCTCGGGAACGACGTTAACAACACGTGTGCAAACGATCAGGATTTATCTCCAAGAAACGTCGTGGACAATTGTACGTTTGTACGGATAACGCTGAAATATTCGGCAGTTCCTCTTAATTACCAAGTGTCAGTATAGGGTAGATGTTCTGTCACGTACTTTGTGCAAAATTGAACGTACACAGGTCAGATATTTGATTTCTTATACGAACGTTTCGACAGACATGCCATGAAGTACCTGAAACCGGACTATTCAGAAAACTAGAAAATACATACCTGGTATAGTTTTTCCGTATGGAAACGCCTGCCTGTTACTGACAGTATTTAAGGCCCGTGGTTGGTCGGGACACCGTTGTGCCACTAGCCTCAGCCCTAGGCTCCCAACAACAAGAGGCGATGCCACCTTCTTCCGCTGACCGAGGGCGGTCAGTGTGCTAGCAACCATACCCCATTCGAGCAGATGCTGATACGGGCATTCGTGAAGGAGAGTATTTTCCATGGTTTAACTTAAACCAGCTCGTACATCGTCCACCCCTCTACCGAATGATACCGCAACTGGTGCTACGGTACGGAGGCCGCATGTAGATCCTTTAATGTTAGCCGCTCATAGCCGCGCGGCCGAGCGCCTACGTTAGTTATTGCGTTGGTTGAACCCCAAGCGCCGTCTGTGCCCCGGGTCTACCGTGACTCTCGTCGCTAGATATTTTGTCGGGGGCAGGAAAAGCATCGCAATTTTAACTCGCTGCTTTCAGAACTTCGGCTTGTTCGTGCCTCACAAATAGCAGATTGTGCCCAAGAGTGTTGTATCTACAGACAGATGCTGAAATATGTTCAAATTGGCCGTCGGCAGGTCCTCAGAAGCGGCCCACATCTCGGCGTTGAGGCGCTGCAGTGGTCTAAACTTGTCTGAATTTGCGGTGCACGAAATAGAGAAAAACAAACAACCTCCAACTGAACGTGTGCACTTCACGTGAGGCTAGTTACTGTCCCTCACAAGCAAACAAAGGCAGGGTGTAGATTGTTCGCAAATTTTGTATACGAAACACTCTCGTCAGCACCAGTTAAAATTCTAGCGGCTGTGTCCAACGAGCACGTTTTAACGATTCTCTATTTGGACGTCGCACTAGCGTTTGTAAGCGAGAAACTCGACGCCGAGATATACATGAAGCACAGCGGACGGCAGTGGGTCGGATTAGTAGTAGAGACCTTGGCGAAGTACGGTATGGAGCAGTGTGGGACTGAGCCGCTCGTATTTCGCATGATTGTGGACGGCAAGGTGTATATGGACGTTAAGATCCATACGTATATATTGTGATGTACAGTCACTACACACGGATACGAGTATATGGGTATCGTAGTTCAGATATTCGGGTAAATACAATATGCGGATATATTACGAGTGTTTCGTACTGGTAGTACGCTATATTGTATGTCCAAAGGATCTCCATCAGGAATGATGCTGAGAATGTTGCTAGAACGTTACTACAACGCTGTAGAGAACATTACAGGGAAGAGTACGGACCACGGTAGAGTATAACTCTCCGCAGCATGGGCATTTTACCGAGATGATCAGTCGCAGGCATCGCCCACCTCGACCACTCTGCTCTACCCTATCCCCCTCTCCTCTCCTCTCCTCACCCCCTCTCCATTCCACCCTCTTCTTATTTTCTTATCATTTTCCCTTGATCCCTCAAATCAAGCTTCTTCCCAATATGGCCACATAAGTGCCTTTTCAAACTACGACTTTTCTTCTTCACACGTGATCTTCACAGACACTTCGGTGCCATCTCTGCACACACGTGTCATTATTTCACAGGGTAGCACTGATTATGGCTGTTCATGTAGAAGGCATAGTGGTTGCAGGATCGGACGAGACACATATATGTAGACTTCCATGCAGCGTTAGTGAAACGATATTCCTCATGAATATCCTCGGCTCACTGAGTTGGTACACATGCTGTCCTTTTAAACTCGACTGCGATTTGGGAACGGTGGAGATTACGCAGAAGGCGTTTATTGAGAGATGTGTTAAATCGTGTTGACGTCAATTCACCACCTGATATTCCCACGACCCCCCGGTGTGGAAGTACTGTAGGTCTAAGAGAGAAAGGTGAGTCTGGTGGAGACTGATCGTACAGGGAGGCTGTAGCAATTTAAAATGGCTGTCGATATTAACGAGGCCAGACATCTCCAACTCTGTGTGTGCTGTGGCACGCCACTCTCACAACCTTACGGAGAGGCACTGAACGCCATTCATCAAGATAATGCAAACCTTCACGGGATCAGGATTATGGGATTGACGTTTTATTGCGTATAGTGATGCCGACCACCCCGGTAAATCTAACGACAGTCGCTCGGTATCGGGGAGGGTAATTGTGCTTGGGTGTGCGGCCGTCAGTTAGGTAAGCAGTACACAAAGGCGTGTTACGTTGTCCACACCAGAGGCAGAGTATGTCGCGCTTGTTGACAGGGTGGAGGAGGCTTTGTTTACAGGCGCAGTGTTGTCGTGTACTCGTCCAGAGATCAGCGAATCCTGTGTCTGGGGTTGTAATGAGAATCAGGGGGCCATGCCGTTGGCCGCGAACCCTCCCAGTCCTGCGCGGAGAAAATACATTGCCTTCGTTAGCACTACGTCAGATAACTACTTCGGGCGAAGCATATCGACGTTCAGTTCGTAGCGTCGAAAGATCAGCACACGGATATATTGACGAACTTCCTTGCTGCGATCCTTGTCAAGTATTACCGTAGGTTCTGGTTGAATCTACCGTTGAATAGTGAGTGAGGACTCTGAGCACTGTTGGATGTGTATTGTTCGAATGATGCGAGGAATGATTCGTCAGGTCGCCACCCGCCTCTACTTTGAGGGGCACAAGTGAGTAGGGCACCACTTCGCACTCTATTTTCCGGCCATGGACATCGTTGGGAATGCGGCCGTTGTTTTAAAATACAATGGTTTGGAGTGTATGGATTGTACAGGGGTTTTTGATCCGGTGGCCGGGTTTCCTTATGCGGGACTGTTGTTGGCTGTTAGGTCCTAGCTTGTCTTCAATGCCCATTCATCCTCGTCACTGCTGTCAAGAAGAAGGGAGAGTTTTCGTTTGTATCGTTTACAGCACCGACGGTTACCAACGTTATAGAGGATTGTGTATTCGCAGGCGTTAATACAGATGTTTGCCCTCGCGTGGGCGGAGACTTCGAGCACCCCGCTCTCTCTCCGCTCTCTCTCCGCTCTCTGTATCGTTCTGGCCTCTAATGCAACCACCTTCAAGCATATCGCACGACCATAGGACGGACAGGGCTTCCAGACTTGGAAACGACGAACATGCCCCTGCACTTCCGACTACGGGGGCATGACCTGCCAGATCGACAGGTAATGTTAGAATCACCGGTGGCAATGATCCCAAGTATGTTTTGTTTAAGGGTAAACAAATGGCAGAATAAGGGAATGTACGTGTGGGAACGATGTAGCCGGGCTTCTGCTACAAGGCTACAGTAGTATAATCCAATGAGCCACGAGCTCAGACATACCCCCAACACATCAATTTCAGTTTCTCTTTGCTGGTGAACGTACAAGTTTATTTTTATTTATGCCCACCGCTCAGCGTTGGACCCTCTTTACACCAAGATCAGCTTTATTGGGACGCGGACAGGTGCACGCAGGGCTGTTTTCCAAACTCAGACTGACAGGTGACGGCCGTTGAATAATTGGTGTTCACATCGACCGCTTCCTGAACCCTTTTACCATTGAACTGACCCTACTCTAGGTGTACATTCCCACCGGTAAGGCTGAGAGTTAAGTGACTGGTCGGCCACATACATCGAAAAGTCAATCACAACCAACCACAACATCATAAAAGCACGACCAACCACAAAATCATCAAAGGGATTGATCGCTCGTAAACGTGTCGCACCCGATCCGACGAATGGAACCGATACCTTACCAGGAAGGGAAACTTACTATCCGTTTGATGACGGCTACAAAAAAACGAGTCTCTCCGACCCCACCTAGACACTACAAGTATAATAGTAGTACAACCTCGTAGCACACGTTCCAAATTTTTCGAAACTGTTTCAGATGGAGGAACTCGTGGAACTAACTGATACACGCAAACAACACCAATAGCAGCCGACCTGTGGCCAATAACATGACCGCATCTAGGCCAGCACCAAGTCACCTGGAAACGACAACTACTGTAGGGCGCAATACACATTAACCCCCCCTGCCTGCTCGACGGTTCTACTTGCTATAGTCTCATCTTCACGCTGACGGCCATTTCCTACGTGCCGACTCGGCACCACATATCTCGTACATTTGCTACGACATTCGGCAACGGAATCCACAAAACGCACACGTTAATAACGTGTGTTCACCACAATACAAACCACTTCACCTCAATTTACCAGTGACGCATGCCACGAAAGGGTTGCGCCTTACAAAGTATGAGGTTCCTCGCTTGAGGAGTTTTACATATCACCCGAAAAATGATTTTAAGAAATTGGGCCCCACGAACCCTCTTGGGGTTTCAAATAACAAAATGTAACGCCATAGAGTGACGACTACACTGCTAGATTGGGACAGGACACAACTAGTGTCCGACATACAATGCAAGGGCTCGTACTGCTGCGGGCTCACGC
The DNA here is from genome assembly GCA_008828725.1 of Saccharina japonica. Lineage (NCBI taxonomy): Eukaryota > Phaeophyceae > Laminariales > Laminariaceae > Saccharina > Saccharina japonica. Next base: position 922,243 of record MEHQ01003659.1, read on the forward strand.
TAGTCGCAGACGGTGGATGACCTATAAGTGTCCGTTTCGAGATCGCTATCTCGGAGTCCCAAACGATTTAAGCCAGGGCTCAATCTGATGACCCCGGTCTTTAACGAAACGCCTTCTCTGTATAAACAACCTGCTTTGGGTGGTTTCTCAGTAAAAAGCCCCATCAGTCTCAGTGACACGACAAAATGGCCGAACCGTTAAGGACCTATCGCAGAACACGTCTGGTATTTACATCCAACATCCGATACACTATATTCCCTCTCTGCGGTTCTTCACAATACAAAACAACACGCTGATAATGCTACAACAAGCTGCCGGAGACTTAGACGTTTCAAAATTCACGCAGAGGGTGGTGCGCAACTACAATAGTAGTAGTCCGTTGTGGCCTTTTCCCATGCCACTTAAAACTCTATGCCGACACCGACTATTTCCTCGACAACGGTGCCATCGTCGTCGATAGCAAGGATTATCGTGTCCACGGTGGTGTCGTTGATCGACACAAGCGGCTTCGACTCCGCCCTGATTGATCCGCCTGAAGTACAAGGCAACGAAAGACGAAGAGGCATGTAGGAGATTTGGGTTCAGACGATGTAAAATACATATTAAGGTCAAAGGTTTATGGGTACCGACAGCGTTGAGTAGTGGTGACCCTCGTTGGGGAACTTCATTAGCGAACATATCGGGCCTTTGGTCTCCACGACACGTAACTCTCGTGCTCTAAGCTGTCGATCGTTTGGCACGTGGGGCTACGTTTTATGCCGCATTGCATTCCTAGCAATTCACCCCCCCACACACTGTGCTACCGGGTACGATATAACAGTCCTTATAACATCAAGCTCTGCTTAATATGACACGCTGCTAAGGTACGCGCTTACAAGCGGCAAGATCACCCAAGCTCGATATACAACGTGACTATTTTGCGTGAAATAAAAAAGGGCCTGCAAACCCCCCGGCGCCGTGAGTATCGGTCAAACAAAGTAAACGTGTACCAATACGTACGCGCTCAGGAGAGACTTACCGCGCTCGGAAGGCAGAGTGTATGCATCCACCTGTGGTACAAGGCAAGAAACCGAAGCAAACGGAGCCGTAAGTGGATAACAACGAAGGGGTCAAAGTAGTCAGAGTAGGGTACACAGTAGTCAGAGTAAACGGTTGTTGCTCTAAACTGTGGACAGGCACTCGCCAGGTGTTATACACAAAAGTCTTGGTACATAGCGGCGGCAGCACCCCGCGCGTTAGTACAAACCATCTTTTCGTGCTGATAACATACAATCTCCTAAACAAGAAAGGTCGTGACAGCTAATCATCTCCGTGGCCTGGACTTTAATGAGTAAGAGTGCGCTCGAGTCGTAGCGACGTGAACACTTATCGGTCACACCACACGGCATGTAGAAATGCTCGTCTGCTGCATACACAGTCTCGAAACTCACCGCGCTTGCGTCGACAACATAGTCGAGGTCGTCGAGAATGGCGGCGGTCATCTTGGACACGAACATGACCTGTCAGACATGGGAGAGAAAACGAAGGACGAAAATTCGTTACCCCGACCCTTTCGCCTCTGCAGCACAGTACGCTCGAGAAACTACACAAACCACACCATATTCGAGTTCCCCTTGGTGTGTAGATGTTCATACGTCCTGAAGCCAAACGTAGGCGGAAGAGTGCGACATTTTGGACACCTATGCTATCAATTACGACGCAATTCCTGTCCTACATCAACGCCGGCGGCGAATCCCTGGTGCTCTTAAAGGAAAGTTTTACGGCGGGTGACGAATCGAGATGTGCATGGTACACGACTAATCATTCAGCAGGACCATCTTACATTGTTGACGTATCCGGTCATCAACTCATCGTCGAAAAGAGTTTCATCCAGGTGGCCACAGCTCGTACCTGCGGGCAAGGTAACACGACAGTAGTTGCGGTCCGTTATATTATGATCGGGTCAAGTGATCATCTCATGCTCGACACGAGGTGTTCTTAAGACAATTGGGTCCCTATGCATCGTTGTTGCCATTCTAAGAAGCAACCAGCCACCGTTTGCGGCCACCACATACGAAGTAGAACTATCTGACCAAGATTCTCCACACAACAAGTGGATGGCATGTGCAGCACTTCCATTGAAATCAATTGCATCTTGATTCCCAGATAATCGAGCACGCAGACACACTGCTGTTACTTACCGGGTGCTCCGTCCAACTCGACGATTTCATTGCCTGAACCACCGATATCGGCATAGGCGCTAAGGGCGGCAGGGCACGTCCAGGAAGGGTCTCCGTTTTCGCGGCATGTGGTGCACTCGCCAAAGTTGTCTCCCCAAAGAGTTCTGGCCAGGGGAACAGTGAAAATTAGTGATAGATTAGGACTTTGACCATCATCGTATATTCCGCACCGTTCGGTATTGAGGTCAGCATGGCGCACAAAACAAAATGTCGCGTTGCCCCCTGCATACATATAAATGTTATACTACAGTGTGTGGAGTACAAAGTATACCCGCGAACAAACAAGTATAGCCCGTGTGCCTGCCGAACGACTTCCCGACACATACAGTCAGCATTTCTGTGGCATGGTTTGTAGAATACAGCAGATCAGCCTGAAATTTTCATAAATTACTCGTAAAATACTATGCGTTGACGTTTAAGTGATATGCAAGGACTTTGCTCGACGTCGCCATGTCGACTATTAATAGTGTTTGCAGGGTCAGTAGGTATAGGATGCTATGTCGGAGTCTTGAATAAAAATGCGTCATGCGCGGTTTTGCAGCACCAGAGGTACCATCCATGTTTCAAGGGCACCTTTACATCGTACGACTACGGTAATCATATGCACGCCTGCCTGCCCTAAGACGCACTACAGGTATATCCTACATAGGTACATACATATTTGATTGGAGAACCATGTCCGCTAAGTATTGCATCAACCAATACAGTTTAACGTACCCGACACCGATGACGTGTCCCATTTCGTGCAGGATAACGCCTTCGAACGTGCCGTCCGCTTCCATGTTGGCAATGTCGTCGATGTCAAAGCGCATGGACCCAAGCAGGCTGATCGTCCGGCATGCGTTCCAAATCTCTGAGGGACCAGCGGAACCAAGGATTCCTCCGACACCGTCGATGCTCTCCAGCGTAGAGCTGATCAGGAGACGTCCAGCCGGGTGGTCGGAGTTTCCTCCACAAGGCACGTGGGTAATGATCTCGGACCACCTGCTCAATCGGTTGGGAGTCGGGGTTGTCAATAGAAGCGCAGCAGCTACGTCATACACAACCGTGTGTGACGTGCGGACTGTGCATCCCAAACAATCATAGAACTGACGGTTGATGGACCTCTACTATGGTTATGTCATGGTTTCCGCTGGGGTACACAATCTAGTTCTCGTAGTGGGCGACACATGAGAAGGTATCGCGAAACGAATGCTGCGATATGGCGACCTGTAAAATGTAGCACAGTAGACACGCGACATAGACACATGCGCTCAGGATATATGAGCAATGAAGCAGTCTCATGAAGGGATCACGGTATGTAGCGAGTGCAAGAAGGTGCATATGGCCCCGGTGGAGTCGCTGTTGTGCAGGATCATCGGTTAAGTGGCAGGAAGATTTATGGGGCCGTCCCTGTTATACAGTACACTTTGAAATGCCGCCTTCACCTGTCAGCAGCAGATTGGAAAACGGCTCTGCGAGCATCCGTCCACGTCCCAATAAACTCGATCTCGATGTAGAAAGGGTCCAAGGCTGCGAAGTAGGCAGGTACAAATAAACACGCGTACACAGAAAACATATATTAAAATGGGCGATCGGGCGATTTCAAGGATTGTGAATGATTGGGTCATACCAACATTGTAGTTGAAGGTCGCCTGTATCAATCCTGCAAGTCAATCGCGTTTTACGTAACCTCTACCCTCAAACACAATACCAGGTATGTGTCTAAGGATGAACGCCGGTGGTTCTCACATGAGCTGTCGATCTGGCAGGCCATGCCTCCGTAGCCGGAAGCGCAGGAGCACACGTGACCGCCGGCAGGATCAGTCGAACACGACCCTCCGTTCTCACAAGGGTTGGGATTGCAGGCACCTGCGGGTTTAAACACCAAGGCTGCTTAGTGGCGGCGTGTTGTTGATGGGGACGCCAAAAGCATGCATACATCGCATTGCTCTGGAGCTGATACATGTGCGGACACAATGTAAAACGGATAATACACCGCAGACGATCTTTTCGAGTATAGTTTCATCGTTAGTATAGTATATAAGATCGCTTTTTGTGGGCTTAAGGGTATCCCTGAAGACCAGCAAAAAAAAAACAGGAACGCAGCAGGCGTGCGTGTCAGTACGGGCCATTTACCTTCTTCCTCGGCATCAGTAGGAGCTGGAGTCGGCTCCGGGGTCGGTGCTGGCGTCGGTTCGGGGGTCGGTGCTGGAGTGGTTTCAGGGGTCGGGGCTGGCGTCGATGCAGGTCCTTTGAATGGGTGATTCAGGGTAGTTGTTAAGGAAGAGAGCACGTCGCGGCAGCACAGGCGATAGGGCGTACGGGTAAGGAATTGATATTTTAGGTATACCTCGCCGCACTTAAACAAACAGTTTCAAAGAACAAACGACCGTGTACCGCCAACGCCATGCAGCCATCTGTCGATAGAGGAGGCTCCCTAAACTTCGAAGTACGCGTGTTACTCACCTGCAATGCACTGCCCTTCACAAATGTCGAACGCAGACGTTCCGCACGCTGCTCCAAACGCCGTGCACATCCTCCTCAACGAGTCTTCGGCGTCGTCATTGAAGTCGTCTTGCGGAAACTCGTGCAAGAAGCACACGTCCGCGAGGCCTACGCCGCACAACGTGTCCCAAGTCACCTCACAGTCGGCGCAGGGAAAAAGACGGCGGCGACTGGAGTGCACCTCCTCTACGATATCATCTTCTTCAGACGCAAGAAGCATCCTGGAGCCGATGTCTGAGGGAAATGTGTAATCCCTACCACGGACCGTCAGGCGTTTCAAGTTCCCCGATTCCCCGAAACGGTATTCCGACTTCAGTCCGAATTTCCAGAAGGTTACTCGGTAAGCCTCATCGCGACCGTCGTCCCACCAGTCGATCCTGTGGTTCGTCTTGTACTTCGTGACGGTTATCCTGTTTCGTGTTGCCTCCGCCACATAGCATCCCGTCATCAGCACGAGCAGGAGCGATGATTGCGCCGCACTTGAAAGCTTCATGATTCCTGCTGGGATGGGGGATAAACGGGTTGAACAATATTAGACTTGCAGGAGCCTGTGCCTGCTGTTTGTGGTAAACGACTGATTCAGACCATTTGCAAGATATGTGCTCTTCTGTATAGCTTCTCTAAAACATACTAATATGCACAGGTTGACCGTTTGGCAAATCGCACGTTTCATACGTAATGGTGTTCCCACTCTTCGTCGATAACTTCAATCTGAAGTACCGTCCGGCACAAAGAAGTGGAACTTGTCTGCGTCGAGCGAAGGCATGCGAAATGGCGAGCGACCATTCCACCGAACGAATTATTCGAGAAATTTCGTCTGGCAAAGGACACGAAGCAGTTTTTAACCTTAGCACGCATGTATCGGCCGTCGCAGTACTGAGAGTACCAAAATGAATCGGCCGTCGCGGTACTGAGAGTACCAAATTGCAATGCGGTACTTGTACCATGTATATGGTATGTATACGAAGTATATATAACTTTGGTGTGTATTTGAAGAGGTGCAACGAACGGTTGTGAGAGCGGGGAGAAGCAACAAGAGTCTTATTTTTTCTTGGCAACATTGATATCATGCATGATATATTATACCAGGTACACAAATACCAGCAGTTTATTTTGTTTTTTATTTCGCTCAATCTAAAAAGCCATGCACTTCGTACGTATTATATCCACAGAATCGTGAGCACATGAGTTGTACTGGTAATGTCCACACAGGGATTACTCAGGACATACACTGGGAGTGTTAATGAACGGTAGGCAGTAAGAAGGCAACACGCAGGTCATGGCACCACTGCTGTACGCCGGATGATCGCGTATTTTTGTTGTTTACGAGGCGATCCCAAATCGTACCTCAAAACGCGCTGCTTTGCGCAGATTTAAACAATACGAAATGTGAGCCGAAGCCGGGAGGACTCGGGACTTTTCCTATTTATATCTGATTGCGCGGGTTTTGAGGCGGCTAGGCTGTCCGCCCTAGTGCATTTTTGACGGGCTAGAGGGTACTTCTTGGTATTAATACGTACGACCACTGATTTGCGTGTGTAGACCTAACCCAACCCAACCCCGAACATGCAAGCAGTATCGCTAACCCCATCCCTGACGCAAACCGGACCCGAAAAGGAACAGAAACGGGCGAGAAACGCGGCTGCGCCGCTTTCGCATCTAGAATATTTGCGAAGAAGGTGTTCTGGACGCCGACCACGATTCCGTCGTGCGGACCACGGCTTTGAAAATTCTCATGATAAAACCTACCCTTCAGAACCCAAGCTACGACCATATTGCATGCAGTAACTCCTGGGGCTCGAGGGCGGCGGGGGTCTGCGCTGTGAGAGAACGGACGTTTGTGACTACTGACTGTTGTACTAAAACATCGCGAAAATGAGAGCTACTATTATCGCTGTGTTGTTGATTAAAAAAAAACGGTAGGAGACAAGAAGACACGTCAGCGGTGAGATCGAACAACTGACTGTAGGTGCATTGTCGGTATTGCGAGCTGCGTGTGGTTCTGCTGGCTTGTATAGCGTGTGTTACATACCTATGATGGAGTGTGAACACTAGCCCGAGACACTTATCGAGATACCTTGTGCATACTACTGTACTGTACACTATATACAACATGGCCGGTCCAGGATGGATTGTTTGTTTGAGACTGGGAGCGTTCTGCACTGCCTTCAGTGTGAGGAACTCTGGCGAAATTCAAATTCCAGCAATTTTCAGCCCGCCGCCGTGGTTGCTCGCTATACCTACGATATGATAGGTTTTCCGGTAAGGTGTATGTAAGACAATTCAAGAGGTAACAAAACATGTTGAAAGAGATGCACTACTGCTGTTGTAGGCAACTCCGTGTTGGGGATTACAGCAATCCCAAGGAGAGTATATAGGATGTATGGTACGAGGTATGATATGATATGTATTACGTTGTTGTCCCATGTTGCACCTACAAAAAAGTAAAACAGTACTGTAGGCGTATTTTCGTCTCTGTTCTGTGTTGTCATGAGGAGTCCTGTGCAGGGAGGACTTTGTCATGCTGTTACAAGCGAAATTGTACCGTACACGCTGCAGCTGCTGGGATCTGCTTTACTTCAAAGTAGAAGAACTCCCACTAGCCATAAACTACAGTAAGTAAGTGCATCATGCATCATGCACCGGTAGAGGTTGTTCGCGGACTCACCGAATGTCGGACGCGTCTCCGGTGTAGTTCAGCAGCAGCAGCAGCAGCAGCAGCAGCGGTATTAGTAGTACTGCGGTGTAGTTGTAGATGATTGCAGAGTGGTGAGTTGAGGGAGATGGCTTGGCCGAGTGAGGAGTGAGAGTGTGGGGTGGAGGGGCGGAGGGGTGGCACACTCCTACCGATCAACTTTGCAGCAGCAGATTTATGCAGTACTCGTACGTACAACAGCGTGCAACGGCTGACCACAATGCAAGAACGGGCAAACCAAGACACTTTCCACGAAAAATACCACCGACTAGTCAGACTAGTTCATGTCCGGCGGTACGCGCGGATACGCGCGGTTTCTACAGCAGTACGATAATATGCGTCTCTCCCTTCATGTACGAGTCGTTCTTTCGACCGATTCCAGTTTTGTTTCAGTGCCATCAAGTTTGTCGTGGTCGCAAGGTAATAGATATTAGGAATACTGAAAAGTAGGTTTATCAGACAAATTATTGGAAAACGTAACACGAGGATGCGATAACATTAATGTGGCCGATAATAATGGTTACTTCGTCCTCGGTCAGACTAGGATTTTGTTTTCATTTGTTTCGTTTCGTAATTTCGTTCAGGGTAAGTTCTTTGGAATTATGCGACCGCACACTACCGCCGTATCTCTGGCACCCAGATCTTTCCACGCACCAAATATATCACATACGTATATATACAGGACACCTATTAATAATCAGAAACGGGCTGATAAAAAATCCAGCCTGATATTAAGAGGAAAATAATAAATTCGGGAGTCGTTATCTTAAAATTAGTGTAGAAATCATCCTATCTCAAATAAAAAACCCAGCCTGGACCAGATTTCCCGATTCTTATGAAGTGTCCTGTACTGCTGTACCAGTACCTTGTATCATATATTTAAAAAAATAAAAAAAACAACAGCTCTGAGACCGAGGATTTCGTCGAAACTCATATATATATACTCGTACGTATTCTCATTATTAATAGTTCACCATACATACCAGGTGTAAATGTGTTTTGAGTCACCACAAATAATACCGTCTGTGCTACGAACGATGTTTCGATGTTCATTAGAAGTTCCATTTTACGGTATAGGACACCTAACTATTAATAGTAAGAAAACCAGGCTGACATTTAGAGTTTTTTTTTGTTTGGGGAGTCGTGATCGTGAAATTATTAATATTAATAGTAAGAAAATTGAATTGATAAATCGCGCCCAGTGTCCAGCGTCGTCGAGTACTATAATTTTCCCTTTTTTCTCTTGCATGCACCTGGATTGCTAGCAGGGTAGGTCTTGCCTGTCGTATATGGCAATGCATTGTCTGCTCTGCTTACTGCACTGAGTGTAGTATCTCTGTGTCGTAGTTTCGTGACCACATAACTGGTACCTTTTTAGGATGAAGAATCGGCACGGACACTGGGTGTGCTGGATGTCGACGTGTAGAAAGGAAGGTTTAATGTGAAGAACACACACACATAATACCAGTATGATAGAGCCGTAATAAACAATATTGCAGGTCGTCCAAAAGATGTACGTAGTTTACGTATCACAATAATAAGGTTATATTAATAATAGGACAATTAACAGTTCAGAATACGTGTTTCATTCGGGCCGGCCCACCGGTTGTCTATTCATACCAGGTAGCAGTTAACCACGAAGATTGCCAACTTGGAGGTCAGCGGATCGAGTCTCCCATATATTAAAAAATATATAAAAACAAAAGCTGTGAGCTCAGGGGCGTCCGAAATGTACTTTGTCGACACCGAACTGTCTAAAGTGGTCAGAATGGAAAACAAATCGGAGCACTGCTGTGATCCCTGGACGATTTAGCACAAAACCCGTTTTCAGCTTTTTTTATTTTTCCAAAAACCAATCACTTGGTTTTATAGAGGGGGGGGGGGCGTACTCATTTGTTACTTGCCTCAGTCATTTGACCATTGACCACGCATCCCTTTCGAGACGGAGTAAAGAGGAGGAGGGGGGGGGGGGTACTCATGTCGTGCACGGCCGTAGTCATATGACCACAGACCCTTGCATCTACTACAATGCCGGGACGGAGCAAGTTGGGTTTTCACCAACCAGGCAGACATTGCTTGCACCAAGCGCGAAGCGCCGTGAGGTATTGGGCGAGTCGCATGGAGGGTGAGCTGCATCATGCTAAGAGCACAGAAGTGGAGGGGGGGGGGGTGCTCATGTCGTGCACGGCCGTAGCCATATGACCATAGACCCTCGCATCCCTCCAATGCCGGGAAGGAGCACGTTGGGTTTTCACCAACCAGGCAGACATTGCTTGCACCAAGCGCGAAGCGCCGTGAGGTATTGGGCGAGTCGCATGGAGGGTTGAGCTGCATCCTGCTAAGAACCGCCTCTGAGGCGGACTTGCATATGGACGACAGCTTCAATGAGTTTATTTAATTTCTGGTGTGGCCACTTCCGGAGACAGCAATGGGTTTTACTATGTAACTGCCTCGCGGATGCCTTACCATATTAACACTACGTGATACGACCATTCCCCTTGTGCGGAGCAAAGGTTTTCCACCCCGCACAAATATCTACTCGACTTTGTGACCGCCAAAAAAACAAAAACAAAAAAACAAACAAAAAAAAAAAACCGGCACCTGGTTGTCTAGCTCACGCAGCGAGTGGCGTGTTTTACAGCGTCGTTGCCAACCACGCCAACCCAACCTAAAATATATCATATATTTATAGGGGGGGGGGGGGGGGGGTCTTTTAAACATATAAATGTGTAAAAAAGAGAGAGGGGGGGGGGAGGTCTTTTAAACCACGTGATGATTGGTTTTCGGAAAAAATCAGAAAACAGTATCGTTTTGTTTTAAATCGTGCAGCGATCACAGTGCTATTTTATTGATTTTCCATTCTGGCCAATTTTGATAGTTAGGTGTCGAAAAAATACTTTTCGGGACGCCTCGGTGAGCTCGAGGATTTCGTCGAAACTCATATCATACCTACGAAGTATTATATATATATATGTCTATGTCACGATTTTTATAATTATCAAACGACACCAACTAACTGTCGAGAGCGCCTGTTACAGCGTAGGTAGGCGCAATTCGACAAGAGTCGGCAAGAAGAGAGGAAAGTGTTGACCCCTTCTCGCGATCAAAAACACACATTTAGCGTTTTCATACAACCTGCCTGGTATATACGACGTACAGCAGTACTACTAGTGTATACTATAAAAGTACCTGGTATACATTTAGTTCCATCGAAACAGCAATAATAGCATTTGAGGTGGTGTTGTTGTCCCACGAAATCATACCACATAATACCAGATAATGCTTGGATAATGTGCTAATTATATTACGATGTTTGGTCCGCACATTGTTCCTCAGTTTTGTCTGGTTTTCCACAACGCGCGCGGAAAAGCCGCGGTCGGGTAGAAGTCCGCACCTGGGTTAGGGTTCGCGTTATTCGTGGTTGGGAGAGGGTTGGGTGGCATCGATGCCTGGTCTTGATTTGTGCCCCAAATACCACAAACAAAAAGGGGGGGGGGGGGGCTTCATCACCCCTACTATTACTATTCATTTTCCCTTTTATTTATTATGTTGTTAACTATTAATAGACGTTTATTGTCTTTGCACTTCTTTTTTTGTCTCTCTATTTTTTATTAACAGTCGTTACCCAGACCCACCCGTCGTGACAGTAGGCTGTTATCCTCCTTCGTCCCTTCTAACTCCGGTACGGTGCGTGCCTTGCATTTCTATGGCGAACATATTTTGCCTCTCTCTCCCTTCGTCGACCCGCGTCGAAATCCGCCTGCCCACGATACGAAGGCGCTCTCATCAATAATTTATCTGGAATCGTTTCCAAATAAAGTCAAAATCCCACCAAGGTGGGATTTGAACTCGCGTACCAAAATGATATAGTTGCACGACGTTTCTTCTATTACTGTTTACGTAGCAGGATTTAGCGTCTCCTTGCTTCATTTGTGTTCTGATTCCTTTCGACTTTTTTGTTTTTTTAGGAATTCGACGCGAGTCGACGAGGGAAGAAAGCGCTCAAATCTTCTCGCGATACAAATAAATGAAAGGCACGTATCATATGTCCCCTAGTGGGGAGGGAGGAGAAGACCCTACTTAGTGACCCCGGATCTGAGTATACCACTCACTACGAGGGAGAGAGAAAAAGGAAGGGCGAAGTGATGAAACAAAAAAAAACAAAAAGTTGTACGACGTAGTTTTAGTTTTGTACCATTTTTTCTGGTACGGGTTGTTGTGTCGTTGTGTTCTCGTACCCGGTACGTACGTCACTTGCTTTACCTACGAGCATTCATTTACTGATATTCCTGCTTTGCGTTGGTCTCCCTCAACATCTGTGACCAAATAAATAGCTTGGACGTATCTCTCTAGGCTTAGGAATCGGGACAGACACTGGGCGTACTGATGATGTAGTCACGTAGGCACGTAGGTAGAAATACCGGCCCAATGTAAAGACAACGCAGACACTGGACTTCCCGTGCTCGGGGTGAATTTGGTACGTCTCCTGGCGTGGTTTGGCACACAAGACCGGCGAAGGCGCCTCTAAAAAAATAGCGAGGTCGCGTTGAATCACAGTTATAATCTCGATGAGTTACCCCGATGTGGATTTCTGGATCCCAACTGGTGTTTTGTGATGTTTTATTCGAGTATATTGAACTACTGTAGAACAGCTCACATCGTCTCGACTGTATGCTGGCCCCTCGGGGGGACGATGCTTGGGCACTACATATAAAACATTTTTCGGTGTTGCCACGTCCGGCATCTTCAGCCTCAGATCAAGCCCTACCATTGGAACCGAAACTCCAAGTGTACTGTTGTAAATACCGCATCAGTTTCATAAATTCAAAACTTGCAGTAGTATGTGCACGCACAACACCCGGACCATTGAAACATTAATATTGGAGGGCGTAAGCTTTATTTTGACCCATCCGCCGGAGGATATAAAAACAAATAATAATAATAATATTATTTCATGGTAAAAGTTGATATATATTAATAGCGTATGTATGTATGTATGTATGTATGTATGTATGTATGTATGTATGTATGTATGTATGTATGTATGTATGTATGTATGTATGTATGTATGTATGTATGTATGTATGTATGTATGTATGTGTGTGTTATGTGCTCGTAGCGCCCCCCCCCCTTATTCATCGGCGCCCCACACAGCACGCCGAAGAGGTTAAGAACCCATACCCTGTCCAAGGATTGGGGGTTATATTCCGTCCAAGTTTTAGCACAAACCCTTAAATCTAGTTCTTCCTTTCTCTGCGAAGGGGTGCAGAACATCAAGTTATGATGGCATTACATTGTAAAGGAGAACAGTAAAACTTCTATTTATGTTGACAGGTTGCCGAGTCACACCGTTTAACACACGGCATCCATTAATGAGGCACAACCTAACATAAATGCATTTCCAACTTTACGCTTCAGGACTGCAGTCATTCAAGCTGATCGTGTTTCAACAACTCAATTGTCTTCTTACGACTGACACTGTATATACACATACAATACATGCTCTGCCTTTTGAGGCCTGGAGCCATTCAGACTATGCACATACCTACAGTACCTTGTCTGCGCTGCGCACCTTATGCGTACGGTGTTTCCTTCACGCCACTGTTCACTGCGGGCCTCCCTCCTTCAGCTAAACCTTTGGGCTTGCTGTTCTGCCCGCCTCATCTAACTGCGCCCCCCGTGTTCCCTTCCTCGTCTAGCGCCAGCAAAATCCACGCGCCCACGATTAGAAGGTTAAAGGTGGTCACCATTTCGACCTGTTGAAGGCGCACACAGCAGTAGTTACTACATGCCGTAGTCGTAGACAGATAGTCTGCTCCTGGCTCTTGCAACGGAACAGCCCACTAGACCGCCCCTGTGCTTCAGCTATAACGCCAAGCGGAAGCCTTCCGAGCTACCGACACTAAGACGGCGGACCCTGATAGAAAAATCTGTTGATTACCTCGAAGTAACGCTGAAGCATCATCCCGCCATCATATTTAACTGTTAATAGACCAGTCACAATGCCCCTTGCAAAGTGAGGGCGCAAACAAATCCACGAAGGAGGAGACATTCAACAGTGTGTCAAACATAGCAATGTGTGAACAACCTCTCCATTCGTTATCACTAACGGTGTGAAGTGATAATACTGTAGTTTGTACGATATGCCTCGTATCCTCAAGGGTTTAAGTACTAACGGTATGAAGTGATAATACTGTAGTTTGTACTAACGGTATGCCTACAGGGTGAAGGGAGGGGTCCCGACCCCCTGTGGTGCAGTCCGGTCCCGCAAAGCGTCGTTATACGTATAGGACCATTGCCGCGGGACCCACAGCAACGAGATTCAACCGCCACGACGCTGTGAAGGCCGTGGCGTTGCTGTTGTCATCCGATGCACCACATGTGACAAGAGCACATATACTTCAAAATGGTGTTGTTGTGGTATGGTTATGTTATGCGTGGAGAAGGGGGGGCGTCGTGAGGGTTTAAGTTCTCTTTTTTTGTGCTGATCAGTTTAGGAAAAACACGTTTAATTTTAAACATGTTTCATCTGTTAGTTACAGTATTTAGCGCTCGACCGGTTGTCGAGAAAATCAGCGTTGACATTCGTCCGAGGGGGTGTGGTATACAGTGTCATATACGGTAGATCGAGTTTGGAGACGAGGCCACTCTGTTGGGGTGCCTGATGCGGCCTTGGGAGGTGTTTAGACTGTTTCTCTGTTTACTTATTATGGGTCACAGTAGTGTATTCTTACATATTCTTAGGGGCGAACTCCGTTGAAGTTCCCGATTCAAATGTTTATTTTCTTCTCGAAGTTTAGCAAAAATTCGACTCGTACATAGCTGTAAGTTCTTCAAATACGCAAGCAACTATGAACACCTACATTATTATTTACTGTCGCGTGTTTTGTTGCTCACGGACACGCCTGCCAAAGAGCAAAATTACGCGTCGTGCCTCTCAGGCCCGTGACACACCTCACGCAAACAATACGCGGCGGTGCGCCTTTCGGCAACTGCTGTTTACTCATTTTGTATTTGTGGCAACAGCAATAGTGGTGGATGACTTATCCTCGATCTCACAGCGTTTCGTGCACGTTTTGTACTGCCATACTAATTAGGTTTTCGGTACACATATCTATAACTAGTAGTTCAAACGGCCGAACAACAGATATATGTCGGTCACCCTGAGATCTAATACCCCACGATATTCAGTACGGCGGCTGAGCTGCAACCAGTAGTGCACAAAGCGTGGATAATAAACGCGCGCTTTCGTGCTGGCTTAAGTGCAGCAGGCTTCGTTCTACCCTGCGAGAAATACGTGTACGCGCGTCTTTTAAGGGTTCCGCCGCGGTACGCGTACTTGACTAGGGGTTGTCTTCTTCTCGCGCTTGGCGCGAAGCGCAATGCAAGCAGGCCAGCAACGAGTTCCTCGCTTTGCCTGTGCATGGTGACACGGTTACGGTTACTAGTTGTACGAACTCAATGGCCGTTGAATTTATTGGAATAGAACTGGGTTGTTTTTGCTTTCGTTGGAAACGCACACGCACTGATATTCAACAAGCTCCCGGAGACAGGCTTGCCCATAAAGCCAACAGGAGCCTCAGTGTACGAACGAATATGTTGGCCTGGAAAGCTCCCGCAGCATCGATATAGTAATAATATGGGGTAGTTCGGGAGAGACGGGCACGAACTATATTATGTTGTAGTTCAGATTGGCAAGAGATGCGGTCTTACCAACACCTGTACACCTGAGTTCAGAAGCAGCCCGCGGACAACATCGCAGTACACTCGACAAGGGTAGTTTTAGTGGGAACGCAGAGACAGACAATGGTGGCACAAGACATCATATTACATGTATACAGTGCAGAAACGCCAAGCTCGGTGACGTTCCGAGTATCACTGCCGGTTACAAACTATGACCTAACGAGTATCATCGTATATATCTACAGATGTGCAGACCCGAGCATAGCCAAGGGCGCTACCATATATTTCCATCGTCTGAGCTCTTGCACCCCAACTGGCGTCGCTGATTCCACTAGCAACCAAGCCGCCAATTCTGACCCTAGGAATACATTTCCACCGGTTGGGCTGACAGATAAGCGACTGGTCGGCCACAAAAACCGAAGAGTCTACCACAACCAATCACAAAAACACGTAACACCTATTGATCGCCGTTACGCGTGTCGTACTCGACGAGTGGGACCCATAACTTACGACGAAGTTACACTTACAATCCGCTTGACGACGGCTCGATACATTATACTTACTCTGACTCCACGTAGACACTACAAGTAGTAGTACAACCTCTGACACATGTTCCTTTGTTTTTCCAATCGTTTCAGATTGAGAAGCTCGTCGAACTACGTACCATATATACACGGACACAACACGAATACAAGCCGACCTGTCGTCAACAGCATGACCGCATTCCAGCTACCACCAAGTCACCTGGAAACTTCAACTGCAGTAGGGTAGATTTTACACCAACCCCCCTTGCCCGGTCGAGGGTGTTACTCCCAACAGATCCATCCCCACGGTGAAGTTTAAGTTCCTATCTGCCGACTCGGCACCATATATCTCAATACATTCGCTACGACACCCGGCAAATATGTCCACAAAACTCACGTATTCACCACAATACAACCACACCAACACTACTTACCAGTCACGCATGTCACCATCGGAGGGCGCCTAACAGCGTATGAGGTTTCTCACTGGAGGCGTTATATATCTCGCCCGAAAACCGAGTTTAAGAAAAATGGACCAATGAACACTGTTGGGAGTTCAAAGAACAAAACTTGACCATAGAGTGACGACTACACTGCTTGATGGGGAAAGGACACAGCTGGTGTCCGACATACAATACAAGGACTCGTACTGCGGCACGCTCACGCTGGTGACAGACGGTGGATGACCTATAAGTATCCGCATCGTGGTCGCTATCTCGAATTCCAAAAGGAGGTAAGCCGACGCGCGATCTCATGGCCCCGGTCTTCAACGATAATATGTGTCTGTACGAGTATAAACACTCTGTTTTGATTACAGTAGGTCCTCACTACAAACACCCCATCAGTCCCAGTGACACAACAAAATGGCCGAAAAATACTTATCCTAGAATGCGTCTAGTATTCACATCCAACATCCGATACACTATGTTCCCTCACTGCGGTTCTTCACAATACAAAACAACACACTGGTAATACTACAACGAGATGCCAGAGACGTAGACCGTGCAAAATTCGCGCCGTGTGTGCCGTGCTAGTGGTCTGCTGTGGCCGTTGACTGTGCCGCTTAGAACTCTATGCCGACGCCGAGTATTTCCTCAACAACGGTGCCATCGTCGTCGATAGCAAGGATTATCGTGTCCACGGTGGTGTCGTTGATCGACACAAGCGGCTCCGACTCCGCCCTGAGCGAACCGTCTGGAATGAAAGGCAGCGCAAAACAAAGAAGAGAAAGGGATATGTGTGCGTTCAGACAAGGTAAAGTACGTGTGTGTAACCGTCAAAATGTTTTATGTGCACGGGCAGCGTGGAGCGGTGGTGGCCCTCGTTGGGGAATTTCGTTCGCGAACATAACGGGCCTTATATACCACGACACTTAAACCTCGTGCTCTAGACTGTCAATCGCTTGCCACGTGGGGCTACGTTTTATGCCGCATTACATTTCGAGCACTTGAGCCCCCACGCGGTGCTACCAGGCACGAAATAACACGCTCTGTGACGTCAGGGTCTAATTAATATGACACGCTTCTAAGGTTCGCGCTTATAGGCGGCAAAACCACCCAAACTCGATAGACAACGTGAGTCATTTGCGTGACATCAAAACAGGACCGCAAAAACCCCGCGCTATGAGTGTCGGGCAAACAAAGTAAACGTGTGCGTACTCGCTCAGGAGAGACTTACCGCGCTCGGAAGGCAGAGTGTATGCATCCACCTGAGGTACAAGACAAGAAGCCACACCAAACAGGGCCGCAGGCGGATAACAACGAAGGGGTCGAAGTAGTCAAGAGTAGGGTACACGGTAGTAAAAGTACGGTCGTTGCTTGAAACAGTGAACAGGTACTCGCCGGGTGCTATATCCGAATGTCTTGGCAGATAGCAGCGGTAGCACGCTGCGATTTGGTACAGACCACAGTTTCGTGCAGATAACATACAATCCTCTCACCAAGAAAAGTGGTGACAGCTTGTCGTCTCTGTGGACAATACGAGTGGGCTCGGGTCGACGTAACGTGGACACTTATAATTCAAAGCTGCCGCACACACGAAATATCGTCTGCTGGGTACACATTATTATCGGAACTCACCGCGCTTGCGTCGACAATGTAGTCGAGGTCGTCAAGAATGGCCGCGGTCATCTTGGTCAGGAACATGACCTGTCAGACATAGGAGATACAACGACGAAGAAAAAATCGATACCTGGACGCCTTCGCCTCTGTAACATATTACACACGAGAAAATACAAAAACCACAAGGACAACCGAGTCAAGTTGCACTTGCTGTAAATAGTCATACGCACCGAAGCCAACAGTTGTCGGAAGAGTGCGATGCGTTGAACACCTATCTATGTTACCAATTGCGATGCAATTCCTGTCGTACAGCATCGTCGGCAGAAAATCCCTCATGCTCGTAAAGGAATGTACAACGGCGGGTGACGAGTCGGGGTTTGCATGGTACATGACGAATCATTCAGCATGACCATCTTACATTGTCGACGTATCCGGTCATCAACTCATCGTCGAAAAGAGTCTCATCCAGGTGGCCACAGCTCGTACCTGCGGGCAAGGCAACACGACAGTTGGGGCCCGTTATATTTTGGGTGTAGTGTTCATCCCATGCTCGACACGAGTTGTTCTTATGTCAATTGTGTTCGTATCTATCGTTGTTGCCTTTCAAAGCAGCAACCAGCCACCGTTTGCAGCCACCGCACACGAAGTGCAAACATCTAACCAAGATCCTCCACACAACAAGTGGATGGCATGTGCAGCAGTTCCAGCGAATCAAATGCATCTTGATACACAAATGACTAATCATGCAGACACACTGCTGTCGCTTACCGGGTGCTCCGTCCAACTCGACGATTTCATTTCCTGAACCACCGATGTCGGCATAGGCGCTCACGGCGGCGGGACACGTCCAGGAAGGGTCTCCGTTTGCCCGGCATGTGGTGCACTCGCCAAAGTTCTCTCCCCAAAGAGTTCTGGCCAGGGAAACAGTAAAACCGCAGGGTAGATTAACACTGTGACCATCATCATATATTGCGCACCATTCGATTGTGAGGCTAGCATGCCGCAAAAACAAATTCTCGCGTTGCCCCCTGCATATACGTAAATGTTATATAGTATATGTACCACAAAGTATACCCGCGAACAAACAAGTAGAACCCGTGTGCCTGTCGAAAGGCTTTCCACCACGTACAGTCAGTATGTCTCTGGCACGGTTTGTAGAATACAGCAGGTCAGCCTGATGTTATTTATTAACTACTGTACTATTATAATATACGCGTTGGCGTTTAAGGGTCAATCAACACAAGGACTTTGCTCGACGTCGCCATGTCAACTACTGTAGTGCTTCCAGGGTCAGTAGCTTTAGGCTGAACATAAAAAATACGATCGGTACAGCAGTAGTGGCTTTTAAAATCGTGTACGTACACAGACGTCACAAGCACCGCAGGTTCAGGTATATGTTTGTGGGCTGTAAACGAGCGCCCTCCTGTTAACCTCGTCAGCGGAATCGTTGTCATGCCGCCGTCGCGAATAGAAGTGCGTGATACGCGGGTTTTCAGCACCAGAGGTACCATCAACGTTTTCAGGGAACCTCCAGATCGTACAAATACAGTCATAATATTCACGCCTGCCTGCAGTATTTCGTATCATATGCTAGGTGTATACGTATATGTATTTGATTAACGAACCACGCCCTCTAAGGGTTACATCAACCAATGTAGTTTAACGTACCCGACACCGATGACGTGTCCCATTTCGTGCAGGATAACGCCTTCGAACGTGCCGTCCGCTTCCATGCTGGCGATGTCGTCGATGTCAAACCGCATGGATCCTAGGAGGCTGATAGTTCGACATGAGTTCCAAATCTCGGAGGGACCAGCGGAACCAAGGATTCCTCCGACACCGTCGATGCTCTCAAGCGTGGAGCTGATCAGGAGACGTCCAGCCGGGTGATCGGAGTTTCCTCCACAAGGCACGTGGGTAATGACCTCGGACCACCTGCTCAAGCGATTGGGAATCGGGGTTGTCAATAGAAGCGAAGACGCTACGTAGTATACAATACAAAACGTGCGTGACTTGCTGACTATACACCCCGGTGGATTTACCTCTGCTACGGCTATGCAGTGATACATTATCGTGCCGCTCGAGTACACAAGCTAGCTCTCGTAGTAGGCAACACAATACAAGGTGTCGTGAAGCGGAGACTGCGATATTGCGACCTGTAAAATATAGCACACTACAGTAGACGCACGACAGAGATATATGCCGTGCGGTTATACGAGGAATGAAGCAGTATCATCCAGAGATCAAGGTACGTAGCGAGTGCAAGAAGGCGCACATGGCCCCTGTTAATACGTTTGGGTCCGCACCGGTGTTTTGTCTGACACGATACATGGAGTCACTGTTGGGCAGGGTAATCGGTTAAGCGGTATGAATGAAGATTTATGGGGTCGGCCCTGTTATACAGTACATTTGGAAATGCCTTCACCTGTCAGCAGCAGATTGGAAAACGGCCCTGCGAGCATCCGTCCACGTCCCGATAAAGTCGACCTCGATGTAGAAAGGGTCCAAGGCTGCGAGGTAGGCAGATACACATAAACACGCGTACACAGCAGCATTCAATGAAAGGGGGTGATCGGTTTATTTCAAAGCTTGTGAATCATTGGGTAGTAGTTGAAGCTTGGCTATATCGTTTGTGTAAGTGAATCCCGTTTTATCTAACCACTTCTACTCTCATACACAATACCAGATATCTGTCTAAGCATGAACACCGGTGATTCTCACATGAGCTGTCGATCTGGCAGGCCATGCCACCGTAGCCGGAAGCGCAGGCGCACACATGGCCGCCGGCAGGGTCAACCGAACACGACCCTCCGTTCTGGCAAGGGTTGGAATTGCAGGCACCTGCGGGTATAACCACCAACCGTGCTTAGTGGGGGCGTGTTGGTGATGGGGGCGTCGAAAGCATGCATACATATCATTGCTCTGGGACTGGGATATCTATCGGACACGATGCATAATGGATATAATGCGTTCGATCTCTTCTTCGAGTAAATTTTGATCGTTGTTGTAACAGACCAGACCGCTTTCTGCGGGCTTAGGGCATTCATAAGAGCCAGCAACACAAACATATGAGGACTGCATCCGTGGGTGCCAGTACGGGCCAATTACCTTCTTCCTCAGCATCAGTAGGAGCTGGAGTCGGTTCCGGGGTCGGTGCCGGCGTGGTTTCAGGGGTTGGTGCAGGCGTCGATGCAGGCCCTTGAAAGAGGCGATTCAAATACATCGTTGGGGAAGAGAATACATCGCGGCAACACAGGCGATAGGGCGTAGGGGTAAGGGGTTATTGTTTCAAATATAGACCCCGCCAGACTTACCTGCACAGCTTTCAATAACCACTGGTCGTGTACCGCCAACGCGATGCATCGTCTATTTGCCTATAGAGGAGGCTCACTACATACGTGTAACTCACCTGCAATGCACTGCCCTTCACAAGTGTCGAACGCAGACGTTTCACACGCTGCTCCAAAAGCATTGCACATCCTCCTCAACGAGTCTTCGGCGTCGTCGTTGAAGTCGTCTTGCGAAAACTCGTCCAAGTAGCACACGTCCGCGAGGCCTACGCCGCACAACGTGTCCCAAGTCACCTCACAATCGTCGCAGGGAAAAAGTCGGCGGCGACTGGAATGCATCTCCTCCTCGATCTCATCCTCCCCAGACGCAAGAAGCATCCTGGAGCCGATGTCCGTGGGAAACGTGTACTCCCTGTCACGGACGGTGAGGCTTTTCAAGTTCCCCGATTCCCCGAAACGGTATTCCGACTTCAGCCCGAATTTCCAGAAGGTGACTCGGTAAGGCTTGTCGCGACCGTCGTCCCACCAGTCGATCCTGTGGTTCGTCTTGTACTTCGTGACGGTTATCCTGTTTCGTGTTGCCTCCGCCACATAGCATCCCGTACTCAGCACGAGCAGGAGCAGTGATTGCGCCGCACTTGAAAGCTTCATGATTCCTGCTGGGATGGGGAATACACGAGTTGAAGAGTGTTAGTCTTGCGCGCAGCCTATGCCTGCTGTTTGTGGTAGAGTACTGAAATGTCATATATATAGCTGTTTAAACCGACACTAATAGGCACACGTTGACATGCTGCCTATCACACGCAGCATATGACTGTTCCCATTCTTGGTCGACAAACTCCTTACGAACGCCTGAGTGTCTTCTGCTACAGCGTACTGATACCCTGCTCTCCTACGCTAAGGCCCTTAAAATGACCACACGATGTAGAGTTGACAATATCATCCAGCACAAAAAAGTGGTACTTGTCTGGAGCGATCGAACGTATGGAAGACGGCGAGCGACCCATTTTCCAAGACGATACGTGAATTAATTTTGTCTGGAAAAAGACACGATACTTTTCGAGTATATACATGTACATAATGCATGAAACGACCGTCGCAATACGGAGAGTACCAGTGCAGTCAGTACCTGTACTCGGGGCATGCTACGTATTTGTGTATTTGACGAAATCCCGCGGACGGTTGATAGGAGCCAGGAGAACGACGAGTTTTCATTTTACGTCAAGAGATCGATACCAGGTACCAGGTATGATATAACATACCTGGTACGTAACATCATACTACAATATGTTATAGGCTTTACTTTTTGCTCATGCTAAAAACATATGCACTCATTTTTTGCTGTCTGCCAGTCTGTGAGTACGTAAGTCGTACTGGTATGTCCCCACAGAGGTGCATCAGGCCAGACACTGGGTGTGCCGATGAAGTACCGTAGTAAGAAGGCAACACGCAGGTCAGGACACACACAATCGCACGCTGTACGACGGATGGCCACGTTGCATTATATATTTAACAAAAAAAAAAAAAAAAACTGCTGTGAGATCGAGGATTTCGTGGAAACTCATTTTTGCTATTAATAGCTGAGCGTAATACTTCGATCGCGCGTACTTACGGGTTTTATATGTCCTCATGCAGGATGTACATCCCGTATGAGGGGGATATGTACGATCATTAATCGTGCAACAACACGAGCTGTTTTACGTACGAGTAGATGAAACAAAAAAACAAATTGTGAGCCCAAGCCGAAAGGACTCGGGACTTTTCCTATTTCAATCTGTTAGCGCGGATTTTCAGGGGGTAGTTTATCGCGTACTGCATTATTCAGGGGCCAAAATAATTTCCCTGTTATTCACAGGATAATGGTCCGGACGTAGACCCCACCCAACCCTACTCCTAACGGCAACCCTAACTATGCTCCCAACCCTGATCCCAACTGGAACCTAAACGGAATAGAAACGTGTTAGAAACGTGGCTGCGGCGCCTTCGCATCGAGCATGATCATTACGATAACATTCTCGACACGGACCACGATTCCGACGTGCGGACCACGCCTATAATATGTGTGCAATATTACTGTAGTATTATTACTATCATCTTTGCCATCCGCCAATGTGCAGCATGAGCTTCAACGTTCATCACTCATAACATTCGCGAAAGCAGAAAACCACGGAACCTAAGGAAACCTATGCGCAAAGTCTAACTTCCTTCTATGTCTACTTCCCGCTCTCTAGTGGGACTTGGGGGGTGAGGGAGACCTGCACTTTGCGAGCACCCATCTTAGTGACTAAGCAGCATCCGCTGTGATTGAGAAAAATACCGAATAACACAAGACACGTCAGCCGTGAGATCGAAACAATGTCCGCGCCTCAGCTTTGCAAGCTACGTGTGGTACTGCTCTACTTCGATGCGTGTCACTTGTTATCTGGACTACACTCCGCAGTAGCCCGGCACACCTTTCGATATACAACAAGGCCGGTCCAGGGTAATTTTGCAGCCTTAAGATTGGTGCTTTCTACACTATACTACAGTAACGTCAGTATAACCACTGGAAAACCCCGAAATTCCCGTAATTTTCAGCCCGCCTTTGTTATTGCTCCGATCATGATCTGGCTATCTGGTTTGCGTCCGGCAAGACATACGAAGAATAACCAAGAGAGGGGACATATGTTGGAAGATACACAGAATACTGTGGACAAAGTCCGTTACATTACAGTAGTACAGTGACAACAAAAATAGCAACAGCACTATATAGGGTACCAGAGGCATATATACATATATATGTGTTATCCTGTTGCACCCACAAAAATGTTACTATGCAGTTGGCTGTCTGTTGTCATGAGACGTCCTGTAGTGGGTAGGAAGGACTTTATCCCACCGCCAAGCGAAATTGTACCGTACACACTGCTGCGGCATGTCCAGATACCTGTATATGTTTGTGTACAAGACCTTCCACTATCACTAGCCGTGAACTGCGTGCATCGTGCACCGGTCAAATTTGTTTGCGGACTCACCGAATGTCGGACGTGTCTCTGGTGTAGTACAGCAGCAGTAGCAGGAGTAGTCGATGCTGGCAGGGTGGAGAGTTGAGGGCGATGGCTTGGCCGAGGTAGAAGTGAGAGTGCGGGGTGGAGGGGTGGAGGGGTGGTAGCCTCCTCGCCGCCAGATATCCGGCAGAAGGCAGTACAAATATATACGTATGTTGAACGAGTGCTGCTGGTCACCACAATGCCCAACCAAGACAATTTCCACTAAAAATATCACTGCTGTATTATATGGTGCATTTACGGTATGTTGAAGTGTACACGGTATGTCCAGCAGTATGATATATATAACTAAGTATATATACCCGTACCTGGTATATTATATAAGTAAGTATATATATACATGTCTCTCTCTCCTCGTATACTCGTAAGCGTTTCTTTCCTTCGATTTCAGTATGTTTCAGCGCCATAATCTAGTTCGTCGTGGTCGCAAGGCAATAGGAAAAAACTTAAGGTGGGTTTATCAAACATAATTATACGAGTAGTCAAAAGTCAAATGAGGTTGAGAAAAACCTCAATGTGGTCGGTTAGGAACAATAATAATCGTTGTTTCGTAGCCGGTCAGAAAATTGATTTTTGCACTTCTGTTACTGCTGTGGTTTAGAAAATTCGTTTGGAGCAAGTTCTTCGGGTTTATTCGGCCGCCCAGCCTGCTGTATCTCGGGTCTCGCGTTTACGAGTACCCACTTTTTTTCCGTACACAGCACGTACGACATATATATGATACACATCATATGTTGGTATGCTCTTAAATGATAGTATACATACACACCTGTACGCAGTGTTTCATCGTTTCTACGTATTGTATATATATATGTACCTGGTAGATGTGTTTGTCACCACACACGGCATCTGCGATGGATAAGCTGACCCAGCGATACTTCGGAAGAAGTTACTCTATTGGTTAGTCCCGCATGCGCGGATCTTCAAGCAAACGACGAGACTTGACACACGTGTAGGCCCACTCACAAACCAGAAAACAAAGCAAGCAAACTGTATGTGTAACACACGGCTCACGCTTTGGAATAATCTAGGAAAATTGCAACATAATATTTTAATAAATCGTGCTTACGCAGTGACAAGCGATACACTAAACGTAAGTTCTACCAGCATATAGTAGATCGTGCTCGAAGGTGTTCGAACGTGGTATCACAACATATAGCACGGTTCTAAGGTTCGCTCATATGACGTGTTTCGTGCGGGCATCCCTATACTGAATAATGTGGCGTCATTCAGCGTTTTCACGGCTGCTGTCGTTCAAGTAAAACATACCAAGTACATATACAATGTTTCCTGGTAAATAAATAAGGCCATCAAAATCAGCGGGGTCGGGTAGAATCGCAATCTCTCTCAATGAGTTACCCCGGGGTCGGTTCCTGGGTCCTAGCTGCCGTTTTATAATGATACTTCAAATATATATATATTGCAGTAGAAACCATATTAGACCAAAGTCGGCTCGACTGCATGCTGGCCTCTCGGGGAAACAACCAGTGCTTGGGCAGCACAGTCATCAAACATTATTCGGTGCTGGCATATCCGACATTTCCAGCCACGGATCAAGCCCTACATACAATACTAACAGAACAACCTACAACAAGTAAACTGGTATACATGCAACAGCAATTAATTTCAGAATTTGAACTTGTAGGAAAATTTGCACAATACTCAAACCACTTACTGTGCCAGGTAAATATTTTGTGGTAACAGTAGTTGATAGCGTACGTATATGGAGTGTACTGGTGCAGTAATCGTACCGCGACGCGTGCTACGGTAGAGGTAGCACTTTTTGGCTGGATCATTTTCTGAACGATCTATTAATAGCTCCTTAACCCAAATTCGTCGGACTTTCATATTTTTTTGTGACGAATAATGTTTCAGAGTATAATACTTCGGTCATGATATTTCTCACCCGGCAGCACTTTTATTTTCCTCCAAATTTGTTTCGGTGAGGTATGACGCTCCTTAAGTGAGGAGCTCAGAAACAACATGGTGCACCTCTATCGTAGCATGCGTCCCGCCCCCTTTCGTCCATATTGGCATCATACAATACGCAGTACCAGACAACACACCAACAAACTCATATTTTGGTCAACGCTTGGTGTTTGTTTTCTCTCCGATTGTGAGCACAGGCCCCTTCGGGCAACACCTGTAAGAGCACCGCAGTCTCGAAAACAAAATCCGTTTTCTTTTTCAGTTTGCAATCCGTACTATTTCTGGGATCATTTCGACCTTTCATGTGCCTCCCTACCGAACAACTTATTTTATACGTTTTAATGCCCAGACCTACTGCCTATGGGCAGTTCAGAGAGCGTAGCTCAAGTGCAAAATGTTTTTTCTGATGATTCGGGTCGATCGGACTTTATTTGCATCACGAAAAGTGCCTCTTGCTCAAAACCGACTTCCCATACCTATGATACCCAGAGACAACTTGAAAGAGCAGCCTGCAGTTTCTCCGGCTGCTGATACTGCTTTCACCCCGATTTCCGACGAGCATCATATGAGCCCTAACTACTATTAATAGTAGGTAAACCTACGTGGGCCTCTAGTGCGACCGTCCGTAGCGTCCTACGCGGCCACATCAGAGTGTATATATACCAAACAAGAGTTCCGAAACGATCAAATTTATTGCTGCTGAGCACTTTCTTTTCGTGACGTAAACGTGGCAAAGCGAGGGATGTACATTATTTGTCTTTTTCGTGGCACGTGTCGCGACATGCCGCGACACCCCACGACGTGTCGCGGCGAGTGTCGCTAACCCTAACCCTAACCCTGACCCTACGTGTCGCGACACGTCGCGACACGTGTCGCGACACGTGCCACGAAAAAGTCAAATAAGGTAGATCCGTGGGCAAAGCCTGCGCACCGTTGCAGATCCAAGGACCCCAACACCCCCTATCAATATAAACTGTGACGAACAAGCCATACGTTGATCGGGAGCAGGTGTGAGTATGAGAACTGGAGCTATGCCGTGTGCGCTAAGGAGTGATGATGCGTTGTTATTGTACCATAAATGGCATTGCTGGTATAACACAAACAAGCACCATTTTTTATTTTTCTGAACATTCAAAGATTCAGTTGTTTTGTTGTGACCGAACGGGCCGTTTGAGATGTCCAGCGATACGGTTAAGTCCCCTACCGGTATACCGGTATATGTCGACGGGCAGAAAAACCGGTTACTATGAAGAACATACCACACACGCTTTTCGCATTTTTTTCAAGGGACCCGTAGTTAGGAGAACCCACGCCAGAAGAGGCCCCTAAAATCCAGTGGTCCTTACTCTTCGAAGGGATGCAAAACGACCAGCTCTTACCAACACTTTCCTATTTTGTAAAGGAGTGAGTGCGATGAGGCTTCTGCTTTTCTTGGCAAGTGGCCTAGTCGCACCGTTTAATGCACGGCCTCCATTCATGACGCTCAGCCTTTCGTATCTACAAATGCGACTATACGCTTCAGGACTGCAGGCATTTAAGCTCATCGTGTTTGCCGCTGTTAGCGACTCGATGGCCATGTCCACCGTCATACCGCTCGTGCCTGTGGAAGATCTCACGTATAATACCTGGCGGTGATCGAGTTCATGCCTTTCGGCAACTCCGGCTGTCTTCATTGCACTGTAGATTTGTGGCTAAAGTGGGGGGAAACTCATCCGTGACATAACATACTTATTGTACATTGTACGTATGCGGCAAATATTCATTAGTTCTCGATACACAGGTCTATTTTTGTTCAAGCGGCCCAGCAATAGGTCGGTCGCCCTGACATCCAATACGACACGATATCCTATACGACGGGTTGAGCTGCACCCAGGAGTGCTCTGTAATGTATAGTCTTCTTGGCCGCTTCCAGGCCCAACACACGCAAATCGAACATTTCCAGTAAGCCAATGCCCCGACTGTAGGCAGGATATATGGAGGGACCTAAGATGTATGCACCATACACGAGATACGAACAAAGTCTTAGACACGGCAGGCAGTAGTGTGACCAGCACACCCGTAAGAACCGGCATGTAAACGGTACAGTCCACATTGCCGGATCATGGTCAAGGGCCTAGACATGGAAGGTGTCGTCATCGTACCGGCAGCAGATGTACCGTTACCGCTGGAGACTGCATAGGCAATTCAACCCTACGTGTTGCTTAGCACCTCCGTGGCATTGGCATGCGCCGCGTAACGCACTCTGTAAAACGTTAAACAAATACTACGCGTGCTGTTTTGCTTGCTTTAGTGCAGTTTATTCCATTCTGCACAGCGCGGAATACGTGTACGTATCACACACTTACTGTTAGTATGTAAACAAACTCATTCGCCAGAGAAAATTTTGGAATAGTACTGGGTTGTATTCGCTTTCGTCGGAGACGCACACGCACTGTTGTACTATTAGGTCCCGGAAAAAGGGCTTGCCTATAAAGCTAAGGGGAGCCTCCGTGCACGAACGAAAGTGTTGGCCTGGAATGCTCCCGCAGCATCGAAATAGTTATCATCTGGCATCGTTCGGGAGAGACGTGCACGAACTACATTATGTCTCAGTTCATATTCGCGAGAGAGACAATCTTGCCAACACATGTACTCTTGAACTCAACAGCAGCCAGCGGATGGCATCGCAGTACACGCGGCAAGAATAATTTTAGTGGGCACGCAGAGACAGACGATGGTAGCAAAATACATCATATGACTACGTATGTATGTATACATTCCAGAAACGCCAATCTCGGTGGCGTTCCGAGTATCAATGTCGTTTACAAGCTACGGCCCAACAAGTGCCATCGTATGTGTCTACAGGTGCGCAGTCCCGAGCATAAAGAAGGGTGCCCCCATATGATTCCTCGTCTGCGCTCTTACACCCCAACTAGCGACCCCGACTCCACTAGAAACTAAGCCGTCAAAACTGACCCTAGGTATGCATTGCTACCGGATAGGCTGAGAGTTAAGCGACTGGTCGGCCACAAAAATAGAAGAGTCCACCACAACCTACCACAAAAACACATAAGGGATTGATCGTCCGTAAGCGTGGCGTACCCGACGAGTGGAACCGATAACATACGACAAAGAAAACACATACTATCCGTGTGACGACGGCTTCATAAAAAATGCTCGCTCTGTCTGACCCAACTAGACACTACTAGTAGTACAGTAGTACAACCTCGTACACATGTTCCTATTTATTGAACTCGTCGAATTAATTGATACACGCAAACAAGACGATTAGCAGCTGACCTGTGGCCAACAACATGACCGCACCCAGGCCAGCACCAAGCCACATGAAAACGAAAACTCCAGTGGGATATAATATATACCAACCCCCTTTGCCTGGTGGAGGGCTCTAATCCCAATAGTTCTATCTACGCACTACATTTCAATTCCATATCTGCCGACGCAGCACCACATATCTCCTACATTCGCTGCGACACCCGGCAACGAAATCCACAAAACGCTCACGTTAATAACATGTGTTCACCACAATAGAAACCACTTCACCACAATTTACCAGTTGACGCATGCCACGAAATGGGTGCGCCTTACAAAGTATGAGGTTCATCGCTTGACACGATTTATATCTTCCCCGAAAACTTATTTTAACTAATAGGGCCCCATGAACCCTCTTGGGATTTCAAAGAACAAAACTTGACGCCATAGAGTGACGACTACTCTGCTTGATGGGCAGAGGACACAACTCGTGTCCGACATACAATCCAAGGACTCATACTGCTGCGGACTCACGCTGGTCCCAGACGGTGGACGGCCTATACGTATCCGTATCGAGGATGCTATCTCGGAGTCCCCAACAAGGTTGAGTCGATTCGCTATCTCACGGCCCCGTTGTTTCAACGAAAGCCGTTGTTTAAGCACTATGTCTAGGATAGTTCCTTCGTTGAATCCTCAGTGACAAAAAACATCGGCCGAAGCGTTGAAGTCTTAACGTAGAACGCGTTTACTGTAGTATTCGCACCCAACATCTGATACACTATATGCCCTCTCTGCGGTTTCTTCACAATACAAAACAACACACTGATAATACTACAACAAGATGCCGGAGACGTAGACAGTACAAAATTCAATCAGAGTGTGCTGCGCTACTAGTAGTAGTCCCTTGTGTCCTTTGACCATGCCGCTTAAAACTCCACATTGACACCGAGTATTTCCTCAACAACGGTGCCATCGTCGTCGATAGCAAGGATTATCGTGTCCACGGTGGTGTCATTGATCGACACAAACGGCTCCGACTCCGCCCTGATCGATCCGCCTGAAGTACAAGCCAAAGGAAAAGGAAGAGTTGTGCAAGGTCGCTGCGTTCAAACGATGTACAATACATGTGCATGTCAAAGGTGTGTGTATACGAACAACGTAGAGCAGCGGGGACCATCGTCGGGAACCTTCATTCGCGAACATATGGGGCCTTTGATACCACGACACCTAACCCTCGTGCTCTAGGCTGTCAATCGCTTGGCACGCGGGGCTACGTTCTATGGCTTCTAACATTTTACGCAATTCACCCTCCCCCACTGTGCTACCGGGTACGATATAACACCCCTTGTGACGTGAGGCTCTTATCAATACGACACGCAGGTAAGGCACGAGTTTGTAGGCGGCAATATCACCCAATTTACAAAGAAAGGCATTCAAACCCCCGGCGCCGCGAGTATCGGACAAACAGAAAAAATATGTATGCACTCGCTCAGTCAAAGACTTACCGCGCTCGGAAGGCAGAGTGTATGCATCCACCTGAGGTACAAGACATGACGCCGGAGACAACGGGGTAGTAGGTGGATAACAACAGAGGGGTCAAAGTAGTCCGAGTAGGGTACACGGTAGTCAGAGTACACGGTCGACGCCCCAAAGAGTAGACAGGTACTCGCCAGGTGTTATACACAAAGGTTTTGGCACATAGAAGCGACAGCACCCCGCGCTTTGTAACAAACCACAGTTTCGTGCGGATAACATACAATCCCCTAAACAAGAAACGTCGTGACAGGTCATCATCTCCGTGGCCTGAAGTTTAATGAGTAAGAGTGGACTCGAGTCGTAGCAACATGAGCAGTTGTCAGTCAAAGCTGCCGCACATACAAAATCTCGTCTGATGCGTACACATTCTCGAAGCTCACCGCGCTGGCGTCGACAACGTAGTCGAGGTCGTCGAGAATGGCCGCGGTCATCTTGGTCAGGAACATGACCTGTCGAGCAAAGGAGATACAAAATGGAAAATTATCGTTTCCCCGACCCTTTATCCTCTGCAACACAGTACACACGACAAACAGTCCAAACCACAAGGACAACATATTCGAGTTTCCCTTGCTGTGAATGTCCACACGTGCCAAAGTCAACATGTGTCGGAAGAGTGCGATACGTTAACCACCTATACTTACCATTTATTATACAGTTCCTGTCGTACAGCAATACCGGCGGCAAATCCCTGGTTCTCGTAAAGCAATGTAACTCTACGGCGGGTGACGGATCGAGATTTGCATGGTAAAAGACGAGTCATTCAGCTGGATCATCTTACATTGTTGACGTATCCGGTCATCAACTCATCGTCGAAAAGAGTCTCATCCAGGTGGCCACAGCTCGTACCTGCGGGCAAGGCAACACGACAGTCACGGTGCGTTATACGATCATCCCATGCTCGACACGGGGTGTTCTTATGACAATTGTGTCCATATCCATCGCTGATGCCTTTCGAAGCAGCAACCAGCGACCGTTTGCGGCCACCACATACGAAGTACTATTTTCTGACCAAGATTATCCACACAAGTGGATAGCATGTGCACTTTGTACCTACAGCAGTTCCAGCGAATCAAATGCATCTTGATACACAAATTATCAAGTATGCAGACACTTTGTTGTCGCTTACCGGGTGATCCGTCCAACTCGACGATTTCGTCGCCTGAACCGCCGATATCGGCATAGGCGCTCAGAGCGGCAGGGCACGTCCAGGAAGGGTCTCCGTTTTCCCGGCATGTGGTACACTCGCCAAAGTTGTCTCCCCAAAGAGTTCTGGCCAGGGGAACAGTGAAAACGCACGATATATTCAGACTGCAACCATCATCATGTATTCTAAACAGTTCGGTAGTGAGGTCAGCATGCCGCAAAAACAAACAGTGTCGTGTAGCCCTCCGCATATAGTACTGTAGGTAGTTTATGATGTATATACCACAACGTATACCCGCAAAGAAAGAAAGAAAGCCCGTGTGCCTGTCGAAACACTTTCCAACACATACAGTCAGTAAGTTTCTGGCAAGGTTTTCAGTATACAGCCGGTCAGTCGGATACGGCCGTTACACTACACTAGATACTTGCTAAATATATGCGTTGACGTTTAAGTGGTATACAAGGACGATGCTCGACGACGACATATCAACGAGTGCTTCCACGGTCAGTGCTGTTAGGCTGCACATATGAAATACGATCGATACAGTAGTGCATTACAAATCGTGTAGGCAGACGGCACAAGCACCAATGTTTCATGTACGTTGTATTTGGGCAGCAAAGAAGCGCCCACCTGTTTACCTCAACAGCAGAATCGTTGTCATGCCCGCGCCGCGAACAGAAGAGCGTGATACGCGGTTTCGCAGCACCAGCGGTACCATCAACGTTTCGAGGGAACCTTCACATCGTACGACTACGGTAATCATACGCACGCTTGCCTGCCGTAATTCGTAATGTATGCTCGGTGTGTATATATATATATTTGATTGGCGAACCATGTCCGCTAAGTATTTCATCAACCAATGTACTTTAACGTACCCGACACCGATGACGTGTCCCATCTCGTGCAGGATAACGCCTTCGAACGTGCCGTCCGCTTCCATGTTGGCAATGTCGTCGATGTCAAAGCGCATGGACCCAAGCAGGCTGATCGTCCGGCATGAACTCCAAATCTGGGATGGACCAGCGGAACCAAGGACTCCTCCGACACCGTCGATGCTCTCAAGCGTAGAGCTGATCAGGAGACGTCCAGCCGGGTAATCGGAGTTTCCTCCACAAGGCACGTGGGTAATGATCTCGGACCACCTGCTCAAGTAAGTTGGAGTTGGCGTGGTCAGTAGTAGCGCAGCGTCTCCGACAAACCGTGTGTAGCGTGCGGAGTATACACCTCATATTATGATAGAACCGACGCTGGATGTTCCTCTGCTACGGTTATGCGGTGATACATTATTGTGTCGCTCGGGTACACAAGTTTGTCCTCGTAGTGGGCGACACATCACAAGCTGTCGTGAAACGGAGGCTTCGATGTTGCGAGATCTATACAATGTATCACACTAGACGCAGGACAGAGACACATGCGGTGAGGTTGTATGAGGAATGAAGCAGTAGCATCCAGAGATCACGGGAAGTAGCGAGTGCACGAAGGTGTACATGACCCCTGTTAATACGTTTGGATCTGCACCGGTGGTTTGTGTGACACGATGCTTGGTGTTACTGTTGTGCAGGATCCTCGCTTCAGTGGTGTAAGCGTTTACGGAGCCCTCCCTACATTACAGTACACTTTGAAATGCTGCCTTCACCTGTCAGCAGCAGATTGGAAAACGGCCCTGCGAGCATCCGTCCACGTCCCAACAAAATCGATCTCGATGTAGAAAGGGTCCAAGGCTGCGAGGTAGGCAGATACAGAAACAACACGCGAACACATAGCAATTCACTTAAATCGGGGTGATCGGGTGATTGAAAGGCTCGTGGATCATTGGGTCATACCAACATTGTAGTTGAAGGTCGGCTGTATCAATCCTGCAAGTCAATCGCGTTTTGCCTAACTTCTACCTTCAAACCCAATACCAGGTATGTGTCTACTGTAAGCAATATCACCGGCGATTCTCACATGAGCTGCCGATCTGGCAGGCCATGCCTCCGTAGCCGGACGCGCAGGAGCACACGTGACCGCCGGCAGGGTCAACCGAACACGACCCTCCGTTCTCACAAGGGTTGGGATTGCATGCACCTGCGGGTGTAAACACCAAGGGTGCTTAGTGGCGGCGTGTTGGTGATGGGGGCGTCCAAAGCATACACACATATCATTGCTCTGGAGCTGGTATATATATCGGACACAATGTAAAATGGATATAATGCGTTCGATCTCTTCTTCGAGTATATATTGATCGTTGTTGTAACAGACCGACCGTTTTCTGTGGGCTTAGGACATTCATAACAACCAGCAACACAATAGAATATATGCACAGCATGCGTGGGTGTCCGAACGGTTCATTTACCTTCTTCCTCGGCATCAGTAGGAGCTGGAGTCGGTTCCGGGGTCGGTGCTGGCGTCGGTTCGGGGGTCGATGCGGGAGTGGTTTCAGGGGTCGGGGCTGGTGTCGATGCAGGCCCTTGAAAGAGGCGATTCGAATAAATAGTCAAGGTAATTATTGATAGGACGTCGCGACGAAACAGGCGAAAGGGGGTAGGGGTTCAGGAATTAGTTTAAAGATAAATAATGCCCAACGTTGACGAGCAGTTTTCAAGAACCATCGTTCGTGTACCGCCAACGCGATGCATCGTCCATTTGCCCATAGAGGAGGCTCACTGTATACGTGTAACTCACCCTCGGTGCATTTCCCTTCACAAGTGTCGAGCGCAGACGTTTCGCACGCTGCTCCAAACGCATAGCACATCCTCCTCAACGAGTCTTCAGCGTCGTCGTTGAAGTCGTCTTGCGGAAACTCGTCCAAGTAGCACACGTCCGCGAGGCCTGCGCCGCACACCGTGTCCCAAGTCACCTCACAGTCGGCGCAGGGAAACAGACGGCGGCGACTGGAGTGCATCTCTTCTACGACCTCATCCTCCCCAGACGCAAGAAGCATCCTGGAGCCGATCTCTGAGGGAAACGTGTACTCCCTGTCACGAACCGTAAGGCTTTTCAAGTTCCCCGATTCCCCGAAACGGTAGACCGACTTCAGGCCGAATTTCCAGAATGTTACTCGGTAAGGCTCATCGCGACCATCGTCCCACCAGTCGATCCTGTGGTTGGTCTTGTACTTCGTGACGGTAATCCTGTTTCGTGCTGCCTCGGCCACAGAACATCCCGTCATCAGCCCGAGCAGGAGCGATGCGCGCGCCGCACTTGAAAGCGTCATGACTGCTGCTGGGATGGGGGATACACGGGTTTCAGAGTTTTGGTCTCGCGGGAGCCTATGCATGCTGTTTATGGTAGACGACTGATGATATGGTCATATGTAGCTGCTGCTGTAAACCGAAACTAATAGGCACACGGTGACATGCTGCGAGTCGCACGCAGCATATGACTCTTCCCATTCTTGGTCGACAACATCCTTACGAATGCCCAGGTTTCATTTGTTAATACGTACAGATACCCTGATGTTCTACGCTGGGGCCCCCAAAAAGAGCAAAACAACACAGCGTAAGAACATTCCATCAAGCACAGACAAACGGTATTGTCTGCGTCGAGCGAAGGTATGGATAACGGCGAGCAACGATTCCACCAAGCAAAAATTTCAATCCACTCCGTCTCGCAAAGGACAGGATACTTTTGAAGTATATATAAATATATATGAAACGGACGTCGCGGCACTGAGAGTACCAGTGCAGTCAGTACCTGCACTTGGCACATGGTATATATGTATGTGTGTATTCTAAGACTTGAAGAGAATAGTTGATGGGAGCCGGGAGAGCCAATAATCCAATTTGTACGTCATACATTCGATACCATGTACCTGGTACTTGGTATGATATATTACACTTAACATCACTTTATCTTGACATGTATTTCCACTAAACGTGGTACATCTGTCTCGCAGTCTGTTAGTAAATAAGTTGTACTGGCATATCTCCAAATATACTACTATTATAATTAGGACAGGCACTGGGAGTAGTAATTACCAAATATATTAAGGAAGCAACACGCAGGCGAGGGCATACACAATCGAACACTGTACGCCGGATGACTACCTAGGTTGCACTGGGTATATACGTTGCGATCCGAAATCTTGACAAGAGCTGCGTTACATAGACCTAAACAGTAAAATTTCGAGCCGAAGCCGAGAGGACTCGGGACTTTTCCTACAGTAGTTCGGTCTCTAAGCACGGATTGTTAGGGGGGTAGACTGTCCGCGTAAACTACTGACTGTGTACGGGTTACAATGAATTTTCTGATAATTACATGATCAAGGCCCGGGTGTAGGTAGACCCAACCCAACCTCTAACCGTAACCCTAACCGAAACCCCAACCCTAAGAGCACATATCTTACTGTAGTGTCTAGACAACATCGCAACGATAATAGCTATCGCTGTGCTTAACAAAAATATCGCACGAGATGACAAGACACGTCGGCCGTGAGATCGAAAGATCCGTCGCAGCTCAGCTTTGCAAGCTGCGTGTGGTACTGCTGTACTTCGATCGCGCGTGTAATTTGTTCGCTAGTCTACATTTCGCAGTGGCCCGCGACACCTGTCGATATAGAACAGAGCCGGCCAAGGTTGTATTTGGTGTTTGAGGATGGACGCAGTCTACACTAATGTCAGTGTAACGACTGGCGAAATCCCAAACTCCCATAAAACGATTTCGGCCTGTATTTGTTGTTGCTCCTGTAGCCATCTGTTATGCGTCCGGTGAGGTATACGAAGAAACTTTAAGAGGGGGCACATGTACAGTACCGTAAACATACTCCGTGATGGCTACAGTAAGTACGTACAGCGTTAACAACAGTGATATATATATGTTATATCCTGCTGCACCCACACAAATATATATATATGCAACTTGGCCTGTTTTCCTCTCTGTTGACACGAGAAGTCCTGTACCAGGGAGGACTTTGTCCCGCCGTCCAGCGAAATTATACCGCACACACTGCTGCATGACCTATATCAACGCAAAATATCATCCATCAGCCGTGAACTGCGTGCATCATGCACCGGTCGAGGTTGTTCGCGAACTCACCGAATGTCGGACGCGTCTCCGGTGTAGTTCAACAGCAGCAGCAGCAGCAGCAGTAGCAGTAGTAGCAGATGACTTCGGATTGAGAGCGATGGCTTGGCCGAGTTAGAAGTGAGAGTGCGAGGTGGAGGGATGGTACCCTCCTCGCCGCCAGATTGCCAGCAGCAGCACAAATATTTGGAACGAGCTGATGGGCACCGCGTCACCACAACGCCCGACCAGGATAATTTCGTCAAACAATATCACCGTCAATCTACGAATGAATACGGTTCCTTGGGGCATGCACGTTATATGGTATTTTTATCTCTCTCTTTTCGAGTATTCGTTTTCGCTCGTTCGATTTCAGTTTGTTTCAGAGCCATAATCTAGTTCGTCGTGGTCGCACGAGACAGTCGGGAAAAAAACGTAAGGTAAGTTTAAAATACAATTTTGCAGGCAGAACCCCAAAGAGGATGCCCAGACCTCAATATGGTTGGTCTAGAAACAATACAGTAGGTGTTTCGTAGCCGGTCAGAAAATAAACTGCATGTCATTTAAAAACAAGAACGTTCTGGGCAAGTTCTTTGGGTTTAATCCTGTATCTCTGGCACTCAAATCGTTTTGCGCACAACACATATAATACCATACGACTTATTATACAAGTATTAATAGTACTGCTGTACGGATGGTATACCAGGTATACTGCTTGCGGTACATGTTTCGTATTATTATTTAACAGTTCTTCGTCGTTTCCACGTATTTTACGTATGACATATATGTACCTGATATATGTTGTATTAATGAATTCAATGTTAGTATTAAGAGTCACCACACAACATAGTAAGCGGTGGATAATCTGACCCGGCGATATTCAGACGAAGTTGCGGTATATACGTACTACTGTATACCTGGTACCTGGTATATAGTAGTGTCCGTCCCGCACGCACGAAAAAAAAACAATACTTACAGAAGTGACATACAGTATATATATATTATCATGCAGCTCACGTTTTGGAGCACTCTAAACATTGAAATGATAGTAAATCGTGCTCACCCGCGAGCGCTACACTTAAGTCCTGTATAACTATATAATAACTATCTAATCATACAATATTAGTGTAGACCGTGCTCAACATTGGTCGAAGATGATGGTATCCCAATATCGTACCTGGTACGGTTCTAAGGCTTGCTCGTATAACGTGTTTCGTGTGGGCGGGCCAACATAGAATGGCGCCGTCATTTATTTGTCGTTTTCAATGATCAATGTGTTTCAAGCACCGGTCGCCCCGGCGGCATAGTTAACCCTAATAGTGTATACCTTTGAATGCTCCTATTAATAAAGTTGATTGCGTGATTTCGAATCACACGAGGGTCAGACGTCTGAGTACATTGCCTAAAGTATAAAAAAAACGAAAACAATCACCGTATTGCGGCATTAGTCAGTTGGGCTGCTGGTGAGTTTGTTAACCTTTTACCTACGTAATTTGAGCCGACTGGTGCTACGGTAGGGGGGTCATGTCTAGGTGTTTGGTTTTCACCTGCACAGAGCCACTCGGCCGAGTGACTGCTTTACTGCGTTATACCCATGTAACTTTTTATGTTTGTTGGTTGTTCTCTCTGCACCGCCATTGGAGGTTTTGTAACCCAACGCCAACAAACTACTGTATGTAGAGGTCGAATTTGTAGCTACTGTAGATTCAGAGCCGCTCGTCCGAGTGGCCAAAACCCGGTCGTGCAAATGTGGGTGCCTCTCACCTATCGCAGCACCAGTCAGCCGTGTAACCCCCCCTTCTGTACATTGGGGTTCTTGGTCTTCGCATGTATGTGGCCGTACGTGCCTACTGCTGTAGTAGTCCGTAGTTTGTAACTATTTTATCTCTAGGGACCCAGGGACAGTGTTGGTCATATTCTTGACATGAGGAAATTGGTTTTTCTTCAAAGCGTTCACATGGTAGTCGTGACATTCGAACTCACGGCCACTAAAACACATTTCCTGCCTACGACGCCGTTTATTACGGGCATTAGTTCCGTTCGATACCATCAATAATAATAGTACACGTATCGCCCATCACCCACCTAATCGGAGTCAAATAACAACTGCCCAGAGCGACTACTCGTAGCTCGCCCGATTTACCACATTATTTTATTGTTGAGTTTACTCCCAAGAAAGTTTCCACGAAAGTTTTGCTTTTACTTTTTTCATGGAAGTGAGTTTTACTTTCAAGAAATTTTGTCTTTCTTTCTGACGCGCGCGGCGGTAAATGAGTGTAAATGAAGTAATTTCTCTGGGTCATCGGGCTCCTTAACTCAAGCTCATCGGACTTGTTCCATGATATTTTGTTTCAATACACGTAATACTTTTTATTGTGTACATGTTTCTTGAGATTTTTCCTCAGGCGGTAGTTTTGGTTTGCTCCAAATCTGTTTTTGGATGATAAGGAATATAGCAATATAGAGTTCCTCATTTGAGGAACCTCCGCAAAAACATAAATACATGGTGTTCTTCAACCGTAGTAGCATGCGTCTTCGACGGAGTAGGTAACATTTATTTGCATCCACGGTCGTTGTTTTACGTCCATGGAGAAAGTAAATGTTTACTTCCTTCCAAGGAAGTTTGTTTACTTCCCCATCGATGTTGTTTTACTTCCATGTGACTACTACTGTAAATTGGAAGTAAGTTGAATTTTTTCTTTCCATGGAAGAAGTAAAATACGGAAGCGAGAGGACATGAATTCCGCCGCCCCGTCTCCGAGTTGGTACACCCTCCAACCAAAAGGGGGGCTATCCTTATTACCAAAACGTGGAGCAATTACAAACAGTATATCGAAAGCCGTGTAGCGCACAGCGTGGAACAACACTTCAAACGTAAACTTTCACGGAACCATGGAAGGAAGTACTTTCACACCACGGAAGCAACTATACGGTTTACATCCTTCCGTGGACGTTACCAAATACATAATACTACGACAATTTACTTCATGTTTTTTTTTTTTAATTTCTCATGAAATGATATTTGCTTCCGTGGAAGTGAAAAGTACCGTTACTTTCATGGAAGTAGATATACTTCCATGCAAGCAAAAAAAAACGTCATGGAAGTAAAATTGTATTTCCATGAAAGAAAGTAGAACAACTTTCATGGAAGTATATGTTTACTTTCTCCGTGGAAGTAAATAAACATACAACGATTACAGGGGAGCATAGTAAATACTATAATAGTAAATAATACCGACGGCACACACAAAAACCAACATATTTCCCAAATTTTATTAAACATATCTGGTCCTATTTACTATGGTCCGCCGCAATATTAAGGTTTAGACCCGCCTAGCCGCGTGGGTGGGCATTATTCGATCGATGCTAGTCGACCAGGGCAAGAAAGGGCAGAGGTTATCTCGACGCGTGCTCCGATAGAGGTAGCACTTTTGGCTGAAATTTTTTTCTGGAAGAAGGGGCTCCTTAACCCTAACTGGTCGGAATGCTGACATTTTTGGGTTGCAATAATTTTGTGCTGGGTCGTTAGGCCATGGTATTTTTCATCCGATAATACTTTTATTTTCGTCCCAAATCAGTTTTTGGGTGGGGTATAGAGCTCCTTAAGCGAGGAGCCTCCGAAAAAATATGGTGCACCTCTATCGTAGCACGCGTCTCTCGCGATATTCAATCATCGCACGAACCGTAGTGGGGAGGACCGAGATGTGACCCCGGATCTGAGTTACGACTAGGAAAGAGTGAGAACAGAACTTACCAGGTATAGGGCAAACATATTGAACGGAAAGGAATCAAACAAAGAAACAAACAAAAAAATGTAACACATGACAAGCATATTATAATTATAATGTGGCGACTGTAGCGCCATCCCTTTCAGCGAGGCCGTGGAAAATAGCTATTTATATCGATGAGTTTTACCCCGGGGTGGATAACTGGACCCCAGCTGGTGTTGGTTTCTATTGTTAGGGTTACTTGGAATATATTTCAGTAGAATACCTCACATCGGCCAAGATCGTCTCGACTGCATGATGGCCTCTCGGGAAGATGCTTGGGCAGCAAAACTACCGAACTTTATCCGATGTCGGCACATCCGGCCGTTTCCGCCACGAAATGAGGCATAGCATAACAACAACAGTAAAATTGTGCCGCAGAAAATCTAGATGCAGCACCATTATTGGTAGTGATACCAGCGCGCGCTCACGATCGACGGCGGGAAACTATCTTGATATCATGTACACACGTGCCCTACGCCGACACATCATGAATAGTAAGAAAACAAAATACAAATCAGCTCCTTGTTGAGGTGACGGCTGCGAGAAGAGCGACACTAGGCCACCATCGACACCCACGCCATCCTGCGACAGAGAAAGGTGTGTTCATTGTTGACTACAGCGGAAGCGGGTGCCTCCAGACAACCCTTACAGGCCCCCGCTTGTCCAACACGAGAGCGCAGAAAATAGGAGAAACCCCGATCCCAGTTGGTACGCCGTCCCACCCACAATAGGTCCACCCCGATCACCAAAACGTGAAACAATTACAAATGGTAAATTCATATCGTGTAGCGCACAGCGTGGAACCACACTATGGTGGTAGGCCTGCCTACTGGCCGAAGGCCCTCTTAGAAAAGAGAAGCTCCTGCCACAAGTTTCCGATGTACTTTGTAATGGTATGGGCTACTCGTAGGAAGGCCGGTAAATACCTCTGTACGTATGGGTAATGGGTCCATTTTCGTACAACTTGGATGTCATTCGTATTCGGGATCTGAGGGTCATGCTTGAAGCCCGTCCGAGGCAGATGTCATCTGGCTCGGAGATTAATGTAAGCTGCTTCTCTTTTACGCTTGACATTACGGAAAGTAAGTAACACCAAGGATGCTTAATAGACAATCCCGCAAGGGGATACTCTGTGTCTCACCCAGTCTTATCACAACTTGTAGGTGTACTGTTCAACTACCTGTGTACAGTGGTATGCATATCATCGCACACAGTATTCATCGGGTAGAAGTATTGATAGAGATACATCATCGCACACAGTACTGGTAGAAGTATTGATAGAGATGTAGAGTATGCACATCATCGCACACAGTGTTGGTAGAAGTATTGATAGATATGTAGTAGCACATCGCCGCACGCAGTATTTAAAGCAAAGGGATAGGAGTAGAGTCGTTCAAAGAATGTATACCTGCTGGAACCAGGGTACGTCGATTATAGGTACGTTTTCAAATATTCGCCTACGCACGTTGGCACATAATAAAAGTCGTTTTTAACTATACTGGTATACATACAACAGCATTATGACAATATGTGCTTGCAGGCAGTAGTAGTATATGAACAAAATCCGAACCCCTTAGTTGTTGGTAAACTACGATAGCGTATGTATGGTGCATACTGACTACTGGCAGAGTAATCGTCGCGCCCACTCTCGTGCACGGGCGCCACTTGCGTACGCGACAGTAAGTAGTTCATTGTGTTCCTCATTGTGCAAACGGATGCAGAACGACATGCAGGTCGAAGCATGAATTTCACATTTGGAGTGCAATGGTATTTGTTTTCTTGGCAGGTCTTCAAGTCACACCGTTTAACGGACGGCATCCATGATGAACAATAGTATATATTATATATACCAGGTACGTCTACTTCGTATAACTTCAATTTCCTGGGCTGCAGGCATTCAAGCTCACCATGCTTACCCTTATGCGAGACTCAATTGCCTCTGAACCGCCGCTGTACACAATTTTCCCATACATGCTCTGCTGTCGGAGTTCTGTGACTATTCAAGCTAAGTGGCCTACCTTGTCTACGCTACGACGTTATTAATCGTGAATCTATCACCCCTACTGCTGACTGTGGGCCTTACCACGGAGCTTGCTCTTTTGCCCGCCTCCTCGTACTGCACGCCCCGGCTTCCCTTTCCAGCTTGATGCTGCCAAACTATACGCACCCACTATTGGAAAGAAAAAAAAACTATTGATAGGCATGCCCTGAACTTGTTGGAGGCGCACGTGATAGTGCGACATGTGCATGTTTAGTCCGCTTCTAGCGCTTGAAAGTGACCAACCCACCAAGCCTCCCCAGTCTCGCCACCGAACCACCCACCCATGCCCTTCAGCGAAACTTCCAAGCCAAAGACTCGCAAGCTACCGTCACTAAGAGAGTGGACTTTTTCAACAAACATCTTTGGAGTAGCTCGAAGTTACATCGAAGCATCCCGCCACCATAACTCGACTATTAATAGACAAGTCACAGGTGCCCCCCTTGAACAGTGTGAACGTACACAAATATCTGTGAAAACGTTCAACAGCGTGGCTTCAACAGCGTGGCGAACCCCGCAAGGTGTAGGAAAGCTCTAAATTCGGTATGATTATCGGTATGCCATTAATAGTGATATGTACGTTGTTCCGTGTCTCCACAAGGGTTTAGTTACGCCCACAGTTTGAAGGGAGAGGCCCCGACCAGCTGTGTTGCACTCCGGTCCCGGAAAGCGTCGTCAGATATGATCATCATTGCGGACACAAATCAGCGACAATCAACCGCCATGACGTTAAGCAGGTGACGGCCTTGCTGCTGTCCGCCGATGCACCACAGGAACAACAACATCATAATACTAAATGGTGTTCGAGTATGGGTATTTTATACGTGAAGAGGTAACGTGTGGCAAGAGGGGGCATTACTCAAGTGTTTTGTTTGGTTAATAGTTTGAGCAGAAATCGTTTGTTTGGCGTGAAAAACGTTCCATGTATTGGCTGTTAGGTCAAGTTTAGAGAGAAGACAGTTTTGATGGGTGCCTGATGCGGCCTTGAGAGGTGTTTGGGCAGTTAGTGTTCATTATTGTCCTTGGCCGCAGCGTATCGTTAAACATTCTTTGTCGCGACACCCTTGCCTTGCCCAGTTATAAATTGTTTGTATTTTCCGCGAAGTGAAGCACAAATGCTTAGCCGTAATTTCTTCAACACTAACGGTAAGGCTATA
This sequence comes from Saccharina japonica, assembly GCA_008828725.1. Lineage (NCBI taxonomy): Eukaryota > Phaeophyceae > Laminariales > Laminariaceae > Saccharina > Saccharina japonica. Next base: position 966,051 of record MEHQ01003659.1, read on the forward strand.
TTGCGTAAGACCAACTTTATTAAAGAGACCCTCCTCGCTAAACATGTTCTTCTAATAAGAGCGTTGCAGTCTTCTGAAAAAATAAATAAATGTTCAGTTGGAATCATGTTTGTGGCAAAACTTTGACGTTTCATGACTTTCTACCTAAAACGGCATTCTTCCTGTTCTAATGGTCCGACCGTTCCCTGAAGAAAGTTTTGGAGAGCGTACCTGGTAGGTCATAGGCGAGCTTGCTGTGTCAGGCGCCCCGTCTATCTATAAATATTTGCGTTGTGGTTGTGCCGAGATTTCTTGGCAGAGGAACAGTCGCGACTACTTGCAAGTTTTGGCTGTTCTGCCCGTGGTATATTCGGGCTGTTGGGCGGTGACGTGGATACGTGTATACTTGTAGTCGTTTCAGAGTCTGTCACAGGTGGTCAGAAGATAATTTTATTTTCGGCCAAGTGGAGGGAAATCGTGGTCGATTGGGGGTAGTATATACATTTTTTGTAGATTTGTGAGCTCATACGCCGCCGTCCAGTCAGCCCCGAAAGTGTACTCGTACCAAACAAACAGTGGGGTGCGCGTGCTAGGCATGAGCTTCGGGCATCTCGTTAGCGCGTCGGAGTTGCAGTTTATACAGGTGTGGGCATGCGGGAGCACTTTCTGAGCGTTTTGCCTATACCCCCAAATAGCCTAAAACCCAGGGGGTATATCCCCTTCTGACCATTCCCCTTTCTCACGTCGTTCTCAGGTTATTCTCTGTGTGCTGGGTATGCCAGCTTCAAATCTTCATACAACCAAATGTAAACCATCAAAAACCATCAATCCCCCCGAAAAAAAAGTAAATCTCCCGTCGACACAAAACCCCCAAAAACAACGGTCATGTCTTCCCAGTAATGCTGGCACTCCCGTCTCACAACATAAACCAATCTCCGCTGGGAATGTTCATGGTTTAAAACCACGCAAACACGACAATCATACCATACCCTCCCACCGTCTGCAAAGGGGGTTTAGTATGTTTATACTATTAACTCGAAGAACAAAAAAAACTACCTGGTACTAAATCATCTCCACAAGCCAACAGATTGACACGCATCATTGCTACACACCGGCAAGAACAAAAACAACTACCTGGTACTAAATTATCTCCACAAGGCAACGGATTAACGCGCATCATAAGTAATAGTACACAATCTCGTGAGTAATTATAGCATTGACTTAGTATTAGAGTGGAGCTCAGCAAGTGAGGATCGTCAGATCAAATACGGTATATATTTTCCTTCATATATGTGTCAAACGTATAACGTCATACCTCTCGGGCCTCTGACGAACCACATGCAAACAATACGTGGCAGTGCTCGCTTTCGCGCCTGCGACCCCGGCTGTTTTCCCTATTATTATGTATTTGGTGGCGACAAGTTGAGGGTAACTCATCTGTGACATCAGTTCGTTTCAATCAACACCTTGTCACATTGTGCTCTCACTAGGTTTTCGGCACATACATATTTACCTCTGTCTACTGTAGTTCAAGTGGTCCAATAACACGCTGTTCACCCTGACACCCAATAGGCCACGCTATCCGATGCGGCGGATTGACTGTTTGGTCGCAAATGTGCAGATACCAGCCGATTTTCCTTACTGAAAATGTTAATTGCCATTTTGATGAGAATGATAGTCGAGCATGTTTGGTGTTTAGTGTAGGAGATGTGCTTTCCTCGCGGTTTAAATTTAAACTACTGTAAACTACAAGAGTGTCCATTGTGACAGCCGTTGATGACAACAAATAAGCCAAATTTAAAATGGACAGAGTCTCAAGATATCGAAGATCCAAGAAAATAAGGATTTATGGGCAAAGTATCTCGCCCCTGAATACCAAATCTTTATATTCCCTTATTTTCACGAGCTTGTCATGGCTGGCTCCGATTTGTATATTTTGGATCGATACCTCCAGGTTCTTTTTTTCAAGTGTGAGCCAAACACAACTCTTAAAAAGCAACCAAATACTACTGTAAAACCGAGGATCATTATCATCGGAAGGGCAATTCTCAATCAGGGAAATCGGCTGTCGGATGCTCGCTTCATCCTGACTACGTACTGTACAATCCAACAAAAGTAAACAAAAAATATCTACTAGTAAACCAAGACACCGACAGACACTGCTATAGGCAGGATATCCGTAGGCACCGGTGATGCATGTACTAGTCACGCAGTGCACGCACTGCACGCAGTGTCAACGTAGTGCAATGATCAAAGCAATGGCATCAATACACCCGTAACAGCTGACCGTGTAAACGGCACAGTAGCCATCGAAACGGGCTGAGTGCCGAGTTCCGTACAAAGTGTTCAAAACATGCGCGTGCCTTGTGCTGGCTTGAGTGCACTGTGCTCCATTCCGCGTTGCCAGCATACGCGTACGTGTGCCTTCTGTCGCTTTCACACCGTAGTATGTCCTGAATAAGGGTATTGTACTCCTCTCGAGCTTGGTACGAGAAGTGCAATGCGAGCAGGGCAACAACGATGTCCCCGCTTTGCTTGTGCTCGGTGTCATGCTTTGCTGTAGTGTGTGTACGACCGTTTTCGCAGAGGACATTCCTACTACAATAATGGGATTTTTGTGTTTTGTCGGGGATGCACCCAATCAGCTGCAGCTCGCGAAGAAGCGCTTACTCATGAATCCAACAGTGCCGTAGCCTCCTTGTACGAAAATATTGGCCTGGTCTGCTCGCTAAGCATCAACATGGTCACCAGTTTGAATAATTAGGTGGAGACGCTCACACGACTTGGCTCTAGAAAGTCGACATTGCTGTATACGCCTGAACTCACAAGGAGCCCGATGATAGGATCGCAGTACACCCGACTGCGACGCATGCTACAATAGAGGTGCACCATGTTTTTCTGAGCTCCTCACTTAAGGAGCGCCATACCTCACCGAATGATTTTGGAGGAAACTAAAGGTGCTACCGGATGAGCAATATCAGAACCGAAGGATAGACTGAAACATATTTCGTCACAAAAATGAAAAACGACGAATTTGGGTTAAGGAGCCTTTAACCTTTAATAGATCGTTCAGATAACGATTAAGCCAAAAAGTTATACCTCTACCGTAGCACGCGTCTTGCACTACGTATTTGGAACGGGCACTCAGGAACAAATAGGCAGTATCAGCCTGTTGTGGTGAAATATTATCAGTAGCGCGACTAATTCATCAAGTCAACGCTTAGTTGATTGATTAATGTGGAGAAGAAAAGACACAACAGCCAGCGCTATGAGCTCCATCCACTGAAAGTACTCCTTTGGCCCAACACGTCCGAGTACGGATCAGCTACTACTACCGAGTAAGTAGCAAACGTTATGCGTGGCTAGGTAGCACAATCACGCCTGGGTTGTACTGTTCAACAGTCAGTATCAATGCGCGGCACGGTGCTTAGTACCGATGCTGGGAACGTCGCTGTAGAGCGGACCGCCGCCCAGTTCAACGATACGTAGGAGACGATCTGTGGCTTCATCGAGGACGGTCGTGAAGCGCCCATTCTCACTATCTCTTCTGACCCTCGCTCCTGTTTATCAATCTCTGCTTCCGCCTTTCGTTCGCAAGCGGCAACGTTCATCATGTAACAGCATCTTTGAAATCTAAACGCCAGCCAGGTGATTTAGTCAGTACCAACACAAGCCTGTGCTACCACCGGCCAAGGGTCAATCAACTAAAAACCCGAATAGGCAGATGTTGGGGGAATAATATTTGAGCTTACAAAGTTGTGTATACCAGACACGCTGCTCGATAATATATGCCCAATATGTCTGTGACATTACGGCCCACCAAGTTGCAGCATAAATACCTAGATATGAGCAGACATGAGTTTAACCAAGGGTGACCCCAGACGCCACTGAACCTCGTTTGAGTTCTCTCACCCCGACTTGCGACACGGTGGTCCTACTATAAACTGAGATGTTAAAACTTACCCTAGGTATACATTGCCATAGTTATGGCTCAGAGGTAACGGTTAGATAGCCACGAAGACGAGAATGCAGCACAACAATGACGAACCCATCGAAGGAATTGAGCACCTTTAAGGGCCGCCTTCGGGCAAACAGTATAAGAGCACTTTGCAGTCTTCAAGGGGCCCCGGCGAGAAAAGATTATTACGAGCTGGTTCCAGGATAAAGCGTAACATTCCACCTTCGGGCAATAAAACAATGAATACACTGAAACTCGCAACACAAAGAATATCCACGTGACCGCATCAACAAGGCGAACACATCGGTGAAGCTGGTTTTGGCGTCCGAGCTATAGTTCGTGAGATATGGGAATTGTTCGTATTTCTTGCGGAGGCGTTGTTGTATAGGGATTTAAGGCGTCAACACTAAAATCCATATGATTTTTCTCTCGGCCATAATTCGGCCAATACGTGGAATAATTACACGCTAGACGTGTTGGTATGATCGTATCAACAAGGGGAAGCCGTCAATGACCCTTGTTTTGTTATACGATCCGTACAAGTGTGTTATAATAAACGCCTGCTAAAGTACTAGAACAATGTATGGAGCAATTTTGGCACCTTAGGGGAATATTTACCCTTCCGGGAAATTGATTTTGCGCCTTGGTTTTCGAGAGTTGAAACACGAAATTTGGCAAAGGTTGTGCGCAACAACATTACACAACAACTGACGACTGGACTTTTTTTGAAAAAAAACACTAGTGCATGAGGAATGGCCAAAGTTGCCGAAAAATTCAGAAAATATGGAAAAGTGTACCTAGAGAACGAAAACAAGGAAAAATAAAAAAGTCCAGTCGTGAGTTTTTTCTTCGTGTTGTGACGAACAACCCTGCCAAGTTTCGTTTTCCAACTCTCAAAAACCAAGGCGCAAAGTTGCGAAGGGATAAAGTTCTGGCTGTCGCTGGAACCAGCTCGTAGAGCAAATAATAAACAAATCCGTTTTTGTTTTTCAGTTGCCATACCATTTCTGGTGTGATTTCAGCATTGTCATGACTTCCTACGGGAAACGATATTTCTCTAGTGCTAATGCTCAAACTGCCGACCAGTAAGTAGTTGTAGAGAGCGTAGGCCATGGTCCATATTTGTGTCTCGGGAAGCGTATGGATCAAACGCCTTTTTCATCCCGAAATCTGCCTCTTACTTTAAAACGACTCGCCATATGCCTGGTACCCAAAGACGAACTTGAAAAATGGCAGTTTCTCCGGCTGCTGATACTGTTTTAACCCCGATTTCCGACGAGGACGCCGAGCACTATTTCTATTTAAGTGTAGGTGAACCTATCTGGGCCTCTAGTGCGACCGTCCGTAGCGTCCTACGCGGCCACAGCAGAGTCTAGATACCAAACAGGAGCTCCGAACCGATCAAATGTCATTCTGCGGAGCACTTTCGGTTCGTGAAACAAACACAGCAATGCCCACTCTCCCTTGCAGATCCAAGAGCCCCAACACCTCCTACAGACTTAACGAACAATCCATACGTTGATAGGTCGGAGGTCTGAGCATTGCAACTATATCTATGCCGTGTTCCGTAAGTACTGACTTGGTTTTATAATACCTGAAATAGTATTGCTGTTGTAAAACAGACGGGAACCATATGTTTGTTCAACACTCAAGTTACTCTTTTTTTATGACCGAAGGGGCCCTTTAAAAGAACAAAATCAGATGTTTGTTTCACTTGCAAAACTATTTCTGGTGTAATTTCGGCATTTTATGGCTCCCTACCGAAACAAATAGGTTTATCTACGTAGTACACTGCACCGGCCTACCTCCACGAACTCGGTGTTAGATAGGGTAGGTCATGCCAACCCGTTATGCGCCAAGCGCCAGATAGATCTGACGATTTCTTCATCACGAAAACGTACCTCTTGCTCACAAAAACGACCATCCATATATCTGCTACCGTTGGACGAGTTATGAAAATGCAAGTTTCTCAGCCTGATGACTGTGTTTAACTCAGACATTCGACGACAACGCTGAGCCCTATCGAGCTAACCTACCTGGCCATCTGGTTCGACCGCCCGTGACGTACTACGGCCACAGGATAAAGTAGATACCAAGCAAGAACTCGGGAATTGTCGAAAATCGCTCTTCTGAGTAATTTCATTTCGTGGTGCAAACACAGCAATGCGTGCCTTCCCTTGCAGACCCAATCCCCCTAACCGTAACACCTCTTAGATACCATACCGCCGAACAAACTGTACGTTGGTCAGGAGCGCGTCTGAGCATTTGACCTGGGGCTATGCCGTATCCGGTAAGGACTGCCGTCATTATAAACGTTCATTGTACCATACATCGTATCGCTGCTGCAAGAGAGAAAAACAAAACATGTTTTCGAAAAACTCAACTACTCTTTTTTTGACCGAAGGGGCCCCTTTGGCGTATCGGGCCAGACGAATGCTAACCGGTCCCACCATACCATGGAGTAAACCGTGAATTATTCGTTTCACGATGTCGTCATAAATGGGACGGTACATTTAGCTCCATCTAGACACTACAATTATACTTGCAACATCGTAAGTCTTACAGTATACATACGAATTGAAATTGTTTGCGTTTGGGGAACTCGCCAAACAAACTGATACACATCAACACCAAGAGGGGGAGCCGACCTGCAGGCCCCAGCATGGACGCATCCATACTGCCAACAAGCCACATGGGAACAAAAACTAGGGTATACTACCTATCACCATTCCTTGCCCGGTCGAGGGTTCTGCTGGTATAAGGCCATCCGCACGCCGAATACACATTTATTGTGCCGTCGCACTAACATATTACATCCCATACATTTCCTACGCCGTTCTTCCGCAAATTCACCGAACAGCTCAGGCGAATAATCCTTAGTTCGTCTCAATACAACCTCTTCAATATATACCTGTCTTCACCCCGAACACCCGATTATTAGTTCCCCCCCACTGATCTCCACAACACGCTGGTAATATTACAACACATAACCGGATTAATATACCATGCAAAATTCGCGCAGAGCCTACTGCGTGGGGGGGTGTATGTGGCCTCTTCACATGCCCCTTAAAACTCCACGTTGACGCCGAGTATTTCCTCAACAACGGTGCCATCGTCGTCG